>CM046362.1:2615809-2637718 GCA_025413025.1 Ficus hispida
GTTATCATAAATTACAATTACGATACTTCTAACATTGAAACGTCAATTTTTAATGTTTTAATTACGTGTGCTTGTCTGTGATAACACTCATGTGATTAAACTATTAAAACAACGAGAGATGTCAATTTTTAATGTTTTAATTACGTGTGCTTGCCTGTAATAACACTCATGTGAATAAACTATGTCAATTTTTAATGTTTTAATTACGTGTGCTAGTCAGTAATAACCCTCACATGATTAAACCATTCAAACAATGGGAGGTTTATTGACACTTCTCAGTTTATTTTTCTCACACCTTTTTTGAAGGGAAAAGCACCTAAATGACACAAATTTAATGACTATTGCACCAACATGACACAAAAACTTAACATTTGACTAACATGACAAAATTAAACTAAAGTTAATTACAATTTGTGTTATGGTGGTCAAAATTGATAATTTATATTATATTGGTCAATAGATGAAAAACATATGGTTATTTAGTAATTTTTTAAACCAAAACCACCTTCTAAATTTTAAATTTCAAATATTACTTTGTCACACCCCTCTATTATTTAAAAAAAAAAAAAGAATTGTTCCTACTAAATTATAATTTTATCCTGTTTCACCTAGCAACTAATAAGTCAATACTTAACCCCTTTTCTAAACAATGCTTTTCTTTTTTTTTTTTTTTTTTTTTTGTCAGTCTTTACCTTTTTTTAAACAATCTCCTCCATTTCATTTTTATCTTCTTCCTTCCTCCTAATTTTCCATCCAACGTATATCTCCTCTCCTTGTGTTCCTCCCTTCCTTTTTCCATATTAATAAAATTTATTCTTCTTCTTCTCCACTGTTTTAATCTATTTTCCAAAATTAATAATCTTCTTCCTACTCCTTTTTTCAATCTTTTTTTTTTTCCCAGATTTATTAAATCAAACGTTTTCTGGACACACGTTTCAATTTTTTGCTATATTTTCAGAACCTCAACAAATTAATAGTCTTGCTTTCAGTACGTGGATTACCATGTAAAGTTATTATAGAATTACAACATAATATTTGCCATGGTTTTATGACTTTGCCATTTTCCCTTCTTTTGTATGCACGACTATTTTCAACCACAAAAGGAAAAGATAAAGCAATGGCACAGGGACAATAAGCCTTGAGAAAGAGAGAGAAAGAGACGAAACTTGGGTGCAAGTCTAACGCCCCCTCATTGGATGTCATGTTTTCTTTATAATTTATATAATACATCAGCAAAATCATTAGACTTATTAACAGAAGTGAACAAATGGGGTAGTTTGAATGGTTTTGTATATTTTAGGGGCATAATGAATGGTTTTGATAATTTAAGATGCAAAATAAAATAGGGTAAATGTATTCATAAATTAATCCATATATATATGTATGTATGTATGTTGAGTTATCCTGAGTTAACTATAGGATGGTGTATTTGCTTTATATATATATAGATATATTTAATTTTAGGCAGGTGCAAAAGAAGATCGAACAAGCTGAGATATCAGCAACGATGAGTCAGGCTAGCATCTCATAATGAAGTTATTTTGGATATTCGAGATCAGGCACTGCTTAATGAACTAGGACGAATGGAAGAACTTTTCAAAACAGAAAGCCAACAAGATATAGTTGAGATAAAAAGGATTCCAGAGATCTTGCTGAGTAACGAGAACTTCGCAAAGTATTTTGAACCAAGGAAGTGGACAATCGGTCGATTCATCATGACAAATTTTTTTATGATGAAAAAAAGCGTAAATTGGCAGCACTTTTCATTTCGGGAAGCAGCAGTACAGGGGAAGTTATACTCAAAGACTTCAAGAGTAGGATGACGGACATATGGATGTGCTTTGATGAGGTCATGATTTTTAAATTTAAAGATGAGGAATTGATGAGGTTGTTGTTCGTGGATGGGTGTGCAATGCTAGGGTTCATACACGGCTACGTGAACCAGAGGTTAAACGGTGTTGGCATCAGTGATGCACAAGCAGCTGAAATGGCGCGGGATTTGCTTTTGCTAGAGAACCAAATACCATTTCAAGTCCTTGAGGTGCTGATTCGCTTGGGAAACGAAAATCTGAAGAATAGTTTCCTAATATTCATTTCTCTTACTTGTCGGAATACTTTTCCAAGGCAGTCTCCCGAGTTCTTGTATGCATATTTGGAAAAATATTGTTTCTCCCTGGAAAGAAACGAGAATCAAAAGGCAGTTCACCTTCTTGACGTTTTTAGAGAAGCACTCTTATTCAACCCTCCTTTGTCTGATCCCTTTGGTTACATGCTAACTGTCATTCGTCGAACCTTCTGGATTTTATGTTCTTGTGGTTGTGTAGCAATTTATTATTTTCTGGACCGCTTCAAACAAGAATCTCATTCCACCATCAGGGGGACTAAGGAGTTTTTCCACAGTGTTCAGGAACTTAAAGCAGCACGGATAAAGTTTAAGCCAAGTCATTCTTTGAGAACCATAACTTTTCGTTGTCGATTCTATTTTAGACCTCAGCTCATGCTTCCCACATTAATTGTAGATGATTCAACGGCATCTAAGTTGCTCAATCTCGTCGCCTATGAGATGTGCCTATCTGAATCTCATCGAAATAAAAAACATTGGGTCACATCTTACTTGAACTTGCTAGATTCACTTGTTGATAACGAAAGACATTAAGAACCTAAGGGAGCTGATATTCTTCGGAACACTCTCAGTACTGATTTACGTTTGGCTGATTGATCAATGAACTAGGCACTGGATGCGTTGCACCAGCTGAAGATGCTTATATTGGTGTCAAGAATAATATAGTAAAGCATTACAGAACAACGTGTGCGATCTGGATGGCTCAATTCTGCAGTACCACTTCAGTACCATGGACTATTACGGGCTCTCTTTGCCGCTACAGCGGTACTCGTATTAACTGCTATTAAACTTGGTAGTCGTGAATCCAAAAAAGTGAAAGGTACAAAATACTTCATAACTTTCCCAATTTACTAATAGCTAATTTCATTTCAAATGTTAAGTATGCTCACCAACATTGCTTCTTTGACAATCTAATCCAGGATACGGATTAGCAATCTAATCTAGAGATGTTTAATTCTTTCTAGTATTGCATATGTGGAATTGAGCTTACTGATTCCTGCATCCTTCCACATCGCTGTCGAGTCGGAATTGCAAGTCCGAGTTAAACAGTCTTTGGGAAGATCTATCATTTGTTTTCCTCTGTTCCTTTTCCTTTTTTTTTTTCGATGAACTATCAACATTGTTACTATTCTGTTGTTTGCTTCAAATTTGTTGTCTCTTTTCCTTTGGTTTGTTTAAGTGCAATTTCTTGTGTCACTCGTTTGAGTTTTTTTGTTGAAATTGTGTTACCATTATTAATGTTTTTTTTTCCTTTTCCTCCGCCTAGAAATCTATGTATGCGTGTTGTAATTAATCTCAATATTTATTTTTTTCTTTTCACAAAGCTCTCTTTGGCCAAATTATATATATATAAAAGAAAGCAAGAAGAACTAAAATATGTGGTCCATGGATCCGTCATAGTTGAATAAAAACTTGAATACTCGTATCTTATTTTTGAAGGCGCGAATATCAGTCTCTAACAGATATTGTTTTGCAAAATTAGAATGTGTGTACATTCTGACAAGACGATCCCAAACCTCATTTGTATTCTCATACTTTCTTGAGTCTTAATTAAAGTGGCTGTAAGAAAACCCCACTTCTTTCTGCCCTTCATAAATTTCTTCATCTCATATACTTCAATATGAATAGTTTTTTCCATCCAATTGCACATTGCAAAACGCATGTGTGAGAATTGAAGCTCTGTTTCCATGGGCGAAATACCAAATGAAAAATAAACAGAATAGAAAAACAGAGAAAAAAAGGCTACGATTTCGTATTAATGAAGTGCATGAAATATAATCATAACGCATTTAATCATTCCTAATATAACTCTTAATCATTGGACATATTAATGAAGTTCTTAATGAAATGTCTAATGATTAGTTGTGGTTAGATTTGATGTGGGTCCATGAAAACACAATCTAAATTTATCAGTAAACAAAGCACCATTTGGTCTCCTCTTTCAACTTTTTCACTTTAACCATTTGTGAAGAATAACTTGTTGTCTTTTTTTTCCTTCTTTTTTCTTTCCGTTGGTGAGTTCCCTGATATGCTATTTGGTTTTATGTAAACTTGCTCACATCAAATCCCACAGATTAAAAAAAATAAAGAAGAAGAAGAAGAAGAAGAAGAAGAATAAAAGATCAGATCAGGGACGTGGGGAAATCACGCTGCCGAAGAAAGGAGATCGGCTATAGCTATCTTTTCTTGTACATTGACGAATAAGGGTAAATAAAAATCATTAATTTATTTTTCAAGAGCAATGTGACTGAGTTGATCAATCATCCTTATTTTTTTATTTTAGTTTTTTTGTTTTGAGTTTTTTTTTTTTTTTTTCTCTCTTTCTCTCTCTGTTTAATAAAAGATGCCTTAAAAATCTTCTTTGGATTTTTTTGATAAAATTTTTTAGTGCTCGCACACGATTGATCTAGAAGTAGATAATTGGAAGAAAATTTTCAAAAATTTCCCCTAATTTCTGTTACTAGCTAGTGTTAATATACCTCTGAACTATGAAAAGTGCATGTTATACCCCTAAGCTTTAACAAATATGTTAAGTTGGCCTCTGTAAAGGTTCCTAAAAATTTAGTGGAATTGCATGTGCAATGCACATGAAAAGGGTAAAATTGACAATTCATTAAAATTGTTAACTAACCAATTGATTTTTCCTCTTAAAAAACCACCCAATTGATTTAGAGATTTACTCATTTATTCTCAAATTAAACATAAATATTAAAGATGAAGGAAACCGTTATACATATACATGGAGAGGGAGAGAGACCCAAAACATCCTATCGTTAGGAAGCCAGGGGGAAGAAGAGGCAAAAGCGGCGTCGTATTGACCACTTGTTCAATAATGTATGTAAGAGATGTAATACTCGGATTTTTATGAACCTATGATTTCCTTTTAGACAAGGAAAATCCCAAGTTTGAATCTTGTAAGTCGATATGAAACTCACGATCTGAGTTAAATATCAGTATAAGTTTGAGTTCTCGATTAAACGGTTACGAAACTCAATAATAGATTACTTAGCCAAGCATTAGGCCTTTTGAGGAAAAAGGGCAAAATGGAAATTTATAATTTTACGCCGGTCAAAGTTTGACCAGGTTGACTTTATGATTGACTGAGGCGGTACTGCAATGTGATTAATCAGTATAGAAATTATATTGCAGAAAACCGTCATTTACGGACAAATAAGTAAGAATAAGCTTTGAGACCACCGTAGAAAAATCAAGCACAAATTTTAGAGCATTAAGGACTAAATAGTTTTAAGTCCTAAGAAAATCCGATACGCAGTCCAATAATTATGCAGATGAATTCTGGACTGTAGTCCAGTATGACAATACTGTTTTGGTGAAAAACAGTATTGATATTATGTAAGTTGGTAAGGAAATGGACTGCAGGATTATATTATTGGATTTTTAGTATCAAGTGGATAATTATGCACGAAATGGAAACCAAGTGGCTCCGCCATAGTTGGCGACCTACAGGGACTAAATTGTAAATATTTTGTCTGTAGGGGCCAAAGTGCAATTTTAGAAAAGTAAGTAATGATGGATTAGTATGTAATTATAGAATCATGGAAATTCCTAACCAAGGTTCCAACTAGGCCAAAAATTGGTTACAAGCCTAGTTGCATTGGAACAAGGAATTAAGATAGGATAAGCTTGGAAAGATTTTTCCTTATCTTCCACACATGCATGGCCGGATTTTCTAATGCTTGGTGAGCAAGCAATTGGCTTGATGATGTCATCAAGATGATGTTGTCAAAATGATGTAAGCGAATGATGTCACGGGGGTGATGTAAGCCAAACTTGGTGAGCAAGTAACTTGCCCACCAAGGATTCCTAATGGCCGGTTCTTTGTGTGCTTGGAGAACAAGTATTTGGCTTGATGATGTCATCAAGGTGATGTCATCAATGTGATGTCATCAAGATGATGTCATCAAGGTGATGTCATCAAAGTGATGTCATTAGGTGATATAAGCAAGACTTGGTGAGCAAGAAACTTGCCCACCAAGGATCCTTTATGGCCGGCACCTAGGAGGTACAATGAGCAAATATTTTGCTCTTAGACCCTTATATGCAATTCTAGAAACTATGATTTTCACCTATAAATAGGTGATGTTGGTTCACAAATTTGAAGCAAGTTTTGTAACCTTAGCTAAACAATGGCAAAATTTTCCCTCACTTTTCCACCTAAAGGCCGAGCCATAGAAGAGAGAAAAATAGAAAGAAAAGTGAGCTAGAATGTTCGGATTTTCAAGTAGGAATCAAAGAAAAAGTTGAGAAAAAAATTGGTACCCATTGGAGGCCAAGTGGCCGGCCATGGGAAAGGAAGAGAAAGAAAAGAGAAAAGTGCAGAAAAATGGGTTTTAGGATAGCCGGATTTTGTAGGAAGAACCACCAAATGACCAAAAGTTTTGGTGCTAATTGGAGGGGCAAGGCCGGTTATAGGCAGCCAAGGAGAAAGGGCAGAAAATGAACCACACTCCTAGCCTAGCCTTGTGTTCATCAAGGTAAATTCCTTTGGTCCTAAGCTTTTAAATTGAGCATTTACTTTGGAAATTTAAGTGTATTTCCGAGTTGGATTGTAAGAGCATAAGCTCACCTATTTATGTCAATGCTCTAGTTAAGTTTTCTAGCATGTGCATGATTAGGGTGGTGGTCTCTAGTTTATATTTTGGTGCATGTTTGATGATGTGCTTATGGGTTTTTGAGTTTGCATACCATGTGTTTGTTATATGTTCCCATAGGTTGAGAATGAATGTTTGATTATGTGCATGATGGATTGGAATGTTAGAAGCGATTGCATGTGTGACCTTAGGCTCCCGCTGTGGTCGGTTGAGGTAGTATGCGCGTTTTAGGACGAGAAACGAATTTAAGAACCAAAACTACCAGTCTCAGGTCAAGACTGGGCAGCGTTCTGGAAATGATAATTTGAGGCCCTTAGAGGCCGAATTTGAAGAAACTCAAAACTACAAAGTTGTAGATAATGGTTTTTCCTAAAGGGTTACATGCACAGTTTTTCAAAATAAGGCTCCAAAAGCCTCGGTTTTTATGAAAATCCGAGCCTGACCATGCCCAGGATTCATGCACGGCCAGGTGAGTTCAACAAAGAATAAAGGCATGTTAAAGTCCAAACTGGGTTTTCCTCAAAACATGAAAGTTGTAGTATTATCTAAGATCTACAACTTTTATGAAGAAAGTTTTATCAAATTCGGAACAGATTTTAAAGTAAAAATTGGATTCTAAAAACTATGCAGGAAACAGAAATTCCAGCACAAGAATTTCAGAAAAATAGTACATAAGCATGAAATTCCTGCTCATGCACAGGATTTTCTAAAATAATACAGAAAACTGTGTTTTTCATTAACCCTAATATTTTGACTGTGAGAACTGTTCCAATGGCAGTTTTCAGTCCTTAACAAATTTTATAAGTCAAGCAAATGGTTTTTAAACCGAATTCACCAAATTTTCCGAGACAAAGGAAAATTGGATTTTTAAAGCCAAAGACAAGAAGAAAGATAGTAACGGATGGTAACCGGGAAGGATACCCGAGTTGTTGGGCTTGACCCCCAAAGCCCAAGTTTGACCATAGAAGGTTGACTTTGGTTGACCAAGTTTGATAAATGTTTATCACCTCAAGGATTACCCAACATAACCCAATGAGATACCCGAGATAGTAGGTTGGGCCTAATAAGATTAGTAACCTAATACTATTTAAGAATGGTTGGGCTTAGTACCCAAGGTTACCAGAAGTAACCTAGTATGATATTGTTTAAGTATGTTGGGCCATGAACCCTAGGGTTACGGCAAG
Organism: Ficus hispida; assembly: GCA_025413025.1. NCBI lineage: Eukaryota > Viridiplantae > Streptophyta > Magnoliopsida > Rosales > Moraceae > Ficus > Ficus hispida. The sequence goes on from CM046362.1 coordinate 2,623,729, forward strand.
TAACCAAACAAGTTATCGTAAATTGTTATAGGAGGGAACATATAATGTAACTAAGGCTACTCATAAATGTTGGTTAGGACACCAACATTTAATGATTATTATTTATGGTAAGATAAAAGGTGTATAACTTTTATCTTACATCCTGTTTGGAAACAGGAATATGATATGTTATTGTGCCTCGATGGAACGATAGACCAAGAGCGTAGGACGAGAGGTAAGTACAAACCTCACCTACAGTATGGGAAATAGTAAGCTATTTTCAAATATATGACTTGATGCCATGTTATGCTATGCAATGCCATTTTACTATGCTATGCCATGTTAAGCTATGATATGTATGCCATGTTTATGTCTCATGTGCATCATGATTAATAAGATCACACGTAAAGATTCTTAGTCTTGGAAATATAACAAGACTAAGACTAAACCAAGTCAAGTAAGGTGTCGTACCAACCTCCTGTTGATGCAGGAGGATCATGTATGTTACAAGTTCAAGTTTATGATTATCAACCTCTCGTTGATGCGTGAGGGTAAAGTGATAATCAACCTTCCGTTGATGCGTGAAGGGTTATGTTCATGTTTTTCAGAATTGTTAAGGGCCTTGCAAACCCTGACGTTCTGAGGCTTGCGCGCTTTTGGTACGTACACTAAGGGCCCACATGTTAAGCAAGATAATAAGTTCAAGTGCATAAAAGATTCATAATTGGACATAATTGGTTAATGCATAAGTTGTGCAATATTTCTTGTGTTTTGTGAGATTATGTTTGTACTTGCTGGACGAAAGCTCATCAGTATATTCCATACTGTAGGTAAATGCCTGCAGCTTTACTTGGTGGGCCATGGAGACGATGCAGCAAATGAAGGGCGGTGTGGGATACCACTACGCAAGTTTTTCCGCAAACTATTTAAATTATCAAGTTGTATGTACCATGTTACCTATGTAATGTTTTTAAGTTGTGATTTTAAAATAAAGTTTAAAGAAAGAAAAAAAAATTATTCTGAAATTTTCTATAAGGTTAAGTGTTTAAGACTAAGGTTTAAGTTAAACAAGCATGATAACGGCCCACGTTTACGTAGTATGCCCTACGTGGACGGTCGGGGCGTTACAAGAGAAAACAAATAGGAACTGAAATTGACCTTTTGTGAATTGTGTATTGATTGAATTGCAAACATTGAGAATAGACAAACGATCCAACTTACCATGTTCACATGATGAGAAAAAACATTAAAATCTCTTTGCTCAAAAAATAAAAAAGAAAATAAACCGTTCATTTTGTGAGAATTTTCCTTTTCCTTTTTTTTTTTTTTCTTTTTCCTTTTTCATTTTGGATAAGAAAATTGTGAACGAGGTTAGTCCTCTCATTTCGCTGTTAATGATCTGCCAACACTTAAATACACATTTTTATTTTTAAAAAAAAAACAAAGAATAAAAAAACCTTACAAAGCTAAAGCAATGAAAAATAATTATTCCAGAAGCTCATATAGTTAGTAGAAATAGGAGTTCTTATACCAAATAAATTCTATTAGAAAAACCAGCCAAAAATAAATAAATTATATTAGGAAGCTATTCCCAAGAAGAAGAAGAAGAGAAGAAAGCTACTCACAATAAGAAGAAAAAAGCTTTTCAGAAAAAATGCTTTGCACACTCTCTTTAATATCACCCTAATCCGGGGAAGACTAATTAGAAACGTTGCTTTTGTTCGAAGATATAAGTTCAAAACTGCTTGATTCAATTTTTACTTTCTGCATTAATTAAATTAGTACTTATTCTCATCAATATTTTATTTCCGGGTTTTGTGTTGGTTAAATTTTTTTTTTTCAAGAAGAAAAACAACAACCACAACAGCAATAACTCAGCAATGTTTTGTGTCTCGAAAAAGGTTGTAAACATACTTTTTTAAAGGCACGGTTCGATAACTTCCAGACAAATGATCTGATCTAGTTCAAATCTCTACGACAATTTCCAATCTCGGTTTTGATTTGTCACCGTTATTTGATACTCGATTTAGCTTAGTGCAATTATAGGATTTAACTTAAAATTCAAATTGCAAGCATTCTGCAATATGTGTATGCAAGAAAAAGATGCTCTTAGCAACTACTTAAGTGAAAATGTAATTGCAAAGTTATAGTGGCTAAAAGTTTTTAGCGTCCATTTATATTATTGCTTTAAGTTTTGGTCCTTTAGTGACGACAAATGTTGTTTCTAACCTACAAAAGTCACCCATCCTCGAAATAAATGAATCGTTAATGAATTAAAGGCTGTAGATAAATTCATTCACACACCAGTTACAAGATAATTACTTAAATTAATAATATTTAAAAAGAAAATTGAATTAAATTGTGATACGTGTGTGTGTGTGTGTGTCAATATATATATTAAGTAAACGGAGAGGAGGAAAATCCCCCACTCAATCTTATTAAAAAGATAAAATAAAAAAACAAATAAAAAGAGATTCAAAATCCATGGCCCTCAACATATTACATTGGGTTAATTTCAAATTTAGTCCCCCAACAACTAAAAATAGAACAGAATTCGCCCACGCTTATAATCGGTTACAATTTTGATACTACCCTTGAGACGTAAAAATAAGAAAATAAAAAAATAAAATAAAATTTAGTGGTTTTAATCATATGTGGATCTCGTGACTTAATTTTTTAATGAATTAAATTATATGTGGGTCACCTAATGTGTGTGCATGATTAAAATCATTTTCAAACAAAAAAGTAATAATGACAGAAGAATCAAAATTATTTATAAACTAAAAAAGAGAGTTTTATACTGACATTTTGAATTATAAGAGATAAAATAAGATAATAATTATTCTTTAAGGTCTTTAGAAACAGGTACGGATTTAGGTGTGGGCAAGGAGGTGCCAATTGAATTTTTTTCTTTTAATTTTATCCTAAAAATTTTATGATTTTTTGACTTTACCCAAATAAAAAAGTAAAAATATCTATTTTACTCCCCACTAAAACCTCACCCTTTAGTTTTTATAAAATAATAATTTTTATTTTAAAAAAATCTCCGCATGTCTTGCTAAAGTTTTTGTCTGACTCCGTCATTGGTCAAAGAAAGTGGGTAATGATCATTTATCTCTCGTCTACAAGTTAAGCGCGCAAATTTATCATCTTGACAAGACTTTGATATTTGACTCTTTTTATTTTTCCTGTTTGATATGACCTCATATCTTTGAAATTTTTTGTGACCAATTCACTTTATCCTTAATTTAAAACATAAATCTGCTTCTTAGGTTTCTGTTGTCATGTGCTATCCAAATTCATGACAAAAGTAGGTGCAGTAATTTAAACCATAGATGAAGCTAATAGATCAAAGCAATAATAATAGACAAGTGAAAATAATATTAATGTACGTGATATTAACTTAGAGCTTATCTACTTGCTACCCGCTATTAAGTCAATACAAAGTCGAATGAATTGGTGCAACAGGAAGGATATTTTTTTTCCTTATTCTCTTCCCACATTGGCATAAATCCACAAGCATGGACACGTTAAGCAACATGAAGATAGCGCAAAAACACTATACTATTTTTGTGTATTTTTTTATAATTTTCTTATCAGAATTTTACTCTTTTTTTAATATTTTTTTTCTTATTAAGCCTTAATTTTGTTTAAGCTTTTACTTAATAAGTATTTATATCGTAGTTTATTCTATATAACTTGCTTTGTTTCTTTGTTTCTTGTTTTTTTTCCCCCCCTTCAAACTAATGTTTTTAGTGTGTTCAGTACTAATATATTTGTTTATTTATTTTTCATTAAGGAAATTATTAATGGCATGAGTACGTTAAAGCCCACAACATGAACATGAATGGACTGTGAGCCAGGATTGATCAGCTAGATATCTAAAAAACGAGCCCGGCACGCTTAGCATGATTTCATGTCGATCTAAAGTACTGATAGACAAAAATAAATGAGTTTGGTACGAACAAACCAGATTGGTTGAAAACTCTTAAACTAGATGTGGAGCAATGTGTCGATAAAAAAAGAAGTATTTTAGGAGGTGTTTGGTGAATGAGTTGAGTTTGAGTTGAGTTCGAGTTGAGTTCAGATTTTTAAATTTGAATAGTAATTTTTGTTGACTTTATCAGAAAAGATAAAAAAAATTTTCAGAAAAAGATAAAAAACATGATGAAAAAAATACAGTTTAATTTGAGTTGAATGTAAATGTCAAACACCCTTTTATATCAAATAGTCATTTTTGAACCTCCTTTTTAAAAATGCTTAAAAACAAATTTATTTACGAATTCTAACAGAATTTTAAAAATCTACGATATGAATACTTTACTCTCTAATATGTTTTTTATTATGCGGATTGTCTTTTTATAGATTTTTTTTTGTTACATAACCGGATTCCACGTTTTTATATATATCAAGATTCAACCTTTTATATAAACACAGATCCAGATTTTTGTGGTTGTAGTATGAGGATCTTAATATTATATTGCATATTTCTAATTAACAACAATATGGTCACGATTTATATAACAATGAGCGTATTACTTTATAGAAAAACTTTATATTGCATATTATAGGTATTATCACAATCACTATCATATTGACCGCATCATGAAAAAAAAAAAGAAAAAACATCTTCACCTAATATAATAACACAGAATATTGACTTCATCAATCTGATATTTAGGGCCGGCAATTTCGGACACGACATGATGACACGACACGAGAACGACACGTAATAAATGGGTTTGGACCGCACGTTTAATAATTGGGTCGAAATTGGGTCGACACGTTTAACACGAAAATAAATGGACCGGAAACGGGCTAACACGATTAACACGTTTAACACGTTTATGTTAGAATTTTCAAACTATTCTAAAGCTCTTTTTATAACAAGTATAGGCCTATTTGTGTGTTTGATACAAGACCAAAAAACAACTATTGAAGAATTTCCACTATTGAAACAATATAAATAAGAAATTATGGAGATATTGCTTCTGATATAAAATAATAATCTTATAATTAACTAGTTAATAATATAAAATTGTAAACGAATTATAGTTATAGTTAACTAGTTAATAATATAAAATAGTAAACCTAATTATGTGTATATATTTGGATTAGAATATTATGGTAGTCTTATAGTTAACAAAGACATAAATTTATTAGGATGTAAAACAGTAAAACTTACTCATCATTTTGAAACTATATTTTTCAAATTTGACAATTTTATATTATTAACTAGTTAATTATAAGATTATTATTTTATATCAGAAGCAATATAAAATAGTTAATAATATAAAATTGTAAACCTAATTATGTGTATATATTTGGATTAGAATATTAGGGTAGTCTTATAGTTAACAAAGACATAAATTTATTAGGATGTAAAACAGTAAAACTTACTCATCATTTTGAAACTATATTTTTCAAATTTGAACTTCAACTTTCCAAATTCTTATTGACCATGAAAAAAAATTCAGAAATAATATTTAAATATTCTTATCATTATTTCTGTGTTTTTTACTTATTGTCTTCGAATTGCTATTGTAGTTTATTCTTTTGCTTGTTGTTTAAAGCAACTGAGTGTTTGACAATACTATAAAATGTGTTTAACTCCAAAACAATGTTACTCTGTTTGGTAATCAATAAGTCAGTCTAGTGTGGTATTGTGATGGCACTACGGAATGAAAAATAATTCTAATAAATAATAAACCAAAAATTACTTGTATAAATTATCAAAAAATAAAAATTGGTTATATTTGATCTTTATTGAAATATAAATAGAAAAATAAGAATTATTGTTTTTGATCGGGTATCAATAAATTATATGTCTAGCCTTTCAAATATATATATATATATATATATATATTATACGTGCAATGACAAAACACAAAAGCTAATGTTTTTATCTTAACTATTTCCTCCATCAGCGTCAAATAAATACGCACCGTTTAGGTGCTTTACTGTTTTTTTTTTTCCTTTTCTTTTTCTTCCCCGACTCATCCTTGAAAAGCTGCTCCTGCTTTGCTTCTATTTGATTTTATCTCTCTTATTTCTCTTCTTCAACCTCTCCCTCTGTTTTCCTTCGACCTACTCTCACTCCTCCCTCAGGCTTCTCTCTCTTCCTATATCTCTCCCTCATCGCTCTCTATCCTCTCTTTTCTTTTGCCCCTTTCTTTTCTACCGCACCATTTTCTCTCCTCCATCTGCCATCTGATCGCCGCCATCCCTTTCTCACTCTCTCTTTCTTTATCTCTCATATCACTATCTACCATCAATTTGTCTCTCTCTCTTTCTCTTCCTCTGCCTGTCGCTGTTAACGTGGATGCAAGCCTCGTGATCGCAAGCTCACGATTTCAGCTTACAGATTGCACTCGGCAGCGCTAGGGTTATTCAATTGGGGGTTTTTGTTTTTTTGTTTTTTTTCCTCTAATCTATAAGGTACATTCACATATACAGCCCTACTCTTTTTTTTTTATGTTTTTTTTTCTTTTCCCTTGTTTGGTTGATGAGAAAATGGAGGAAAAGAAAAAGAAATCCTAAAAACGTAATTGTTTCATTTCTATTTAAAACGCCTATTCTTGCACATGAAAGCATCATTATTTGATTATGTTAGAATACCATTCCTTATGTTGCTTTTAGTACATACACGCTCATGTATACAATACATTACTTGTATATGATATATCCTTTTAACTTTTCAACTGCTAGACCTTTAATGCTGTTGATGAAAGTCAAGCAACACTGACAATTGCCCTCTCTATATTTTGCAGATGGATGGTCTAGGACATGAAGTGAATCTGACGTAGTTCAGGCATTGGTTTGCACTAGGGATTGGCTATTTGGAGATAAAGGTATATTCTACCTTTGAGTCTTTGATATGTAGTAATAGCATTACACATGGTATAATCTAGTTTTCAATTTTTTTATATATTGAAGTTATTACTTGGTTGTATTAAGATGTGAATTTTTCTTTTCATGTTCTAGATGTTTTCAAGTTGAATGGAGAAATAGTATATTCATTTCTTATTGATTACATAAGATTACATTATGTTGTTGGCCACTTATCAAATTTATGTGCAGACAACAACAAATCAATTCATATGGCTGTGGATGGAATCATTGAAGATGTGCTCAGTTTGGAGCTCAATGAGTCCAACTCCATGTCTGCTCAAAGCTCCCACAACCCCAGCTCCTCAAATGCAGAGGTCCAAATGGAAGGTAATTTAGACATAGTGACATTTTTTTAATCTTTAGATAGTTTTTAAATATATTTTAATTTCATTCTCATAAATTTCTTGAATAGGTTGAAATATTTAGAAACTTTTGAAGATTTATGGAGATGGAACCTATGATGCTATGATTCTCAAGTAAGAAAGCATTGCCTTTTGTATTAATATTTTGTTGTCTTTTGATGTTTCTATTAATATTTTGGATATTGATTATGTGACAATTTAGAATTTTAAGTTTTAGTGAATTTAGAATTTAGAATTTGTGTTAGTGAATTTAAACTTATGTGTAGTGAATTTAAAATTTTAAGTGATTTTTTTTCCATAATTTTCGTGTTAAATGGGTCAGGAAGCCGTTTCGTGTTAAATGGGCCGTAAACGGGTTTTTCGTGTTAAATGGGTCATAAACGTGTTTGTTTTCGTGTCAACCCGTCTTGGCCCGTTTAATAATCGTGTTCGCGTGTCGTGTCGTGCTACCCGTTTATTAATCGTGTCGTGTTCGTGTTTAGGTTCGTGGCCCGTTTATTAATCGTGTCGTGTTCGGGTTCATGCTAATCGTGTCGTGCCGTAATCGGGCCAGCCCGAACACGGCCCGCGAACACGATTTGCCAGCCCTACTGATATTGATAGCAAATATACAATAATAAATAAATAAATAAAAATTCAGCAACAAATAATAAAACATATATGATCAGTTTTTAGGACAAAATCTTTAGGTAAATGAGATATTTTTTTAGGAAAAAAATCTTTTTGGGTATCTGATTTAAATAAGGCCTTTTTAATAGGATTTTTTTTTTAGTTTCTTCAATTAGAATTAAGGTTATACTTTTGTCAAGACAACATGATCAATTTTCTTTTTTGTTTTTTTTTTTCACTTTTTAAAATAAAGTTGATTTTGGATTTTTTTTTTAATCATAATTATAATTTGGTCATATGTGTTCACCCGGAAAAAAATGCAACTAACATTTGCTTGCATCAAGGTTTCCAGTTTGTAACTTGCGAAGGGTGGAATTAAGTTAATTGTGATATAGTGATGTTATTCAAATTGATCATCGTCGGGCTACTCTAGTGTCATTCTTCTAGTGATTAAAAGTAATTGTTTTATTTATTTTTATAATTTTCAGAGGAAAAAATTGGAGTTTCTATGATTGGAATCTCTATTTTTCATCATTGGTTGAAACCTGTTTGATTTATTTTTGAACGATTTGATCTATAACTAAAAGTAGGTCTATGTCACATTTAAAACATGAACTTGCTTTTTAGGTTTTTGTTGCAATGAGCTGTCCAATTTCATAACAAAAGTTGTTGAAAGTAATTAAGAGGAATTTATGTGGTGGGTTATATAAGACATTGACGTGATTATACTGAAGTTAATAGAAATCAATAATGTACGTCAAAGTGACCGTACATAGAGCCTATCTACTACAACTAACTAAATAAATACAAATAATGAATTGGTATACGGTGAAGAAGGATGCATTTCTTTCTTCTCTTCCCAAGATTGCTCCAGTGAAATTTCCCTTATTTTTCAAGGACCAAGTTGAAATTAACCGAATTTTAGTCAACTAAATGTAACATATAATTTAGTTATTTAAAAAAAAAAAAAAAACTTCCTAAGAAGTTTGGATTTTTCTTTGTTAGTAATACATCTTACTTTCCTTCTAGTTATTCATGATTTCAAGGAGAAAAAACTAAATAGCAGTTTGTAGAAAGTAATTAAAGTAATTAATATAGTTTTAAATTATTTAATGTAAATAAAATACTTATCAAATAAATGATTTATTTGTGTCTTGTATTATTTACATAATAAATTTTTCATTTACTTGATAATTTATTATTTATTTTAAATATTTTTAAAAGTTATTTATTTATTTTAATTATTTTTTGAAAAAAATAATATTTACTATAATTTCTTAATGTTGTTTTATATGTCTCTTGAAGAAAGTGGGCCATCATCATTTATCTCTGATCTGGGATGAAAATTCTAGCTTACACATGCACAATTACATCTTGACCAAGACTTCGATAATTGTCTCTTTTTATCTTTCCTGTTTTATTTACCGTCATTCATATTTTTGAAATTTCCTACCACCTGTTCACTTGCTTTTCAAAACATGAAAATGCTTCTGAGGTTTCTGTTGCTATAATTTGTCCAATTTCGTGACACATCTAGGTACAAGTATTTATGAAGAGCCAGCTAGATTATGATCTATCTCTTATTTTTAGAGTGTTATGAGATATTAACAAACTTTAAGACGACATAGTTTTTCATTCATTTTTCTGTCATTTTCACACTTTCAAACGCGTTAAATTTATATTTTATTTGAAACACCATTTTATTTTAAATTAAAATATATATTTTTTATTTTAATTTTATCTTCTTGTAAAAAGTTTTTGTTTTTTTTGAAAATTTAATAAAAATTTTCAATTCAAATTTAAAATTTTTAACTTAAACTTAAAATTTTCAACTCAAACTCATTCATCAAACGGACCCGTAGTGTTCTCTAATAAAATATTATCTTTAGTATTAAAATTATCATATATTAAATTTGATACAAATTTATCATAAAATATAACTAATGCTAATTAATTTAATATTTGATTCATATTTGATTGGTATCTTGATTTTTTCATTTAATTATTAATGTATTTTTATTTTTAAATTATTAAATAATAAAAGTTTGCTTTTTTGAGTTTCAAAACTAGTAATGATGTCAAAAAGTAAAAATAGTGTTAACATTTTACATTAAAACACAAAATAGGATAATTTAATTAAGATGATAAGTATAGTATTGACATGGATATGGATATATATATATATATATATATATATATATATTAAAGAAGGTCTAAGAAGCAAGTGTAAAAAGTTTCCATACGAAGGGTGAATATTAGCATTTCGTTCACATACATGAATCAAGAGCAATGTACTCGATATAGGCACAAAAGATTCGAAAGGCTGCATTGAAGTGCCATATTTACACATTTTGGAAAGATTTATGCCATGAAAATTAAAATAAAAAACAAAAACATTATCTCTTACAGCAAATGACAAACTAACAGATTTGGAGTACCAAAAGATTACCTCAAGGACCTGCGGTAAATGAGAGGGAAAAAGGTCAATCTAAATAAATTCAGGTTATTTCTAGTAAATAAAATAAAATAAAATAAAAGTTTAGATTATAAACAGGTTAAAAATTTAACTTGTTACTAGTAACAGGATAGACCCCATTCCCCGTTTACCTTTCCCGATTAATTATATGAAAGATTATTCATGGTATTATATATTTTAAGGTTTTTAATTTTTAGGGTATAATTTTTATTTAAGGTATTATATATTTTATGTTTTATAATGTATATAATTTTAAGTATTAAATTTTAACATATTTAATATGTGAAAGATTAAATATTATGATTTTGATTTATTTTAACTTCAAATTCTTATATAGATTTTTTTTAATTTTTATATAATAAAAATAGATAATCAGATTATCAGAATATTTTGTGAGTATCTTGAATCCATGACTGGGAAAATCCTTCTAATTTGAATCAATTTATATAGATTACAAGATGAGTATATATGGAGAGTATTTTTATTTCATGAGTGGACGGATAAGGAGATAGCCGTCACGATGATGACGATAGGGCTATCGTGTAAGCTAGTCTGCTGGGATACTAAAATTACCAAGCACTATGCATCACTTAAGTGACGTCATTCTTGTGACATCACTTAATTTTTGTGGCAAATTTTCAACCACGTCGTACAAAGTTCGCAAGTTTATCATCTTGAGTCTTGACCAAGACTTAAATATTTGCCTCTATTTCTGTGTTATATTTGCCTCTAATTAATTTTCATTTTCGGTTTATTTTTCTATTCGTCAAGCATTGCCACTGTTAATGATCTGATGACACTTGATACATTTTTTGACCATCATATATTGAGAGTACTTTCTGTAGCTATCTTTGGATGTACATTGACGAATAAGTATAAAACATAAAAGATGATTTTTTTTTTGGGTCAAGAGTATGAGAGAGTTGAATCATCTTCATTTTCTTTTCTTGCTTTGAGATGTTTTTTTATTAATTTATTAAACTTCATAATTTTTCTTTCTTTTTGGAAAAATTTCGTAGTGTTAGGGGGTACTTAATTACTAGATTATGGATGCCTTTAAATAATTGTATATGTATGTATGTGTTAATTAGCTGAGTCATCCTCAGTTAACCCTGTGAAGGTGTATCTGCGATAATTTTCTTCTTCATTTTTTACACACAAGTTCAATTAGAGGTAAAAACATAATATGTTAAAGGTAAGATGTCAAGGTTTCTACAGTTACTGTGGATTTTTACCCTATTTCCAATTTTAAAAATTGGAAAACTTTTACAAAAAAAAGTATTTGTCTAAACTTTTTCTGTCATTCTCTTATTTTAGAAAAGAAAAGTTATCTTATTTTCAAATAGTACCATTTTAAGAAAAAGACAAACAATCTTTTTTAATTCTTTTACTATGCATTATTTTCAGTATTATTTTTACTCATTCTAAATAACTTTTATTTTTAAAAAGAAATTTTTTTCTACATCTAAATAACATTTTATTTTTAAAATAAAAGGATTTTTTAATTTAAAATAAAAAAAATTTCTTTTAAAAATATAAATACGTGATCCAAACCCAAACGAAGCTTTAATTTTCCCTCGCACACTGTGGTACTGCTAGAAGCTTCAGAACCTGCAGAAAGGAATTGTAAGTTAAAAAAAATGAAAAAGAAGAGAGAGAGAGTTATATAAAAATAGAGTTATCAGTTGTCAGACTCGAATATTTAGCTGTGGTGTACGGAATGGGCCCAACATCGTGAATAGACAAGTGATCAACCTCCTCCACATCACGATGATTAAAAGTTGGCACCTTCATTTTGTTGGAATATTCTTTTTTTTTTTTCTTTATCAATTTTTTTCCTATATAAGAAGTTTTGAACGAGAGGTTAGTCCTCGCAGTTTCTTTTGGACCTTCTTTATGTCTATTATTGCTCCTAAGTAACATTGCAAAAACACATTATTTGGTCACCAGATAATTCGCTTGTTCCTTTAAAAATAAAAAATAAAAAACACGTTTCTGGCTTTCGACTTGGTCTGACCTCCATTCAAGCCCAAGAATCCAAGATATAAGTTCTTTGAAGGTACTTGCTGCCTCTTTCTTTTCATGTAAATTCATGAATATTCCTCAAATTATTACTATTTTTTAAAAAAAAGTTGTTTTCTTTTTTTTATGATTCTTTTTCATGAAATTCTTAATTCTTTCTTCATTTAAAAAATTTGTAAGTGCTATCTTGCAGAAGATAGATCTTCTACGGGGTACTTAGTAAGTAGATTAGGTTTCCTTTCATTATGATAATAATAGTAATAATAATAAGAGAGAATTAACAAAATAGCATAATCTAAGTTTGTAATTTAACAAAATAGCAGTTGATAGAGATCTAGACTCGTCATCGTCGTCGTCGTCGTCGTTAGCCTTAAGCAAGTGGTAGACCTCTGATTTAGCAAAACAGATAAGAGATCTCGCGATCGGAGAACAGATCTTGTGAGGCTCTCGCGATTTCTTCGGCTGTTTTGCACCGGTCTTTAAACTTCTTCAGCTCTCTCGCTTTGCCCGCCGTCGCATGTCGTAAGTCGCCGGTGGGAGAATCGCGAATCTTATGCGAGGAAAATTGCCGCATATCGCGGTCGTCCGTCCTCGTTACTGTCGCCACGGGATCTCTGGCCTCCCCGCGTTGGTTTCTCCCACAGCCGCTGGGTACTTCGTCTTCTCCGGTGAAGCTAGCTTTGTCTTCTCCGGCAAAGCTGGTTTTGGGTAATGGGTTTTTGGGGTGTTATTTGGAGTTTTTTTTTTAATAGAATTAGGATTATTATTTATTAAGAATAATCATCAATCAATTTATTAAATGATAAATTAGTAATTGATCATATAATATAGTTAATTTGATTAACCAGTGGTTGAGTACAAACAACCATTAATGGACCGTAATGTAAATCATCAAATTTCATAATCAATCACTCATTGATCAGTAATCAATTATAGAAATCATCAAAGTTCATAATCAATCACTAATTAATCATCATTAATCAATTGCTGATGGATCGAATTTGAAAAATGACAAATAATTATTTTGTTAAATAAAAAAAATTAGGCCATCTATTAGGTGATAAAAAGATCATATGGCTTGATTTCCTATTTATATTATCTTATTAACTTGTAAATACATTTTTTATATACTATAAATATAAATATTGTTTGGTGAATCCAACTTAATCTCCATTAAAAAGTAAATCCGGTATTAGTAAATCTGTATTTATTAGTAATCTGATATTGATAAATTCAGTATTTACTAATAAATCCAAATATTTACTAATAAATACAATATTATTTTATTTTGGGTTTCCATTTTTACTATAAATTCAAAATTACTATGTCAATCCAATATTTACTGTATAAATCCAAATATTTGCATTGGTTTTAAAATATCAGTATGTCTAGTAAATCCAAATACTTACTATTTCAATCCGATATTTACTTATTACTATATTAATATGATATTTACAATTAAAATGTATTCTTAGTGTTTTTTTTAACATATTAGTATATTTAATAAATCTAATATTTACTAAATAAATATGATATTTACAAGATAAATCTAACATTAACGAGATAAATCTAATTATTTATCAATAAATATAATATTTAAGGTATTATATTAATGTGGTAAATATAGGTAAATAAAAAGATTTATAAGGAT
>CM046362.1:2637818-2667958 GCA_025413025.1 Ficus hispida
CACTCTCTCTTTCTTCCCTTCAGTATTTCTCTCTCTTTCTCCTCTCTCTCTCTGTCTATCTCGTTAATTTACCATAGAAGGTGCTCACAGGCGACTAACGGTAGCGACGAAGAATAGCGATGAAGGATCGCGACGACTACAAGGCTGCTCTAGATGACTCCTCGGATCCCCCCGGTACATCGATGAGGTTCGCAAGAGATTGATCTCTAGGCTTCGGGAGGGTGGCGATCTTCAGGTTCTGTGAGCTTCAATCGCTCCGCGGCTTTTAAGATTCATGACTGACGAGGACCCGAGGATCTGAGCTTCGATCTCTGCAAGGACCGATGAGGACTTGAGGTTTGAAGATCGATCGTGAACTCCCCAGTGACATCGCAAGCTCGATTGCGATGTCTAGACTAGTCGCACGTCTTTCTCTGGAGATATGGCAACTACATCGGATCTTTTCCGCAGCATCATTTCGTCGTTCGTCACCATCTCTCTTCTTTTCCGGCGAGGGGAGTGGTGGTTGTGGCTATTTCAATTTCCTAGGGTTTCCAATTTGGGAAAGTTTCCATTTAGGGGGTTTTTTTTTTCAAACCCGTGGTAGAAATGATAATTAATAAATTAATAAAATTCTCTTTTTTAACCTTTATTACAAGAAAAAATACACAAAAATTAATAAATCCAATTATTTTCACTTTTTTTTTCAATTTATGATTGTTTGGTAAATCTAATTTAAAAAAAAACTGTAAATCTAATTAATTAAAAAAGTGTAAATCCAAGTATTTATTAAAAAAAAAAACCTGTAAATCCAATTCTTACTAATAAATCCTTTTATATACTCCAATTTCAATTATTTACAAGTACACTCCTTTACATACTTTGATTTAAAAAAAAAAACTGTAAATAATTATTTACTAAATAATCTTCCAAAACTGTAAATCTATAACTAGGAAATTTTTTTATATACTCAAATGTTGAAAATAATAAATAGACCGCGAAATCCAATTATTTACTGGATAAATCTTTTTATGTAGTCTGATTTTGAAAAAAAAAATGTAAATATTGAATTATGATACATTAATTTTTTAAATATTATAAATATTTGGATTCAAATAGTAAATATCAGATTGACATAGTAAATATTAGGATATAGAGAAATACTAAACGTCTACAAAACACTGTAAAAAATAATTTGTAAATTCGGATTTTCGTGAAGATAACAAAATAATAAACTAAATCAACTAATGGATTTATCAAGTATATATATCAGATTTACAAGTAACATTACATTTTCTAATAAATACTATAATGTAAATATTTGTATTTACTAGTAAATACTATAATGTAAATACGTGGATTTACTTAAAAAATATAGAGAATGTGATTAAAAGGTTTTTTGAGCAAATAAAGTATTTCTCAGTAAATATATCTATTTGCTCTAACTGAAAAAAAAATATATTTACTCGCAAATAAATTTTTTACCACTTTTTATTTTTTATTCGTATTTTAAAACCTTTTTTTTTTTTTGCTTTTTTTTTTTCCTTTTTCAGAAATGCATTTTTTAATTTAATTCATATCCACCCCAAAACTATTGAAAATCTTAAAACTACCTCCAAATCTTCACCCCTAAAGCTGTCGGACAAGTCGTCACCGGAGAAGACGACGACTCGGCGACTCAGAGAAAGCAGGCTGGCGCGGAATTGCTGGTGACGCTACGCCGGCGCCACCGAGAATCGCGAGTTTTTAGATTACGATTTTGGATCTGTTTTTGGATCGCGATTCTCCAGCAATCCTGGCCGGCGGTCTCGCCTGGACGGTGGTTGCTTGCTACAGGGACAGCTAGCGGACAGGAGAAGAGGTAGAAATCGACGGCGACTGCGACTACTTCAGTGGCGGAGAGAAGGTGAGCGATCGACGGTGCGATTCTCGGGTCCGCTACTTTCCGGCGTGGGGAGTGAGATGATCCGAATCTCGGGGTCCTTCGCGATGTAGCAGCCACCGGAACGGCAAGCTTGCTCACGATAGCGACGACGAGCGGAACGGTGAGCATGCTCGCGACATCAACGGTGGCTGGAACTGAAATGTTAGATCTGAAAGAGATAGATCAGAGAGAGAGCCAGGACATATTGATTTTTTGTTTTGTTATTTGATTTAATTATGCAATTTATACTAATAGTTTAAATTCTGTTATTATTTTAAAACATTATCTTATATTATGCTATTTTGACTATAAATAATAGAGGCAAATATTGAAAGATGACAAATTTGCGCATTTTGTAGATATAGTTAGCTTTTATTTTTTTATTTATTTTATTTTAAATGAACTTCGTAATTTTTCGTTATTTTTGGAAAAATTTACTAGTAGTACTTAATTAGTAGATTTTGGATGCCTTTAAGTAATTATATATATATATATGTGTGTGTGTGCGTGTGTGAAGTTGAGTCATCGTCAATTAACTCTATGAAGGAATATGTGCGATAAATATTCTTTCTAGTTTTTACACAGAAGTTCAAGAGGTAAAAACACAAACATGTTATAGGTAAGATGTCAAGTTTTGTACAGCACCTGTGGATTTTTAGTTTTAGCTGCACGTCATTGCTGTGGTATTTAGAAGAAGAACCAGAAAGGAATTATTATTAAAAAAAAAAACAGAAAAGAAATGAAAAGAAAAGAAAGAGTGAGAGAGAGAGTTTTATGTGATTTTAATGATCTAAGTGAGATTAATATACAACCTTCTTCTTACTCTTCTTAGTGAGTTTATACTTTGCATGGTGCCCAGTCTGCCTAATCAAAGAAGGCACGTTCATGATCCTACACCCCAAAAAGTAAATAATAATAATAATAATAATAACAGTTAAGTAATTAAACTTAAAAGTCTATTTAAATAAAGAATTTTGTGTAAATATAACCCCACTAGGACCTCACCCTGTAGGATTATATATTTATAAATTTAAATTTTATATTCATTGTTGATTGTGGAATTTTCTGTAGCTATCTTTTCATTTACATTGGGGAATTAGGGTAAAGAAAGATTATCAATTTCTTTTTCAAGAGATTTGTTTTCGAATAAGCTTTCTAATTCTTCTTTCTTTCAAAAAAAATTTTAGCAATGCTTGCAGTCCTCAGTTAGCAATAGGGTGGTGCATTTGCGATTTTTTTTTTTTTCATTTTTTTTTTTTTTGGGTAGGTAGGTGCAAAAGAAGATGTCCGATGAAGTCCACAATCACGGGTTGGAAGGCACAGAATCAACATCGCAGAGTCAAGCTAACCCAAGCCATAATGAAGTTGTTTTGAATATTGAAGATGAGGAACTGCTTACTGAGCTAGGACAACTGCAAGAAGAACTTTACCCAACAGAGAGGGAAAGGGAACCCCCATTCCAAATGAAAATATCATAGTTGTGATAAAAAAGATTCCAGAGATCATGAAGAGAAATAATAAATTCGAAAAGTATTTTGAGCCAAAGAAGTGCAAAATCGGTCCGATTCATGATTGGATTTATTATCATGAAGAAAAGCATAAATTGGCAGCACATTTCATCTGGGTAAACGGCAGTGCAAGGGAAAAAATATTTGAAAACTTCAAGACGAACATGGATGGCATAAGGGCGTGGTTCGATGAGGACATAATTTCTCATATTAGAGATGAGAAATTGATAAGGTTGTTGTTCTTGGATGGGTGTGCAATGCTAGGGTTCATACACGGTTATGTGAGCCAGCTGTTAAAAGGGGTTGGCATCAGTGAGGCTGAGGCAGGAGAAATCGAGCGGGATTTGCTTTTGGTAGAGAACCAAATACCATTTCGAGTCCTTGAGGTGCTGATTGGCTCGGGAACGGATGAAGGACAAGAAAACCTGAAGGCTAGTATGGTAATATTCATTTATCTTATTTGCAGGGGTACTTTTCCAGGGCACTCTCCCCAAGGCTTGTTTAAACATTTGGAGGACTATTGTTTCTCCCCGGAAAGAAAGAAGAATCAAAGGCCGTTCACCTTCTTGACATTTTCAGAGAAACACTCCTTTTCAACCGTCCTTCGTTTGATCCCTTTGGGTGCATGCTGACTCTCGTTCGTGGAATCTTCTGGATTTTATGTTCTTGCGGTTGTCTAGCAATTTGTTGTTTTCCGAAGTGCTGCAAACGAAAACGTTATAACATCATTTCTTTGTTTGGGAGGAGGGCTAAGGAATTTTTTCAGAGTGTTCAGGAACTTAAAGCAGCAGGGATAAAGTTCAAGCCAACTCATTCTTTGACAACCGTATCTTTTCATTCTATATTCTTTTTTAGACCTCGGCTCATGCTTCCCACATTAATTGTAGATGATTCGACGGCATCTAAGTTGGTCAATCTTGTCGCCTATGAGATGTGCTTATCTGAATCTCGTCCAAATGAAAAACCATGGGTCTCTTCTTACGTGAACTTGCTAGATTCACTGGTCGACGATGAACAAGACATTAAGGACCTAAGGGCAGCTGACATTCTTCGGAACACTCTCAGTACCGATACACTTGCGGCTGAATTGATCAATGAACTAGGCACTGAATGCATTGCACCAACCGAAGATGCTTATAGGAGTGTCAAAGAAAAAATAGACAACTATTACAGAACAAAATGTGCGGTCTGGATGGCTCAAGTCTGCAGTACCCACTTCAGTAGCCCATGGACAATTATGGCCCTCTTTGCCGCTACAGCGGTACTTGTATTAACAGCTATTCAAACTTGGTACGCCGTGAATCCAAAAAAGTGAAAGGTACAAAATGCTTCATAACTTTGTCAATTTACTAATAGCTGATTTCATTTCAAATGTTTCAGTTTGCTCACCAACATTGCTTCTTTGACAATCAAATCCAGGGATTCCACAAAGGGGCAAACATAAACCGACTCTAGAAATGTTTACTTCTTTCTAGAATCTGCCATACGTGGAATTGAGCTCACTGATTCCCTATATCCTATCATATTGCTGTCGAGACCGAGTCAAGACTGTCTTTGGGAAGATCAATCACTCGTTTTCCTCTGTTTCTTATTCCCTGTTTTTTTTTTTTTTTTTTTTTTTTTTGGATAAACTATCAATATTGTTACTACTTCTGATGTTTCCTTCAAATTTGCTGTCTTAATGTTGTTTGAGTGTATGTTTTCCTTGGGTTCGTACAAGTGCACTTCCTTGTGTGACTCGTTTACGTCTTTTTGTGTTAATAGTTTTACCGTTAATAATATTCTCATGGATTGTACTAAATGGAAAATTCAAGTTTACCTTTTGTTTTCTTTCTTTTTTTTCCTGCTAGAAATCTGTGTATGCTTGTTGTGTTATCTCAACATTTATTCTTTCTGCCTTTCACAAAACTCCTCTTCGCCAAGGGGGAAAAAACAAAAAAAAAACTAAAAACTAAAAGCTTAAAAAAAAAAAAACGAAGTTTAAAGTTTTTGATTGATTTTCTGACGCAAGAAATTTTCTATAATGACTGTATGTTTGCCATTGTCTGCTGAAATCCGTCCAAAAAGATTAGTAACGTGGATAGATGCCCTAGAGTCTAATCACCAATAATTCAAAGTATTATCTACTGAACTTGATTCAAAATTAGGAAAGAAGAGTAAAATATCTAAGAGAGGGAAATAAAAAGAAAGGAAGAAAGTTTTTCTCTCATGATATTTGACACAAGAGAAAAAGAAAAGAGGAATGAAAATGTCTAATTTACTGTATTTTTTAATTATACCCTGTTACAAAGTAGAAGATGAAGATGAAGTAAGGACAAAATTGTTATTTTAAATACCATATTTTTGTCAAGCTTTTCCCTTCTCTTTTATTTTCCATGTTGGAAGGAATGTTTGGATCACATACTCATTTTTTAATTGAAAATTTTCTTTATGAAATGAGAAAGTCATTTCATTTTGAGAATAAGATGACGTTTTGATGTGTAAAATATTTTCCTTTTTGAAAACAAAAAGAGTCTAAAATTTATTCGAAAAGTAATAAAATTAGAAGAAAATGAGTTGAGAATAGTGTATTGGGAGAAGAATTCAAAAATATTTTAAAAGTGTACCGTACAAAATATATTTGAGAATGCATGAGATGTCTAGTCTTTTTCAAAATGAGAAGAATGATAGAAAAAAATTAGAAAAAAACAAAAAACAAAATTTTGTTAATTTTTCACCCATTTTGAAAATGGCCATACGAAACAAATAGGGGATAAATATGATGAGCCCTATGGACTTGCAACTTTATTTTTTTCCCCATTTTTCACGCTTTATCAAACAACCCAATATTTTTCCTTTCTCAATCCCTCTTTCAATGTCTATCAATGTTAGAGAGAGATTTTTTTTTTTTTTTAAGGTAAGTGAGAGAGATCTCAATATCTTGTTTTCCATCTCTTTAATTGGTTCAAGTCTGAAACATAGCCAACAACAAAAGAGCAGCAAACATGTATTTTTGCCATTGGAACTTTTGCCAAAATAATAATAATTACTATAATAATAAATAAAATAAAATAAAATAAATGTAAGGAATATATTCATGTGATGACAACAAGCTAACGCAATGATTTCTAGCAGGGGAATGCGATGATTAGAGTGAAGAAGTAGAATTTCAAACGGCTACGAGATTGGTTTTTCATCTTTAAAGGTTAATTTGTTATAATAGTGATTCAATATTCTTATATGTCTGGTATTGTTGCTGTATATTTATGATATGAAACACATGTTTTTTTTTTTTTAACTCTTAACAGGAAAGAGAGAGAAAAAGAAAAAGAACATAGAAGAAGCAGAGTCCTTTGTACATAATCCAAGACAACATAAAATACTCAAACGACTCCTGTAAGAAAGTACAACCTTCTTATGAAAAAAAAAAAAAAAAAAAAAAAGGAAGTGCAATCTTGAACGTAAAAAACACAAACAACTTCTGAACAGCAAATTTGAAGCAGACATCAAAAGTACCATGCAACGACATTTGATAGTTCAAAGGGAAAAAATAATAATAATAATAATAATAAAATTCTGTAACATCATCTCAATGAAAGTCTTAACTCAGACTAGCTTGCGATTCCAATCTAACAGCCACATGGATAGCTGCTCTGCATTTTGCAAATGCTCGAGAGAACTTACCATTGCCAGAGTCGGTATATGTTCAAACATGTTTGCGGTATCCCTGGATCAAATTGTCAAATTATAAAATCTTAATAAAAATCACAGATTCGAAAGAAAAAAAATTTGGAAATGGCTCATTTTACGCTGCACTAGCTAGAACTTAAACCGGTTTCATGTTACCCAACTGATCTAAAGTTGTGGTTTTTTTTATTATTAGTTAGATAACATGAATTCAGTTCATTCTCTGGTTCAATTAAACACACAATATTCATTTTATCAAATTACCATCTATTTATGTTTCATTCTATCACTTTTCAATATTTTCTATAATAGAGAGACTAATAGTGAAATATTTGATAGGCTTGAGTGTCCATAATTTGGTATTTTAAGTTCTAAAATTCAAATAAATTAACCCTTTTCTTTAAATAATGAGACTATTTTCACAATAAAAAACTTAAATAAAATAAAGTCGTTAAGACATTCTTTTCTTTCATGAAGCTATTATTTTATCTGATAAAACAAATTTTAACCCTTTCAATAAAATAACATATGGAGGATAGGTCGACATCAAAATACACTTTAACGTTATTGTCGTCAGTAAATGTAAAACACCACACAAGTAGTAACTAAACAAAATTTCGGATTATTTTAATCTATCTATGTCATTTTTATTTTATCCCATAAACGTTAAAAAAATCATGCATTATCATCTGAAATTTGAATTAGTCTCACTTAATCTCCTTTATTAGAATTAATTTCTGACAAAACATAAAAATAAAAATAAAAATAAAAATAAAAATAATTGCGATCATTGTGACCTTTTTTCCATTTGTTTTAGAAACCAATGACACACTATCCAAATCGACTCAGTTATTATTCCACTCCATCAACACAGGATGTAAGCCAGTTCTCCTCCTGGAGAAACCTTTTAGCGATCCAAAATTTTCAGGAAGAATTAATAAACTCCTTTTCCCATTAATTAAAAACCAAAATAAATGAATCTCTCTCTCTCTCTCATTTTTGGATAAGAATTCTGTGAACGAGGTTAGTCCTTGCGGTTTCTTTGGAAGTTACTTGTCTCTATATTTTTATATATATGAAATTCTTGTTTACATTAATAAGCTGCCGACACTTAAAAAAAAAAAAACAAAAACAAAACAAAACAAAAACAAACAAACAGATAATTTGTTTCTTCTTTTCAACTTGGTTCTCTGATCTCGATTCAAGTCCAAGATTTGAACTTCTTCGAGAGGTACCTTTTGCAGTTTTCTTTTCACATATACATATTCAGGAATAGGGTAAAGAAAGATTTTCTTTCTTTTTTTTTTTTTTTTTTCAGGAGTATTATTTAGCTATATCATATCATCAACTTAATGGCTTTTGTAGTACTTGTGTTTGCTTTTTCTTGATGAATTTTGAAATTGTTTTGTCCATTAAAATGTAACAGAAGTTTATAGGGACCAACTTCGTTAGTAAGTTTATAAACCATAAAAACTTGAATTTGTCTCTCTTTTTAGCTAGAAATTAAAGAAAATGGCCGGTGAACTGGATCCTCTCATTGCGGTTGGCACGGAAAGGCAACCGGAGATCCAACTATCGGCTGAGGGAACAAGATTGGAGAATAGTGAATATAACACAAGCCAAATTGCCCAAACAAACGTTGTCACATTCAAAGACATTCTTGGGGTGACTGAAGAGAAGGAACTGCTGGAAAAAATCGAGGTGAATATAAACATTAGTTGTGGCAGTAGTGATGACACTATAAAGATACAAAAGGTTCCGGAGATCAGGATACGAAACGAATATTTCAAAAAGTATTTTACGCCGAGGGAGTTGTCAGTCGGTCCTATTAACGCTGCTGATCCTAATTTGTTCAAAATGGAACTCAAGCTTAATTGGTAGCGCATTTCGTTGAAAGAAGGAAACGCTGGGCAAAACTTCTACTCGGAGATGTTAGGACTAAGATCAAGGACATAACGGCGTGCTTCGCTAATGAGGTCATCAAATCGTATGAAGATGAGGACTTGATATGGTTGCTGTTCTTGGATGGGTGTTCAATGCTAGAGTTCGTACAAAGCTATGTCGATCGGACGTTAAGCGTGTTTGGCATTAGTAATGGTCAAGCAGCCTTGATTTAGCAGGATTTGTTTTTACTAGAGAACCAAATTCCATTGCTAGTCCTTGAGGTGTTGATGGACTCGAAAATTAATTGGCCGTGCAAAGATAATTTGCAAAATGATTTTTTCCGATTCATCTTCGCAAGTAATAATTCTAATTTTCCAAGGGACTCGAAGGATTTTAAAGGACCCGTACGTACTCCATGTAGAAAGCCGGTTCATGTTCTAGACCTTCTCCGGTATGTAACCGTTATCCACAACACGACTAGTCTTGATTGTAGTCGGGAAATCATCCTAATTTGCCTCATGACACTTCGTTGTTGTGGATCACGTGCTCTATAAAATCGCTACGGGATGAATCGCTTAAGTGAACAAAACATCCCGGAATATTGGAGCAAGAAGCAATCATTTCGTAACATTCAGGAACTTAAAACTGCAGGGATAAAGTTCAAGACAACTCAGTGTTTAAAAGAAGTATCTTTCCATTCTAGATTCTTTAGTACAGGTCAGCTTAAGCTTCCTACGTTCGTTGTTGACAATTCAACGCTGCATATGCTGTTGAATCTGGTCACCTATGAGATGTGCTTGCCAAATAATCATGCCATTTGGAAGGCAAAATCTCCAAAGAATGTAGAAACTAAGGATCATGACCAAACATGAAAAAAGACATAGGAAAATTTAAGGGCTTTAACTCTTAAGGTTGCATGGGATGGGATAAGGATCCGGAAGTGGAACCGTGGCTGGGGTTATGGTTGGGAACTAGGCCAAAATCGGAGTCAAGGTTTGGAGTCACACACGTGTGTCTTTGCCATTTGAACGTTTGCAAAACAAATTTAATAAAAAAATAAAAATAAAAAATGTGTATATATACATAACAAATAGACAGGGATGACAACAAACTAACACAATGATTTCTATTAGGGGGAAAAAAGGAAAAAGGAAAAGAACAGAAGAAGAAGCAGAGACCCTTTTACACAATCCAAGACTGTTAAAGACTCAAACGACTCATATGAGGAAGTGCAATTACATCTTAAAAGGAAAAGACACAAACAACTTCTGAACAGCAAATTCGAAGCAAACATCAAAAGTACGTACCGTGCAACAACTTTTGATAGTTCAATAAAAAATAAAAAATAAAAAAAAAATTGGTTACATCTTCCCAATGAAAGTCTTAACTCCGACTAGCTTGCAATTTCAATTTTACAACAACATGGATAGCTGCAAGGAATCTGGAAGATCAAATACACGTTTTACAAAAACTCGAGAGAACTTACCATCTCCATATTCGACTTATGTTTAAACATTTTTGTGGTATCCCTGGACCAAATTGTCAAAGCAGAAATGTTAACAAAATTTACAGATTTGAAATAAAATGAGCAATTTAATGAGAAGTAGAAGTATGTTTTTACCTTTCAATTTTTTGGATGGAGAGCATACCAAGTTTGAATAGCCGTTAATGCAAGAAGCGTTGTAGCGACGAAAAGAGCAATAATAGTCCACGGGCTACTGAAATGGGTATCCCAGACTTGAGTCATCCATATCGCGAACCTTCTTTTATAATGCTTTTCTATTTCATCCTTGACGTGCTCATAAGAGTCTTTGGGTGGTGTAAAGCAAAGAGAGCCTATGTTGTTAATCAATTGGGCAACTTCAACATCGCTACTCAGACAGTTCCGTAAAAGGTCCACTGCCCTTAGGTCTTTGACGTCTTGTTCGCTATCAATGAGCAGATCTAGCAGGTTTATGTAAGAAGCAACCCAACAATCTTCGTCATCATCAGGAGGCAAGCACATCTCGTAGGCGACCAGGTTCAACAACTTACGTTTCGTCGAATCATCTACTACTAGAGTGGGAAGCCTAAGTTGACCTGTGATAAAAAATCGAGTATGGAAAGATATGGTCGTTAAAGAATCAGTTGGCTTGAACTTTATTCCTGCTGTTTTAAGTTCCCCGACATTGCGAAAAGACAGCTTCTTGCCCTGATACATGCGGCCAAACAGTGCCGGCGGTGAGAGGTAAAACGGTGCCGGCGGTGAGAGGTAAAAGGGTGCCGGCTGTGAGAGGTAAAACGGTGCCGGCGGTGCGAGGCAAATCGGTGCCGGCTCTGCCGATGCCGACAGTTCGAGGCCTATGCCATAACTCGGAAAGGGGAAAGCACATGAAGATAACCGATGACGTAACGCGTCCAGCCGATTACGTAACGCATCCAGCCGATGACGTAACGCATCCAGAAACTTAGTAATTGTAGAAAGGGAATCGTCACGAGGTATTAGCATTCTTCGTTTAAGGTCAAGAATGTGAACTGGCTTTACATCAGTCCCATGAACAACATGATGGAAAGATCTCTCATCTTTGGAACTCCTCGAGTCATTTGAAGCAATTACATTACTTACACGAATGAACCCGAGAAACTCCTCTTCCCATTCTGTAGTCTCATCCTGCGATTTCTTGTCCAACCCCATTAAAACCTCAAGGACTCGAAAGGGTATTTGGTTCTCCAATAGAAACAAATCCTGCTGGATTAAGAATGCTTGACCATTACTAATGTTAAAAATGTTCAGCGTCTGACTCATATAGCTGTGGATGAACCCTAGCATCGCACACCCATCCAAGAACAATAACCTGATCAACTCCTCATCGGTATACAATTCAATTATCTCCGCATCGAAGTACGCATTTATATCTTCAATGTTCTTAATTTCTTCGAGTAAATCTTCAACTGTTCCGTCACTTCGATAATATTCAATGAAATATACTACCAATTTAAGCTTGAGTTCCTTTTTGAACAAATTAGGGTCAACAGCATGAATCGGACCGATTGACAACTCCCTCGGTTTAAAGAACTTTTCTAAATCTCCATTTCTTTGCATGATCTCGGGAACCTTTTGTATCTTTGTCATGTAATGAGATTCACTCTTGAACATGTTTATTCTTGTTTCATTTATTTCATCGAAAAGCGCATTGTCTTCAATAACCCCAAGAACGTCTTTGAAGATGGCATCTTTAATTTCGACATCCTTAGAGCTTGTGCTAGCTTGACTGCTGCTGCTCGTTAATGTTGTTTCTTGATCAGCTAGCCGAATCTCCTCATGCTTTTCTGTGCTAGACACACTGCGACCTTTGTGTGCACCGGACATATCTTCTGCGGTCTACCTAAACAAAAATTGCAAGTATCCAGGCAGCTAACCAGAATTAAATAGAAGAGTATTAACCAGAAGCCATATTTTCTGAATTTGATAGAAATTTATTTCTGATGATCAAGTAACGGCCAGTGCGGAGCCAAGATTTTGATCAGGGGGGCATTTACTAATGTTGTAAAAGATGCATGTGTAAAACTCTCAAAACATCCAATCTCAATATTATGTAGTAAAGTTTGTTGAATTTTTTCATATATGAATGTAAATTTTTTTTTTTTATATTTGAAGTTTTTTCCTTTTTATCTATTATTCTCTGGAGAGTTCAGTTTAATAGAGAGATAGAGAGAGAGTAGAACCTTTTAAAAAAGAGATTTTAATGACACAAAATAGATTCAGGGAAAAAAATTACTTCAATAGTAGAAAATAAGGGAAAAAAAAAGTATTAATGAGGAAAAAAAATATTTAAAGGGAATATATATGTGGGAAAAAATTTTAAAAAATAAAGTTAAGTAAGGATATATTTGGGAAAATTGCTTAAACAAAAGTTAACTACAGACAAAATATTTCAATTAGGCGAATCTAAAAATATGAGATTTAAAGGAAAAAGGGGAAAAAAAAAAATCAACATCTATGCCCCCCTCGTCCTTGCCTGGCTCCACAAGTGGCTGGCATTCAAATTATACACAACACAAGACATCCCAATTAAGACTACCAAATTTCGTACAAAATATATAAAAAATTGTTTTCCACAAAACAAGAAAAGAAAATAGCACGAACAAAACTAAGACAAGCCAGAGAAGAACAAGCACAACTGCTACTAATTGAGTCATTTAGCTTGACAGTAATCTTGAAAGAGAGGGATACCAAAATAAATAAATAAATAAATAAATGAGGAGGAGGAACAAAAATTGATATGATATTTCTTGCTCTAATTCCTCACTGAGCATGAAAAGAAAACTTCACAAATTTAAGTACCTGTTTCAAAGAGTTCAAATCTTGAGCTTCAACGCAGGTGGGAGAACCACGCCCAAAACCAGAGGTTGATTATCTGGGGACAAGTTAATTACGTGTTCTTATATACATTTATTTTTCAAACTTTATATAATTTGACTTCTGTAATGTAACGCCCCGACCCGTCCACGTAGGGGCATACTACGTAAACGTGGGCCGTTACCAAACTTGCTAAACTTAAATCTTTGTTTTATCGAAAAATTTCAGGATAAAATTTTTTTTTCTTTAAACTTTAAAACTTTAAATTTTATTTTAAAAATCATAACTCGAAACTAAACTTGAATTAACTTGTACTGACGGGTAAACTTCATCATGTCTACCCCATTTACTTGTTATGCCGACTATAAGGTTACCATGACCTTTTAAATCGGACCTTGGAAACATTACATCACATCCATATACAACATCATACTTAAAAACATTTGCGGAAAATATTGCGTAGTGGTATCCCACACCGCCCTTCACTCGCTGCATCGTCTCCATGGCCCATCAAGTAATGCTGCAGGCATCTTACCTACAGTATGAAATATACAAATGAGCTTTCGCCCAGCAAGTACAAACATGATCTCACAAAAATCTTTTCAAACATCAAGTAACATATCAATCATCATGTAGTTTATGCATGATCCGATTATGTCCAATTATAAATCTTTTAGGCACTTTTACTCATTATCTTGATTACATGTGGCCCCTAGTGTCCGTACCAAAAGCGCGCAGCCTCCAGACAAAGCTAGGGTTTGCAAGGCCCTAACAGTTCTGGGAATCATAACGTGACCCTCACGCATCAACGAGAGGTAAATGTCACCACTGGTTTTGAACATGTAGCCTCCTCGATCACGGGAGGTTGGTACGACACCTTACTTGATTTATCTTACCATGTGGTTCAATATTAGTGAACATGCTTCATGATGTCACAAGGTCAAATCCAAACTTAACATTTGCCATATCATGGCATTCTTGAAAACATGACATTTTTAAAACCATGACATTTTAGAAAACATGGCATAATATGTAACATGTCATAGCATCACATCATTACATGGCATCTCATATCATAACATAGCATAGCATCACATAGCATAGCATTATAACATAGCATAGCATTATAGCATAGCATAACATAGCATAGCATATATACTTGGAAAATATCTTTTATTATTTTCCATACTGCAGGTGAGGTTTGTACTTACCTCTTTTACTATGTCCTACGTAAAGCTGCTCCTCTTCCGGGTAGCCGCAGGCTTCCTCCTGCTTGATGAAGGACATAGGTAAGGGTCTAATTAGTATTGTGGAATGTTGGTGACCATACCAATATGCCTACGAAATTCTAGCTGTAAGTCTCCCTTATAACTTATGATGACTTACTTGGTCACTTAAGGTAACCTTGGGTATTAATCCCAATCATATATGAATAGGGTTAGGTATCATCCTAACCTTGGCCTATGCCTTGTCATTTTTAATTTTAATCCTTTTTGGGTTTTAAGATCAAACTCAATTTTTATACCTTGTTGGGTTACCTTGAGTAACCCTTGAGGTAGTCAAACTTAGTTCAATTATCCTAAGTCAACTTTGGGCTTTGGACTCCATCCCGTAACTCGGGTATCCTTCCCGGTTACCGTCCATCATTGTTTTGTTACCAAAAGTAAGATAACTTTTGAATCCAAAAACTTGTTTTTCTCTTTGCTTTGGAAAAACTTAGTTCTCTTTGTTCAGAAATTCTAGTTTAACTTTGAAAAATTGTAATTCTTTGAGAAAGGTTTGTAAAAATTATTAACTGTTGAAAACTGCCTTTGGAGTAGTTTCCCACAGTCAAAACATTGGTGTTGGTGCAAAAATACAGTTTTCCTGTATTGTTTTAGAAAATCCTGTGCAGGAATTTCTTGTTTCCTGCACACTCTTTAGAAATCCGTGTCAGTTTAAAAATCCATTCCGATTTTGAAAAACTTGTCTTCACGAAAGTTGTAGATCTCGAAAAATTATAAAACTTTCGTGTTTTACGAAAAGTCCAGTTCTGCTTGGATTCGTACCAGTTTTAATTTGAAACTGGCTGACCCTGTAAACTGGGTCTGGGCAAACTAGCCACGGGTTTTTGTAAAAACAGAGACCATTGGAGTCTCATTTTGGGATTCTGCCCGCGTTGTCCCCTAGGAAAAACCCTTATCTACAACTTTGTAGTTTTGAGTTTCTTCAAATTCGGCCTCTAAGGGCCTCAAAATACCATTTCCAGAACACTGCCCAGTCTTGACCCGAGACTGGCAGTTTCGGTTCTTAATTTCGTTTTACGTCCTAAAACGTGCACGCTACCTCAACCGACCACAGCGGGAGCCTAAAGTAACACATGCAATCGTTTCTAACGTTCCAATCCATCATGCATCTAACATGCACCCTAACATTCAATCAAGCATAAACATAACCAAACCACAATTGAGACCTTAGCACCCTAATCAAGCACATAACTTATTGCATGGCATAAGAAAATGAGCTTATGCTCTTACATCCCAAACATGGAAATACACTTAAATTTCCCAAATTTAAGCTCAAATTAGAAAGGTTTAAGGTCATAAGGTTTACCTCTAGGGTTTGGAAGTTGGTTCACAAGCTTGGATTCCAATTTTTCTCTCCCTTTTTCCTTGGCTCCACACAACCGGCCTCCCCTCCAATTGGGTTCCAAAAATTTTGGCCAATTAAACTGAGCCTCACACACTCACATAAGGTCTGGCCATTACCAAAAATCCAGCCAACCATTTTTTTTTTCTCTTCCTAGGGTCGGTTTTGGTGGAGAAAATGGGTGAGGGAAAATTTTGCCATAGTTTGGCTTGTTTTTCTAATTTTTTTGAGCTGAAATCCGCCCCCCCCCCTTGGCCCTATTTATAGCTGATTTTGAACTTTCAAAATTGCTAAAAAGTCCTTGAATTTGGATTTAATTATTTTTCCAAAATTGCACTTTAGTCCTTGAAGCAAAAATATTTGCACTTTGACCCCTACAAGTGTTGGCTGGCCATTGGTTGCCTTGGAGCCCAAGTTTTGCTTACCTCATCATGATGACATCATCTTGATGACATCATGTGCTTACCTCATGCTTACATCATCATTTTTCTCCAAAATTACACTTTTGCCCCCAAAAGACAAAATATTTACAATTTGACCTTCCAAGTGGCATGTTGGCCGGCCATCACCTTGTTCTCCAAGCAAATGATGACATCATTTTGATGACATCATTTTGCTTACATTACCTATTTTTTAGAAATTGCATTTTGGCCCCGAAAGTTAAAATTCTTGCATTTATGCCCTCTAGGTGGCCGGCCCCTTACTTGGAAATCAAGCCAAGCTTATCTCACCTTGATGACATCATCTTGATAACATCACTTCGCTTACATCATCAATTTTCCAAAATTTGCACTTTTGCCCCAAAAGTGAAAATTCTTACAAAAATGCCCCCTAGGTGGCCGGCCATTATGGTGCTTAGGTGGCAAAGATTTCTTTCCACAATTTCCTTAAATCAAAATGATGTCATAATTCTAAGATAGGGTGATGTCACCATAAGGCCTTGTTTGGCTACTTTTTGGAAAAGCAGTCCAATCTTAATCTAACACAGATAAATCCAATACTGTGTTCACTAATACACAGTACAATTCAGTACTGTTATACTTGACTGCAGTCCAAAATTTATCTGCGTAAAAATGGACTGTAAAAATTTTCTTCTTATTTCTGAAAGTCATTAGGACTTTGATATCCAACTTAGTGTGCTTGATTTTTCTAGGGTGGTCTCAAAACTTATTCCAGCTATCTTGTCCAAAAAGATAATTTTCGCAGTATATTTCTCATACTGCTTATCCTATTATGGTACAGTCATACCTTTGACTGTTCTTGGTCAACTTTGACTTTTTGGTCAAACTTTGACCAACATGAAATCATGAAATTTGTCATGCCGTTTTTTCTCAAAACGCCCATACCAGGTTAAGTAATCTATCGTTGAGTCTCGTAGCTAGTTAACCGAGAGCTCAAACTTATACTGTTATTTCTTTCCAATCTTGATCCAGACTTAGGTTTTCCTTGTTTCTAAGGAAATCTAGAGTCATCAAAATTTCGGATATTACATTCTACCCTCCTTAAAAGATTTTCGTCCTCGAAAATTCGTATAATCCCAAATGGCTTTTCTTCAATCCACCATCAATTCTTCACAAGTTACTTTAGATTGAATAACTTGTTCATGTTCCCATTTTAACATCTTAATGGGATCGTGTCTCTTATATAGAACCATAATCTTCTTTCTATATCTTCATAATTTATATCCTCATACTCCCATGTTTTCATGTCCTCATACTTTCCTTTCATACTGCATCACAAGAACTATTTACATGAAAAACTGAGCAAGTATATCATATTACTTGCTATATTTGAAAAGTATATATAACTTTTCCATACTTGAAAAGAAAACATATTGTATCTTATAATTAAGATACTTTTCTTTAACTTTATTTGAGGGCTCAGCGAATATATCATATTGAAAATATTTTCTTTCAATTAACTAAAGCTGAGAACCCTCTGGTACAATGTTAATCTTTTGCTATTAGAACCCTTTTTCTTATCATGATGGCCCCTATCTTGGAAATATTTTTCTTCCTCAAGGATCGGCCCTTTTCTTGACATGATGGCCCTCTCTTGGAACTCTATTCCTCAAGGGTTCAGCCCATAACATATCACAACATAACGTGAGTTGGTTCTAATAAGCATAAGATCAAGCACCATACATAAAATAACTTCTTGGAATCTTTTCCAAGTTAATCATGGAAAACAATAATAAATAGTATTATTGAAACGTATTACTGTTCGAGTGATGCATTGAAAGGTATCCTTATATCAACTAGCCACTTGTTTGCCAGTAGAAGCTTTTCTCATTGTTTCGGACATTTCCTTCATAGCACATAATCATAGCTCTAAGGAATATGTAAAACTTTCCATCATCATTTCATGATTTCCATTACTTAAAAGGTCGTATATAGTCGACATTAGTCAAACCATTATATCTTGACTTCAAAGTTGTTACTATCGATCTCAACCTCATTAACTTCATTGACAGACTCATAGTCATCATCAAAATTTTCCCATATCTAATAATACTCTTATAAGGCAAAAGTTTCACAATCAGGAAACTTAACTTTCATGGTATTGATCCATTCCTTAGAAGGATAAGTCCCTTACTATCACTATACCTGAGATGAGGCAATAGGCTATATGATCTTAAAGCCTATCCATTTCTTATTGCTATTCTAATGATCATAACTTAACTTACTTGGGCACTTGCAGAAACGATACGAAGCAAAGTGAAGTAGGCTGGCAGGATACCGCTCTGATACCAAACTGTAACGCCCCGACCCGTCCACGTAGGGGCATACTACGTAAACGTGGGCCGTTACCAAACTTGCTAAACTTAAATCTTTGTTTTATCGAAAAATTTCAGGATAAAATTTTTTTTTCTTTAAACTTTAAAACTTTAAATTTTATTTTAAAAATCATAACTCGAAACTAAACTTGAATTAACTTGTACTGACGGGTAAACTTCATCATGTCTACCCTTTTACTTGTTATGCCGACTATAAGGTTACCATGACCTTTTAAATCGGACCTTGGAAACATTACATCACATCCATATACAACATCATACTTAAAAACATTTGCGGAAAATATTGCGTAGTGGTATCCCACACCGCCCTTCACTCGCTGCATCGTCTCCATGGCCCATCAAGTAATGCTGCAGGCATCTTACCTACAGTATGAAATATACAAATGAGCTTTCGCCCAGCAAGTACAAACATGATCTCACAAAAATCTTTTCAAACATCAAGTAACATATCAATCATCATGTAGTTTATGCATGATCCGATTATGTCCAATTATAAATCTTTTAGGCACTTTTACTCATTATCTTGATTACATGTGGCCCCTAGTGTCCGTACCAAAAGCGCGCAGCCTCCAGACAAAGCTAGGGTTTGCAAGGCCCTAACAGTTCTGGGAATCATAACGTGACCCTCACGCATCAACGAGAGGTAAATGTCACCACTGGTTTTGAACATGTAGCCTCCTCGATCACGGGAGGTTGGTACGACACCTTACTTGATTTATCTTACCATGTGGTTCAATATTAGTGAACATGCTTCATGATGTCACAAGGTCAAATCCAAACTTAACATTTGCCATATCATGGCATTCTTGAAAACATGACATTTTTAAAACCATGACATTTTAGAAAACATGGCATAATATGTAACATGTCATAGCATCACATCATTACATGGCATCTCATATCATAACATAGCATAGCATCACATAGCATAGCATTATAACATAGCATAGCATTATAGCATAGCATAACATAGCATAGCATATATACTTGGAAAATATCTTTTATTATTTTCCATACTGCAGGTGAGGTTTGTACTTACCTCTTTTACTATGTCCTACGTAAAGCTGCTCCTCTTCCGGGTAGCCGCAGGCTTCCTCCTGCTTGATGAAGGACATAGGTAAGGGTCTAATTAGTATTGTGGAATGTTAGTGACCATACCAATATGCCTACGAAATTCTAGCTGTAAGTCTCCCTTATAACTTATGATGACTTACTTGGTCACTTAAGGTAACCTTGGGTATTAATCCCAATCATATATGAATAGGGTTAGGTATCATCCTAACCTTGGCCTATGCCTTGTCATTTTTAATTTTAATCCTTTTTGGGTTTTAAGATCAAACTCAATTTTTATACCTTATTGGGTTACCTTGAGTAACCCTTGAGGTAGTCAAACTTAGTTCAATTATCCTAAGTCAACTTTGGGCTTTGGACTCCATCCCGTAACTCGGGTATCCTTCCCGGTTACCGTCCATCATTGTTTTGTTACCAAAAGTAAGATAACTTTTGAATCCAAAACTTGTTTTTCTCTTTGCTTTGGAAAAACTTAGTTCTCTTTGTTCAGAAATTCTAGTTTAACTTTGAAAATTGTAATTCTTTGAGAAAGGTTTGTAAAAATTATTAACTGTTGAAAACTGCCTTTGGAGTAGTTTCCCACAGTCAAAACATTGGTGTTGGTGCAAAAATACAGTTTTCCTGTATTGTTTTAGAAAATCCTGTGCAGGAATTTCTTGTTTCCTGCACACTCTTTAGAAATCCGTGTCAGTTTAAAAATCCATTCCGATTTTGAAAAACTTGTCTTCACAAAAGTTGTAGATCTCGAAAAATTATAAAACTTTCGTGTTTTACGAAAAGTCCAGTTCTGCTTGGATTCGTACCAGTTTTAATTTGAAACTGGCTGACCCTGTAAACTGGGTCTGGGCAAACTAGCCACGGGTTTTTGTAAAAACAGGAGCCATTGGGTTATTTTGGATCGGCCCGCGTTGCCCCTAGAAAAACCCTTATCTACAACTTTGTAGTTTTGAGTTTCTTCAAATTCGGCCTCTAAGGGCCTCAAAATACCATTTCCAGAACACTGCCCAGTCTTGACCCGAGACTGGCAGTTTCGGTTCTTAATTTCGTTTTACGTCCTAAAACGTGCACGCTACCTCAACCGACACAGCGGGAGCCTAAAGTAACACATGCAATCGTTTCTAACGTTCCAATCCATCATGCATCTAACATGCACCCTAACATTCAATCAAGCATAAACATAACCAAACCACAATTGAGACCTTAGCACCCTAATCAAGCACATAACTTATTGCATGGCATAAGAAAATGAGCTTATGCTCTTACATCCCAAACATGGAAATACACTTAAATTTCCCAAATTTAAGCTCAAATTAGAAAGGTTTAAGGTCATAAGGTTTACCTCTAGGGTTTGGAAGTTGGTTCACAAGCTTGGATTCCAATTTTTCTCTCCCTTTTTCCTTGGCTCCACACAACCGGCCTCCCCTCCAATTGGGTTCCAAAAATTTTGGCCAATTAAATTGAGCCTCACACACTCACATAAGGTCTGGCCATTACCAAAAATCCAGCCAACCATTTTTTTTTTCTCTTCCTAGGGTCGGTTTTGGTGGAGAAAATGGGTGAGGGAAAATTTTGCCATAGTTTGGCTTGTTTTTCTAATTTTTTTGAGCTGAAATCCGCCCCCCCCTTGGCCCTATTTATAGCTGATTTTGAACTTTCAAAATTGCTAAAAAGTCCTTGAATTTGGATTTAATTATTTTTCCAAAATTGCACTTTAGTCCTTGAAGCAAAAATATTTGCACTTTGACCCCTACAAGTGTTGGCCGGCCATTGCATGCCTTGGAGCCCAAGTTTTGCTTACCTCATCATGATGACATCATCTTGATGACATCATGTGCTTACCTCATGCTTACATCATCATATTTTCCAAAATTTGCACTTTTGCCCCAAAAGTGAAAATTCTTACAAAAATGCCCCCTAGGTGGCCGGTTGCTTTCTTGGTGAACAAGCCAAGCTTATCTCACCTTGATGACATCATCTTGATGACATCACTTCGCTTACATCATCAATTTCCAAAATTTGCACTTTTGCCCCAAAGTGAAAATTTTTACAAAAATGCCCCCTAGGTGGCCGGCCATTATGGTGCTTAGGTGGCAAAGATTTCTTTCCACAATTTCCTTAAATCAAAATGATGTCATAATTCTAAGATAGGGTGATGTCACCATAAGGCCTTGTTTGGCTACTTTTTGAAAAGCAGTCCAATCTTAATCTAACACAGATAAATCCAATACTGTGTTCACTAATACACAGTACAATTCAGTACTGTTATACTTGTCTGCAGTCCAAAATTTATCTGCGTAAAAATGGACTGTAAAAATTTTCTTCTTATTTCTGAAAGTCATTAGGACTTTGATATCCAACTTAGTGTGCTTGATTTTTCTAGGGTGGTCTCAAGCTTATTCCAGCTATCTTGTCCAAAAGATAATTTTCGCAGTATATTTCTCATACTGCTTATCCTATTATGGTACAGTCATACCTTTGACTGTTCTTGGTCAACTTTGACTTTTTGGTCAAACTTTGACCAACATGAAATCATGAAATTTTGTCATGCCGGTTTTCCTTAAAACGCCTTATACTTGGCTAAGTAATCTATCGTTGAGTCTCGTAGCTAGTTAACCGAGAGCTCAAACTTATACTGTTATTTCATTCCAATCTTGATCCAGACTTAGGTTTTCCTTATTTCTAAGGAAATCTAGAGTCATCAAAATTTCGGATATTACAGAAATAAACATTTCGGCTGTTTTGGAGTCGATCCTCTGAAAATAAACTCCTCGCCTCCAATTGGCTTGAACGTACAGTACGCCGTGGACAGTCGATAACTGCGTTGTACTTCCCCAAGAATCCATTCCCAAGATGACGTCGTAGTCGAATAGGTCAATGATGATCAATTGACATACATTTCCCTACCACATATAATTATTGGAACATGACGTACCCAATATCAGACAACAGAATCTCCCCGGAGGGTAATGCAGTCCTAAATGTTTTTCCGATCCTATCAGTTGCTCTACCTAGTTTCTTAGCGAACCTAGGCGATGTGAATGAATGCGTAGCTCCAGAATCAATTAACACATAAGCATCTTGTTGAGCAAAAGGAAGCTGACCTGTCACCACTGTGGAAGGTCCAGCTTGAGCATCCTCCTTTGTGTAGGCGTAAATGCGTCCTTGAGGTTCTGGAACTTCCAACCTGCCTTGGGAGATTTAGGGTCCCTCGAGCTTCATCTGTGCCACATGAAGTTGAGGTCCCTGTCCTCTCTGTTGGTTCTGCGGACTCTGGGGGTTAAGATTGCAGCTTCTAGCATAGTGGCCTTCCTTGCCACATAGAAAACAGCGATTGTTTCCAGCACGACAATCTCCCGGGTGCTTTTCCCACATTTCTGACAAGTGGAATAGCTGTTGTTATCAGGGGTATTCTTCTTCTGAGGAAAATTCTGTTGATTCCCCTGACCTCCTGCATTCCACTTCCTCTTCTGCTGGTTGTTGCCGTACTGCCTGTTGTTGTTGTTGTTCTGGCCCGAAGGTCCTCCTTGACCTTTCTGTTGGGAGTTTGGCTTGGTCTTGCCTGAATCTGTTTAGCTTGGGCCTTCTCTTCCTCTTTTCCTGGAAAAACTTAGCCCGTTGCTCCTTGTTTTGCCC
Source organism: Ficus hispida (assembly GCA_025413025.1). Lineage (NCBI taxonomy): Eukaryota > Viridiplantae > Streptophyta > Magnoliopsida > Rosales > Moraceae > Ficus > Ficus hispida. Next base: position 2,661,248 of record CM046362.1, read on the forward strand.
TACCCAGTACTCAGCTCGAATTGCCCTGCTGACACATTCAGCAACAGTGAGTGGTGGATGGGGGCCACTGCTGATTACCACTGCTAAGTCCGAGCGGAACATCCTCATCATTCTTCTTACTTTGTCCCTTTCAGAACTGATGAGGTGAGGGCAGAGACGTGCTAGCTGCTCAAACTTTTTGACAGCTTCGGCTACCGACAGATTTCCTTGGCGAAACTTGTCGAACTCGTCTTGTTGAGCTTCCATGACCTCAGTATTGAAGTACTTTTCCTTAAATTCCTCCACAAAGTCCTCCCAAGTCATCTGAGTAACATCTCGCTGGATCTGAACTGTTTCCACCAGAGGCGAGCATCTTTCCGTAGCATAAAAGTTGCACAGAGGACTTTCTCCTGATCATTAAGTCTGAGGAAATTTAAGGCAACCTGGAGGTCAATCAACCAGTTGTCGGCCTCAATCGGGTTTGTAGACCCCTCGAATTCCGGTGCCTTCATGCGCCGAAATCTGTCATAAAGTTCTTCTGGAGTTCGAACCAGAGGTGCTGGTGGAACAGCTACATGCGCAACAGGTACTTCAGGGGCTATGGGGTTCTCTGGGATCACCGGAACATCATCAGGAATTTCCGGTGCAGCAGGCTGATTCATAGGTCTGGTGGTACCTCAGCATTTGGAGGTCCCTGATTCTGCTGAGCTATCTGAGCTCTAAGCCCCCTATCTCTTGCTGTTGGGCTAACATCATCTGTCTTAGCTCATTCAGCTGAGTCGCAAGGTCAATGTCTTGGGTTGGTACTCTTCTACGCTTTGGCGGCATGGTTCTGTTCGGGAATAAGGAAATAAATTCAGCTTCTTAAAATCATGCCTTTTATATAGAACCATAATCTTTATTCCATATAAAAGCATAACATGAATATATCTGAATTCATGTTCTCGTTCGTATCTCCTTCACAACAGGAGTACATAACCATAACATTTGGGGAAAATATAAAACTTTTCCCATCATTTCCGTACGTCACCTAGTTATCGCCACCAAGCTAAGATACCACCCGACGTTACCCCCGTATCCAACATCTTCCAGCATGGCCGTCGAAGAAAGATACTTACTACGCATATAAGATCTTAACTCATTCTAATCGTAAGAAAATAACATAACTTACTTGGGCCGTTGCAGAAGCGATGTGAGGCGAAGTGAAGTAGGCTGGCAGGATACCGCTCTGATACCAACTTGTGACGCCCCGACTTCCCAAGCCGGGTCGACACCATACTTACTTGTACTTATCTTACTTGAAAATTTGAGAATAATTTTTTTTTTCTTTAAAACATATTTACATAAGTTATCTTGTAGAGAAAAACTTATCATGTATACATACTATACTGAAGATATCTTCTTAAGTCTTTAAACTTCATACATATTGCATAACATAATTTACTTTTGAGATTCAAAAGCGGTTGCGGAAAATTTTGCGTAGTGGTATCCCACACCGCCCTTCACCCGCCGCATCGTCCGCATAGCCCACCATTTAAGCTGCAGGCTTCTTACCTACAGTATGGAATACAAGAGTGAGCTTTCGCCCAGCAAGTACAAACATAATCTCACAAAACATTTAGAACATCTCAAAAACATGTCATTCATCATATAACATATGCATGAACCATTTATGATTGATTGATGTCTTATGCTTTATTATAGACTCAATCCTTTAACTTATTATCTTGTCTCAACATGTGGGCCCATAGTGTACGTACCGAAAGCGCGCAGCCTCCAGATAAAGCTAGGGTTTGCAAGACCCTAACAGTTCTGGGAATTATAACTTGACCCTTCTCGATCACGGAAGGTAAATGTCACAACTGAAACCTGTAGCCTCCTCGATCACGGGAGGTTGGTACGACACCTTTCTTGATTTATCTTACCATATGGTTTAACATTAGTGAACATGCTTCATGATGTCACTATGTTATATCATACTTAACACTTGCCATAACATAGCATTCTTGAAAAACATGTCATTTATGGCATTTTTGTAAACCATGACACTTTTAAAAACATGGCATTCTTATCAACATGGCATAACATGTCATAGAATATATCATCGCATGGCATCACATATCATAGCATGTACACTTGAAAATATAGTGTAAATAGCATAGCATAACATAGCACATTTGAAAATAGTATTTACTATTTCCATACTGCAGGTGAGGTTCGATACTTGCCTGAGATACTATGTCTGGGGTTTCGTTGCTTTAACTCAGATTGCAACTGCAGGTTACCTCCTGCTATTAAAAAGAACATAGGATAAGGATCCTATAAATATTGGTAACCTGTTCAATATTCTAATTATATGTCCCCCCCCCACACCGGTCTTGATCATTACTAGGTTACTAATCGTAACCCTAGAGTTTGTGGTTAACCAAACTTGATCCATTACTTGTTAGGTTACTTGAGGTAACCTCGGGTATTAAACTCATGTATGTATGAATAGTATCAAGTTACTATTCCTATTATTGGGCCTAATCTTTAGTAACTCGGGTATCTTTCCCGGTTATCATCCGTTAACAACTTGTTACTACACTTTGGCTATTAAAATCCAATTTTGGAAAAATTTGCCAAAAATCTCTTTAAAATTTCGTGGTTTTCAAATTGTAACTTTATAAAAATCATTAAAGGCTGAAAACTGCCTTTGAAACAGTTTCCATAGTTAAAATAGGGTTGTTGGTGCGAAAATACAGTTTTTCTGTATTGTTTTAGAAAATCCTGTGCAGGAATTTCCTGTTCTTTGCACAGTCTTTAAAAATCCGTGTCAGTTTAAAGATCCAATTTGAATTTGAAAAAGTTGTCTTCACAAAAGTTTTAGCTCTCGAAAAATTCTAAAACTTTCGTGTTTTACGAAAAATTTAATTCGGATTCAAACATGTCCATATTACCGTTTGAACTCACCTGGCCGTGAATAAATCCTGGGCACGGTCAGGCTCGGGTTTTTGTAAAAACGAAGGCCTTTGGAGCCTTATTTTCAAAAACTGTCCACGTTGTCCTCTAGGAAAATCCTTCTGAACAACTTTTATGTTTTAAGTTTTGCCAAATTCGGCCTCTAAGGGCCTAAAAATCGCTTTTTCCCGAAAACTGACCAGTTTTTCCCGAAAACTGGCAGATTTGTTCTTAACTTGGTTTTACGTCCTATTACGTGCATACTACCTCAACCGAACAGCGGGAGCCTAGATAGCACACATGCAGCGTTTTCTAACGTCCCACATGAACAATCATGCCACTCAAATGCACCCATGCAAACCAAAAACCGAACTGCCTAGCCTAGGTTTGCATGGTTCTAGGTTGTCTCACCATTCCATAATTGAAACTAACAACCTAGCATGTAATTCTAGAACCGGCTTACACATAAAACAGGGGACATACAATTCATCATCCATCTAATCATTCAAACAAGCATAAACATAACCAATCAAAGCCATTAAACCAAACCACCATTAATACCTAATCAAGCACAACCCTAAAATCCTAACTTTGGGCACAAAATAAATTGAGCTTATGCTCTTACAATTTCAACTTGAAATACATGTAAATTTCAAATTGAATGCTTAATTGAAAGAGATTAAGGTCTAGAATGGTTTACCTTGGTTTATCTCCGAAAATTGGCTAGGGTTTGGCTCACAAAATTTTCCTCCTAGGACACCACCCAAGGCCGGTTTTGTTGCACCAATTGGCACCAAAATTGGCTGATTCTTGGTGGCTGCTTGCACCTAAACTAAACACTCTTAAATCCAAATTTTATCACTCACTCACTCCCCCTTGCAGCTGGCTGTTGGCCCCAAAAATGGGCACCAAAAATTTCGAAAACCTAACTTGAAGCCACTAGAGAAAAACCGACTACCCTAGCACTAAAACCCCTAAGTTTTCCGAATTTTTCTTTGCTCTTTCTCACCCTTGGAAGTCCGGATTTCTTGAGAGAGAAAATGGCAAGAGTTTGGCTAGTTTTCACCAATTTTTGGCTCAAAATCCGCCCACCCCCTTGGCCTATTTATAGGTGAAAAAAATGGGTTTCTTTGCAATTATTCTTGGTTCAACTTTGCTCAAAATCCTTGGAATAAAAATAATTGCACAAAATTTTACCAAAGAACCCTCCAAGTGGCCGGCCATCCTTGTGCTAGGTGTCATGGTGTGATTGTTTCCACCATTTATGATGTCATAAATCAAAAATGGGATGATGTCATAAATCCAAGGTGAGGTGATGTCATCTTAAAGCCTTGTTTGGCTTGTTCTTTAATGTAGTCCACTTTAAATCCAACACAGATATTTCTAATACTGTGTTCACTAATAGACAGTACAATTTAATACTGTTATACCGAATTGCAGTCCAAAATTTATCTGTGTATAGTTGGACTGTATAAAGATTTTTCTTTTTATTTAAAGCTATTTGGCCTTTAATATCCTATTTTAGGTGCTTGATTTTTCTATGGTGGTTTTAAAACTTAATTTTGCTATCTTGTCTGTAAAGACAGTTTTTCGCAGTATATTTCTCACACTGATTATCATATAACATTACCGTCTTAGGTTTGACCATTCTGGTCAACCTCTGACTTGTTCCGATCAAATTTTTGACTATCATGAATTCATGAAATTTCGTCATACCTTTTTACTTAAAAGGCCTATCATGAAGTCTCGTAATTAATTTACCGAGAACTCAATCATATACTGATAAATCTGAATTTTGTATTAATATTCATAATTTTCATAAATTGCACATAAACACATAATACGAACTATAAATTTCTTATTTACAAGAAAATTGTGAGTTCGTGAAAATTTCGATTATTACAGTTCAGGAGCCTTCAATCTACCTTGAGTGATTGAGGGTCCCTCCAGCCTCGCTTAGACCGCATGCAACTGGCTGTTGTGGTTCCGGCTTGGATAAGAAGGGTTCTGGCCCTGATTGTTTAAGGTGCAGTTCCTCGCATAATGCCCTTCCTTGCCACATAGGAAGCAAGCATTAGATCCCATTCTGCAAACTCCCGGGTGTTTCTTTCCACATTTAGCGCACACCGGGTACTCAGCAGTGTTTCCCTCATTTCCTCTAAAGTTCTTCTTCTGAGGGAAATTCCTTTGTGGATCTTGACCAGAAAAATTTCCCTTCCTCTTGTTCCTCACAAAAGATTTGGAACCTTGGGCAGGGCTATTCATCGGGCCTCTCTGGGTTGCTTCAAGTGCTTGCCGGGGCTGCGTGGGCTTCACCACGACTTTCTCCTCTTTCCTCGCCTTGAAAATCTGAGCCCTTACTTTCCTATCCTGGTTAATCCAATACTCAGCTCTTATGGCCCGACTCACACAGTCGGATACCAGGGTAGATGTAACACCCCGAACCGTCACGCGTAGGGGCGTCCTACTGCGCAGACGTGGGCGTTACCTTACTTACTTACTTTAAAAAGCTTTTAACTTGCGGAAAATTCGGAGTAAATTTTTTTTTTCTTTTCTTACTCTGAACATAACTTATTCTCATACATAATCATATGTACTCACTCGAGTACCAAGCTTTCATACTCATATCGAAAGCTAACATATTCATATCGTGGACCAAACCCAACCTAGTGTGGGTCGGTACAACACGAGGCAACTTGCTTGCCATCATCCTAGAAAACCATTCCATAATTTGTTCTTGAAAAAATTTCTTAAAAATAGTTTTCTTCTTGAAAACAGTTTCTTGTCCATACTATCACATAACATAAAACACATCTTTCAAATGTATTTTTCAAAACATATTTTACATAGCGTAAATTCAAATCCCGTGGCAGTGTCCATCCCACATTTCACAGTCTGTAGCGCCAGCCTTCACAGTCTTGCATCAAGGATTGCCAGTAGGTAGCTAACCTACAGCATGAACGTAAGTAGTGAGCTTAAGCCAGTAAGCACAACGTTCAATCCGCAAAAACACTTTCATAAAAGAATGCATGAACCAATTATGCTTTCTTGTAAATCAATTAAACTTTTCTAAGATTATCTTGATTTCTGTTTACTTAAAGCTTACATGTCATGTGTGCACGTATCGTGGTCCATAGCTATGGAGTGGTTGGAGGCAGGCAATCCAATCCAACTCAAACCATGAAACAAACTGTTTAACATGGAGTAATTGGGGCAGCCAATCCAATTCAACCCAAACCATAGACTAAACCGTTTAAACCCGCCTTTATGGCAAGTCGGTACGACACAATGACCTTAGCTTGTCTTAAATTATATTCTTACCATGTAATTAAATATTAGTGATCATGTTACGTGATATCACTATATTAAACGTATAACATAACTTAACATCAGCCATAACATAAACGTCGTAACATGAACCTCATAACATAGCATCCTATTATCATAACATAACCTCATAACATGGCATCATAGCATAACCATAACCTCATAACATGGCATCATAGCATAACCATAACCTCATAACATGGCATCATAGCATCATAACATAACTTCATACTATAACATCATAACATAAATCTCATACCATAACATCATAGCATAAACTTCATAACATAGTATCATATGTATCATAACATAAATCATGCGTATCAACGTATGAAAAACATGTTTTAAAAACATTTTGCCCATGCTGTAGGCGGAGTTGTACTTACCTTTAGTCCTATGCTCTTGTTTATCGTCCAACGTGGCACGACAACAGTTCCTACTCCTGTTTCCAAACAGGACGTAAGA
>CM046362.1:2668058-2705074 GCA_025413025.1 Ficus hispida
TTCTTTCCACAATTTCCTTAAATCAAAATGATGTCATAATTCTAAGATAGGGTGATGTCACCATAAGGCCTTGTTTGGCTACTTTTTGGAAAAGCAGTCCAATCTTAATCTAACACAGATAAATCCAATACTGTGTTCACTAATACACAGTACAATTCAGTACTGTTATACTTGACTGCAGTCCAAAATTTATCTGCGTAAAAATGGACTGTAAAAATTTTCTTCTTATTTCTGAAAGTCATTAGGACTTTGATATCCAACTTAGTGTGCTTGATTTTTCTAGGGTGGTCTCAAAACTTATTCCAGCTATCTTGTCCAAAAAGATAATTTTCGCAGTATATTTCTCATACTGCTTATCCTATTATGGTACAGTCATACCTTTGACTGTTCTTGGTCAACTTTGACTTTTTGGTCAAACTTTGACCAACATGAAATCATGAAATTTGTCATGCCGTTTTTTCTCAAAACGCCCATACCAGGTTAAGTAATCTATCGTTGAGTCTCGTAGCTAGTTAACCGAGAGCTCAAACTTATACTGTTATTTCATTCCAATCTTGATCCAGACTTAGGTTTTCCTTGTTTCTAAGGAAATCTAGAGTCATCAAAATTTCGGATATTACATGTAAAATAGGATTTGTCTCATTTTGCCCTTCATAATTAAAAAAATGTAACAAAACTCCCCATAAGGTTATCATAAATTACAATTACGATACTTCTAACATTGAAACGTCAATTTTTAATGTTTTAATTCCGTGTGCTTGTCTGTAATAACACTCATGTGATTAAACTATTAAAACAATGAGAGATGTCAATTTTTAATGTTTTAATTACGTGTGCTCGCCTGTAATAACACTCATGTGAATAAACTATGTCAATTTTTAATGTTTTAATTACGTTTGCTAGTCAGTAATAACCCTCACATGATTAAACCATTCAAACAATGGGAGGTTTATTGACACTTCTCAGTTTATTTTTCTCACACCTTTTTTGAAGGGAAAAACACCTAAATGACACAAATTTAATGACTATTGCACCAACATGACACAAAAACTTAACATTTGACTAACATGACACAAAATTAAACTAAAGTTAATTACAATTTGTGTTATGGTGGTCAAAAATTGATAATTTATATTATATTGGTCAATAGATGAAAAACATATGATTATTTAGTAATTTTTTAAACCAAAACCACCTTCTAAATTTTAAATTTCAAATATTACTTGTCACACCCCTCTATTATTTAAAAAAAAAAAAAAAAAGAATTGTTCCTACTAAATTATAATTTTTATCCTGTTTTCACCTAGCAACTAATAAGTCAATACTTAACCCCTTTTCTAAACAATGCTTTTTTTTTTTTTTGTCAGTCTTTACCTTTTTTTAAACAATCCTCCTCCATTTCATTTTTATCTTCTTCCTTCCTCCTAATTTTCCATCCAACGTATATCTCCTCTTCCTTGTGTTCCTCCCTTCCTTTTTCCATATTAATAAAATTTATTCTTCTTCTTCTCCACTGTTTTAATCTATTTTCCAAAATTAATAATCTTCTTCCTACTCCTTTTTTCAATCTTTTTTTTTTCCCAGATTTATTAAATCAAACGTTTTCTGGACACACCGTTTCAATTTTTTGCTATATTTTCAGAACCTCAACAAATTAATAGTCTTGCTTTCAGTACGTGGATTACCATGTAAAGTTATTATAGAATTACAACATAATATTTGCCATGGTTTTATGACTTTGCCATTTTCCCTTCTTTTGTATTCACGACTATTTTCAACCACAAAAGGAAAAGATAAAGCAATGGCACAGGGACAATAAGCCTTGAGAAAGAGAGAGAAAGAGACGAAACTTGGGTGCAAGTCTAACGCCCCCTCATTGGGATGTCATGTTTTCTTTATAATTTATATAATACATCAGCAAAATCATTAGACTTATTAACAGAAGTGAACAAATGGGGTAGTTTGAATGGTTTTGTATATTTTAGGGGCATAATGAATGGTTTTGATAATTTAAGATGCAAAATAAAATAGGGTAAATGTATTCATAAATTAATCCATATATATATGTATGTATGTATGTTGAGTTATCCTGAGTTAACTATAGGATGGTGTATTTGCTTTATATATATATAGATATATTTAATTTTAGGCAGGTGCAAAAGAAGATCGAACAAGCTGAGATATCAGCAACGATGAGTCAGGCTAGCATCTCCCATAATGAAGTTATTTTGGATATTCGAGATCAGGCACTGCTTAATGAACTAGGACGAATGGAAGAACTTTTCAAAACAGAAAGCCAACAAGATATAGTTGAGATAAAAAGGATTCCAGAGATCTTGCTGAGTAACGAGAACTTCGCAAAGTATTTTGAACCAAGGAAGTGGACAATCGGTCTGATTCATCATGACAAATTTTTTTATGATGAAAAAAAGCGTAAATTGGCAGCACTTTTCATTTCGGGAAGCAGCAGTACAGGGGAAGTTATACTCAAAGACTTCAAGAGTAGGATGACGGACATATGGATGTGCTTTGATGAGGTCATGATTTTTAAATTTAAAGATGAGGAATTGATGAGGTTGTTGTTCGTGGATGGGTGTGCAATGCTAGGGTTCATACATGGCTACGTGAACCAGAGGTTAAACGGTGTTGGCATCAGTGATGCACAAGCAGCTGAAATGGCGCGGGATTTGCTTTTGCTAGAGAACCAAATACCATTTCAAGTCCTTGAGGTGCTGATTCGCTTGGGAAACGAAAATCTGAAGAATAGTTTCCCAATATTCATTTCTCTTACTTGTCGGAATACTTTTCCAAGGCAGTCTCCCGAGTTCTTGTATGCATATTTGGAAAAATATTGTTTCTCCCTGGAAAGAAACGAGAATCAAAAGGCAGTTCACCTTCTTGACGTTTTTAGAGAAGCACTCTTATTCAACCCTCCTTTGTCTGATCCCTTTGGTTACATGCTAACTGTCATTCGTCGAACCTTCTGGATTTTATGTTCTTGTGGTTGTGTAGCAATTTATTATTTTCTGGACCGCTACAAAAAAGAATCTCATTCCACCATCAGGGGGAGTAAGGAGTTTTTCCACAGTGTTCAGGAACTTAAAGCAGCACGGATAAAGTTTAAGCCAAGTCATTCTTTGAGAACCATAACTTTTCGTTATCGATTCTATTTTAGACCTCAGCTGATGCTTCCCACATTAATTGTAGATGATTCAACGGCATCTAAGTTGCTCAATCTCGTCGCCTATGAGATGTGCTTATCTAAATCTCATAGAAATAGAAAACATTGGGTCACATCTTACGTGAACTTGCTAGATTCACTTGTTGATAACGAACAAGACATTAAGAACCTAAGGGCAGCTGATATTCTTCGGAACACTCTCAGTACTGATTTACGTGCGGCTGAATTGATCAATCAACTAGGCACTGGATGCGTTGCACCAACTGAAGATGCTTATATTGGTGTCAAGAATAATATAGTAAAGCATTACAGAACAACGTGTGCGATCTGGATGGCTCAATTCTGCAGTACCCACTTCAGTACCCCATGGACTATTACGGCTCTCTTTGCCGATACAGCGGTACTCGTATTAACAGCTATTCAAACTTGGTACGCCGTGAATCCAAAAAAGTGAAAGGTACAAAATACTTCATAACTTTCCCAATTTACTAATAGCAGATTTCATTTCAAATGTTTAAGTTTGCTCACCAACATTGCTTCTTTGACAATCTAATCCAGGGATACTGCAAAGGGGCAAACATAAACCGACTCTAGAGATGTTTAATTCTTTCTAGTATCTGCCATATGTGGAGTTGAGCTTACTGATTCCCTGCATCCTTCCATATCGCTGTCGAGTCGGAATTGCCAAGTCCGAGTCAAGACAGTCTTTGGGAAGATCTATCATTTGTTTTCCTCTGTTTCCTTTTCCTTTTTTTTTTCGATGAACTATCAACATTGTTACTACTTCTGTTGTTTGCTTCAAATTTGTTGTCTCTTTTCCTTTGGTTTGTTTAAGTGCAATTTCTTGTGTCACTCGTTTGAGTCTTTTTGTTGAAATTGTGTTACCATTATTAATGTTTTTCTTGTTTTTTTTTTTTTTCCTCCGCCTAGAAATCTATGTATGCGTGTTGTAATTATCTCAATATTTATTCTTTCTTCTTTTCACAAAGCTCCTCTTTGGCCAAACATATATATATATAAAAGAAAGCAAGAAGAACCTAAAATTTGTGGTCCCATGGATCCGTCATAGTTGAATAAAAAACTTGAATACTCATATCTTATTTTTGAGGGCGCGAATATCAGTCTCTAACAGATATTGTTTTGCAAAATTAGAATGCGTGTACATTCTGACAAGACGATCCCAAACCTCATTTGTATTCTCATACTTTCTTGAGTCTTAATTAAAGTGGCTGTAAGAAAACCCCACTTCTTTCTGCCCTTCATAAATTTCTTCATCTCATATACTTTAATATGAATAGTTTTTTCCATCCAATTGCACATTGCAAAACGCATGTGTGAGAATTGAAGCTCTGTTTCCATGGGCGAAATACCAAATGAAAAATAAACAGAATAGAAAAACAGAGAAAAAAAGGCTACGATTTCGTATTAATGAAGTGCATGAAATATAATCATGACGCATTTAATCATTCCTAATATAACTCTTAATCATTGGACATATTAATGAAGTTCTTAATGAAATGTCTAATGATTAGTTGTGGTTAGATTTGATGTGGGTCCATGAAAACACAATCTAAATTTATCAGTAAACAAAGCACCATTTGGTCTCCTCTTTCAACTTTTTCACTTTAACCATTTGTGAAGAATAACTTGTTGTCTTTTTTTCCCTTCTTTTTTCTTTCCGTTGGTGAGTTCCCTGATATGCTATTTGGTTTTATGTAAACTTGCTCACATCAAATCCCACAGATTAAAAAAAATAAAGAAGAAGAATAAAAGATCAGATCAGGGACGTGGGGAAATCACGCTGCCGAAGAAAGGAGATCGGCTATAGCTATCTTTTCTTGTACATTGACGAATAAGGGTAAATAAAAATCATTAATTTATTTTTCAAGAGCAATGTGACTGAGTTGATCAATCATCCTTATTTTTTTATTTTAGTTTTTTTGTTTTGAGTTTTTTTTTTTTTTGTCTCTTTCTCTCTCTGTTTAATAAAAGATGCCTTAAAAATCTTCTTTGGATTTTTTTGATAAAATTTTTTAGTGCTCGCACACGATTGATCTAGAAGTAGATAATTGGAAGAAAATTTTCAAAAATTTCCCCTAATTTCTGTTACTAGCTAGTGTTAATATACCTCTGAACTATGAAAAGTGCATGTTATACCCCTAAGCTTTAACAAATATGTTAAGTTGGCCTCTGTAAAGGTTTCCTAAAAATTTAGTGGAATTGCATGTGCAATGCACATGAAAAGGATAAAATTGACAATTCATTAAAATTGTTAACTAACCTAATTGATTTTTCCTCTTAAAAAACCACCCAATTGATTTAGAGATTTACTCATTTATTCTCAAATTAAACATAAATATTAAAGATGAAGGAAACCGTTATACATATACATGGAGAGGGAGAGAGACCCAAAACATCCTATCGTTAGGAAGCCAGGGGGAAGAAGAGGCAAAAGCGGCGTCGTATTGACCACTTGTTCAATAATGTAGGTAAGAGATGTAATACCCGGATTTTTATGAACCTATGATTTCCTTTTAGACAAGGAAAATCCCAAGTTTGAATCTTGTAAGTCGATATGAAACTCACGATCTGAGTTAAATATCAGTATAAGTTTGAGTTCTCGATTAAACGGTTACGAGACTCAATAATAGATTACTTAGCCATGCATTAGGCCTTTTGAGGAAAAAGGGCAAAATGAAAATTTATGATTTTATGCCGGTCAAAGTTTGACCAGGTTGACTTTATGATTGACTGAGGCGGTACTGCAGTGTGATTAATCAGTATGGAAATTATATTGCAGAAAAACGTCATTTACGGACAAATAAGTAAGAATAAGCTTTGAGACTACCGTAGAAAAATCAAGCACAATTTTTAGAGCATTAAGGACTAAATAGTTTTAAGTCCTAAGAAAATTCGATACGCAGTCCAATAATTATGCAGATGAATTCTGGACTGTAGTCCAGTATGACAATACTGTTTTGGTGAAAAACAGTATTGATATTATGTAAGTTGGTAAGGAAATGGACTGCAGGATTATATTATTGGATTTTTAGTATCAAGTGGATAATTATGCACGAAATGGAAACCAAGTGGCTCCGCCATAGTTGGCGACCTACAGGGACTAAATTGTAAATATTTTGTCCATAGGGGCCAAAGTGCAATTTTAGAAAAGTAAGTAATGATGGATTAGTATGTAATTATAGAATCATGGAAATTCCTAACCAAGGTTCCAACTAGGCCAAAAATTGGTTACAAGCCTAGTTGCATTGGAACAAGGAATTAAGATAGGATAAGCTTGGAAAGATTTTTCCTTATCTTCCACACATGCATGGCCGGATTTTCTAATGCTTGGTGAGCAAGCAATTGGCTTGATGATGTCGTCAAAATGATGTAAGCGAATGATGTCACGGGGGTGATGTAAGCCAAACTTGGTGAGCAAGTAACTTGCCCACCAAGGATTCCTAATGGCCGGTTCTTTGTGTGCTTGGAGAACAAGTATTTGGCTTGATGATGTCATCAAGGTGATGTCATCAATGTGATGTCATCAAGGTGATGTAAGCAAGTGATGTCATCAAGGTGATGTCATCAAAGTGATGTCATTAGGTGATATAAGCAAGACTTGGTGAGCAAGAAACTTGCCCACCAAGGATCCTTTATGGCCGGCCACCTAGGAGGTACAATGAGCAAATATTTTGCTCTTAGACCCTTATATGCAATTCTAGAAACTATGATTTTCACCTATAAATAGGTGATGTTGGTTCACAAATTTGAAGCAAGTTTTGTAACCTTAGCTAAACTATGGCAAAATTTTCCCTCACTTTTCCACCTAAAGGCCGAGCCATAGAAGAGAGAAAAATAGAAAGAAAAGTGAGCTAGAATGTTCGGATTTTCAAGTAGGAAATCAAAGAAAAAGTTGAGAAAAAAATTGGTACCCATTGGAGGCCAAGTGGCCGGCCATGGGAAAGGAAGAGAAAGAAAAGAGAAAAGTGCAGAAAAATGGGTTTTAGGATAGCCGGATTTTGTAGGAAGAACCACCAAATGACCAAAAAGTTTTGGTGCTAATTGGAGGGGCAAGGCCGGTTATAGGCAGCCAAGGAGAAAGGGCAGAAAAATGAACCACACTCCTAGCCTAGCCTTGTGTTCATCAAGGTAAATTCCTTTGGTCCTAAGCTTTTAAATTGAGCATTTACTTTGGAAATTTAAGTGTATTTCCGAGTTGGATTGTAAGAGCATAAGCTCACCTATTTATGTCAATGCTCTAGTTAAGTTTTCTAGCATGTGCATGATTAGGGTGGTGGTCTCTAGTTTATATTTTGGTGCATCTTTGATGATGTGCTTATGAGTTTTTGAGTTTACCTACCATGTGTTTGTTATATGTTCCCATAGGTTGAGAATGAATGTTTGATTATGTGCATGATGGATTGAAACGTTAGAAACGATTGCATGTGTGACCTTAGGCTCCCGCTGTGGTCGGTTGAGGTAGTGTGCGCGTTTTAGGACGAGAAACGAATTTAAGAACCAAAACTGCCAGTCTCGGGTCAAGACTGGGCAGCGTTCTGGAAATGATAATTTGAGGCCCTTAGAGGCCGAATTTGAAGAAACTCAAAACTACAAAGTTGTAGATAATAGTTTTTCCTAGAGGGTTGCATGGACAGTTTTTCAAAATAAGGCTCCAAAGGCCTCGGTTTTTATGAAAATCCGAGCCTGACCGTGCCCAGGATTCATGCACGGCCAGGTGAGTTCAACAAAGAATAAAGGCATGTTAAAGTCCGAATTGGGTTTTCCTCAAAACATGAAAGTTGTAGTATTATCTGAGATCTACAACTTTTATGAAGAAAGTTTTATCAAATTCAGAACATATTTTAAAGTAAAAATTAGATTCTAAAAATTATGCAGGAAACAGAAATTCCAGCACAAGAATTTCAGAAAAATAGTACATAAGCATGAAATTCCTGCTCATGCACAGGATTTTCTAAAATAATACAGAAAACTGTGTTTTTCATTAACCCCAATATTTTGACTGTGAGACCTGTTCCAATGGCAGTTTTCAGTCCTTAACAAATTTTATAAGTCAAGCAAAGGGTTTTTAAACCGAATTCACCAAATTTTCCGAGACAAAGGAAAATTGGATTTTTAAAGCCAAAGACAAGAAGCAAGATAGTAACGGATGGTAACCGGGAAGGATACCCGAGTTGTTGGGCTTGACCCCCAAAGCCCAAGTTTGACCATAGAAGGTTGACTTTGGTTGACCAAGTTTGACCAAGGTTTATCACCTCAAGGGTTACCCAACATAACCCAATGAGATACCCGAGATAGTGGTTGGGCCTAATAAGATTAGTAACCTAATACTATTTAAGAATGGTTGGGCTTAGTACCCAAGGTTACCAGAAGTAACCTAGTATGATATTGTTTAAGTATGTTGGGCCATGAACCCTAGGGTTACGGCAAGTAACCAAACAAGTTATCGTAAGTTGTTATAGGAGGGAACATATAATGTAACTAAGGCTACTCATAAATGTTGGTTAGGACACCAACATTTAATGATTATGATTTATGGTAAGATAAAAGGTGTATAACTTTTATCTTACATCCTGTTTGGAAACAGGAATATGACATGTTATTGTGCCTCGATGGAACGATAGACCAAGAGCGTAGGACGAGAGGTAAGTACAAACCTCACCTACAATATGGGAAATAGTAAGCTATTTTCAAATATATGACTTGATGCCATGTTATGCTATGCAATGCCATTTTACTATGCTATGCCATGTTAAGCTATGATATGTCAAACTATGTCATGTTTATGTCTCATGTGCATCATGATTAATAAGATCACACGTAAAGATTCTTAGTCTAGAAAATATAACAAGACTAAGACTAAACCAACTCAAGTAAGGTGTCGTACCAACCTCCGTTGATGCAGGAGGATCATGTATGTTACAAGTTCAAGTTTATGATTATCAACCTCTCGTTGATGCGTGAGGGTAAAGTGATAATCAACCTTCCGTTGATGCGTGAAGGGTTATGTTCATGTTTTCCAGAATTGTTAAGGGCCTTGCAAACCCTGACGTTCTGAGGCTTGCGCGCTTTTGGTACGTACACTAAGGGCACACATGTTAAGCAAGATAATAAGTTCAAGTGCATAAAAGATTCATAATTGGACATAATTGGTTCATACATAAGTTGTGCAATATTTCTTGTGTTTTGTGAGATTATGTTTGTACTTGCTGGGCGAAAGCTCATCAGTATATTCCATACTGTAGGTAAATGCCTGCAGCTTTACTTGGTGGGCCATGGAGACGATGCAGCAAGTGAAGGGCGGTGTAGGATACCACTACGTAAGTTTTTCCGCAAACTATTTAAATTATCAAGTTGTATGTACCATGTTACCTATGTAATGTTTTTAAGTTGTGATTTTAAAATAAAGTTTAAAGAAAGAAAAAAAAATTATTCTGAAATTTTCTATAAGGTTAAGTGTTTAAGACTAAGGTTTAAGTTAAACAAGCATGGTAACGGCCTACGTTTACGTAGTACGCCCTACGTGGACGGTCAGGGCGTTACAAGAGAAAACAAATAGGAACTGAAATTGACCTTTTGTGAATTGTGTATTGATTGAATTGCAAACATTGAGAATAGACAAACGATCCAACTTACCATGTTCACATGATGAGAAAAAACATTAAAATCTCTTTGCTCAAAAAATAAAAAAGAAAATAAACCGTTCATTTTGTGAGAATTTTCCTTTTCCTTTTTTTTTTTTCTTTTTTCCTTTTTCATTTTGGATAAGAAAATTGTGAACGAGGTTAGTCCTCTCATTTCGCTGTTAATGATCTGCCAACACTTAAATACACATTTTTATTTAAAAAAAAACAAAGAATAAAAAAACCTTACAAAGCTAAAGCAATGAAAAATAATTATTCCAGAAGCTCATATAGTTAGTAGAAATAGGAGTTCTTATACCAAATAAATTCTATTAGAAAAACCAGCCAAAAATAAATAAATTATATTAGGAAGCTATTCCCAAGAAGAAGAAGAAGAGAAGAAAGCTACTCACAATAAGAAGAAAAAAGCTTTTCAGAAAAAATGCTTTGCACACTCTCTTTAATATCACCCTAATCCGGGGAAGACTAATTAGAAACGTTGCTTTTGTTCGAAGATATAAGTTCAAAACTGCTTGATTCAATTTTTACTTTCTGCATTAATTAAATTAGTACTTATTCTCATCAATATTTTATTTCCGGGTTTTGTGTTGGTTAAATTTTTTTTTTTCAAGAAGAAAAACAACAACCACAACAGCAATAACTCAGCAATGTTTTGTGTCTCGAAAAAGGTTGTAAACATACTTTTTTAAAGGCACGGTTCGATAACTTCCAGACAAATGATCTGATCTAGTTCAAATCTCTACGACAATTTCCAATCTCGGTTTTGATTTGTCACCGTTATTTGATACTCGATTTAGCTTTGTGCAATTATAGGATTTAACTTAAAATTGAAATTGCAAGCATTCTGCAATATGTGTATGCAAGAAAAAGATGCTCTTAGCAACTACTTAAGTGAAAATGTAATTGCAAAGTTATAGTGGCTAAAAGTTTTTAGCGTCCATTTATATTATTGCTTTAAGTTTTGGTCCTTTAGTGACGACAAATGTTGTTTCTAACCTACAAAAGTCACCCATCCTCGAAATAAATAAATCGTTAATGAATTAAAGGCTGTAGATAAATTCATTCACACACCAGTTACAAGATAATTACTTAAATTAATAATATTTAAAAAGAAAATTGAATTAAATTGTGATACGTGTGTGTGTGTGTGTGTCAATATCTATATTAAGTAAACGGAGAGGAGGAAAATCCCCCACTCAATCTTATTAAAAAGATAAAATAAAAAAACAAATAAAAAGAGATTCAAAATCCATGGCCCTCAACATATTACATTGGGTTAATTTCAAATTTAGTCCCCCAACAACTAAAAATAGAACAGAATTCGCCCACGCTTATAATCGGTTACAATTTTGATACTACCCTTGAGACGTAAAAATAAGAAAATAAGAAAATAAAATAAAATTTAGTGGTTTTAATCATATGTGGATCTCGTGACTTAATTTTTTAATGAATTAAATTATATGTGGGTCACCTAATGTGTGTGCATGATTAAAATCATTTTCAAACAAAAAAGTAATAATGACAGAAGAATCAAAATTATTTATAAACTCAAAAAGAGAGTTTTATATTGACATTTTGAATTATAAGAGATAAAATAAGATAATAATTATTCTTTAAGGTCTTTAGAAACAGGTACGGATTTAGGCGTGAGCAAGGAGGTGCCAATTGAATTTTTTTCTTTTAATTTTATCCTAAAAATTTTATGATTTTTTGACTTTACCCAAATAAAAAAGTAAAAATATCTATTTTACTCCCCACTAAAACCTCACCCTTTAGTTTTTATAAAATAATAATTTTTATTTTAAAAAAAATCTCCGCATGTCTTGCTGAAGTTTTTGTTTGACTCCGTCGTTGGTCAGAGAAAGTGGGTAATGATCATTTATCTCTCGTCTATAAGTTAAGCGCGCAAATTTATCATCTTGACAAGACTTTGATATTTGACTCTTTTTATTTTTCCTGTTTGATATGACCTCATATCTTTGAAATTTTTTGTGACCAATTCACTTTATCCTTAATTTAAAACATAAATCTGCTTCTTAGGTTTCTGTTGCCATGTGCTATCCAAATTCATGACAAAAGTAGGTGCAGTAATTTAAACCATAGATGAAGCTAATAGATCAAAGCAATAATAATAGACAAGTGAAAATAATATTAATGTACGTGATATTAACTTAGAGCTTATCTACTTGCTACCCGCTATTAAGTCAATACAAAGTCGAATGAATTGGTGCAACAGGAAGGATATTTTTTTTCCTTATTCTCTTCCTACATTGGCATAAATCCACAAACATGGACACGTTAAGCAACATGAAGATAGCGCAAAAACACTATACTATTTTTGTGTATTTTTTTATAATTTTCTTATCAGAATTTTACTCTTTTTTTTAATATTTTTTTTCTTATTAAGCCTTAATTTTGTTTAAGCTTTTACTTAATAAGTATTTATATCGTAGTTTATTCTATATAAATTGCTTTGTTTCTTTGTTTCTTGTTTTTTTTTCCCCCTTCAAACTAATGTTTTTAGTGTGTTCAGTACTAATATATTTGTTTATTTATTTTTCATTAAGGAAATTATTAATGGCATGAGTACGTTAAAGCCCACAACATGAACATGAATGGACTGTGAGCCAGGATTGATCAGCTAGATATCTAAAAAACGAGCCCGGCACGCTTAGCATGATTTCATGACGATCTAAAGTACTGATAGACAAAAATAAATGAGTTTGGTATGAACAAACCAGATTGGTTGAAAACTCTTAAACTAGATGTGGAGCAATGTGTCGATAAAAAAAGAAGTATTTTAGGAGGTGTTTGGTGAATAAGTTGAGTTTTAGTTGAGTTCAGATTTTTAAATTTAAATAGTAATTTTTGTTGACTTTTTCAGTAAAGATAAAAAACTTTTTCAGAAAAAGATAAAAAACATTATGAAAAAAATACAGTTTAATTTGAGTTGAATGTAAATGTCAAACACTCTTTTATATCAAATAGTCATTTTTGAACCTCCTTTTTAAAAATGCTTAAAAACAAATTTATTTACGAATTCTAACAGAATTTTAAAAATCTACGATATGAATACTTTACTCTCTAATATGTTTTTTATTATGCGGATTGTCTTTTTATAGATTTTTTTTTTTTTTGTTACATAACCGGATTCCACGTTTTTATATATATCAAGATTCAACCTTTTATATAAACACATATCCAGATTTTTGTGGTCATTGTGATAATAATAACCATATATATTTTTATCAATTAATGTTTTGATATGGTGGAAATAATAATATTGTCATAACGAAAATGATTTTATCATTTCGACGATTATGTTTTGACATGCGATATTTGTAGTATGAGGATCTTAATATTATATTGCATATTTCTAATTAACAACAATATGGTCACGATTTATATAACAATGAGCGTATTACTTTATAGAAAAACTTTATATTGCATATTATAGGTATTATCACAATCACTATCATATTGACCGCATCATTAAAAAAAAAAAAGAAAAAACATCTTCACCTAATATAATAACACAGAATATTGACTTCATCAATCTGATATTGATAGCAAATATACAATAATAAATAAATAAATAAAAATTCAGCAACAAATAATAAAACATATATGATCAGTTTTTAGGACAAAATCTTTAGGTAAATGAGATATTTTTTTAGGAAAAAAATCTTTTTGGGTAACTGATTTAAATAAGGCCTTTTTAATAGGATTTTTTTTAGTTTCTTCAATTAGAATTAAGGTTATACTTTTGTCAAGACAACATGATCAATTTTCTTTTTTTTTTTTTCACTTTTTAAAATAAAGTTGATTTTGGATTTTTTTTTTAATCATAATTATAATTTGGTCATATGTGTTCACCCGGAAAAAAATGCAACTAACATTTGCTTGCATCAAGGTTTCCAGTTTGTAACTTGCGAAGGGTGGAATTAAGTTAATTGTGATATAGTGATGTTATTCAAATTGATCATCGTCGGGCTACTCTAGTGTCATTCTTCTAGTGATAAAAAGTAATTGTTTTATTTATTTTTATAATTTTCAGAGGAAAAAATTGGAGTTTCTATGATTGGAATCTCTATTTTTCATCATCGGTTGAAACCCGTTTGATTTATTTTTGAACGATTTGATCTATAACTAAAAGTAGGTCTATGTCACATTTAAAACATGAACTTGCTTTTTAGGTTTTTGTTGCAATGAGCTGTCCAATTTCATAACAAAAGTTGTTGAAAGTAATTAAGAGGAATTTATGTGGTGGGTTATATAAGACATTGACGTGATTATACTGAAGTTAATAGAAATCAATAATGTACGTAAAAGTAACCGTACATAGAGCCTATCTACTACAACTAACTAAATAAATACAAATAATGAATTGGTATACGGTGAAGAAGGATGCATTTCTTTCTTCTCTTCCCAAGATTGCTCCAGTGAAATTTCCCTTATTTTTCAAGGACCAAGTTGAAATTAACCGAATTTTAGTCAACTAAATGTAACATATAATTTAGTTATTTAAAAAAAAAAAACTTCCTAAGAAGTTTGGATTTTTCTTTGTCAGTAATACATCTTACTTTCCATCTAGTTATTCATGATTTCAAGGAGAAAAAACTAAATAGCAGTTTGTAGAAAGTAATTAAAGTAATTAATATAGTTTTAAATTATTTAATGTAAATAAAATACTTATCAAATAAATGATTTATTTGTGTCTTGTATTATTTACATAATAAATTTTTCATTTACTTGATAATTTATTATTTATTTTAAATATTTTAAAAGTTATTTATTTATTTTAATTATTTTTTGAAAAAATATTATTTACTATAATTTCTTAATGTTGTTTTATATGTCTCTTGAAGAAAGTGGGCCATCATCATTTATCTCTGATCTGGGATGAAAATTCTAGCTTACACATGCACAATTACATCTTGACCAAGACTTCGATAATTGTCTCTTTTTATCTTTCCTGTTTTATTTACCGTCATTCATATCTTTGAAATTTCCTACCACCTGTTCACTTGCTTTTCAAAACGTGAAAATGCTTCTGAGGTTTCTGTTGCCATAATTTGTCCAATTTCGTGACACATCTAGGTACAAGTATTTATGAAGAGCCAGCTAGATTATGATCTATCTCTTATTTTTAGAGTGTTATGAGATATTAACAAACTTTAAGACGACATAGTTTTTCATTCATTTTTCTGTCATTTTCACACTTTCAAACGCGTTAAATTTATATTTTATTTGAAACACCATTTTATTTTAAATTAAAATATATATTTTTTATTTTAATTTTTATCTTCTTGTAAAAAAGTTTTTGTTTTTTTTGACAATTTAATAAAAATTTTCAACTCAAACTCATTCATCAAACGGACCCGTAGTGTTCTCTAATAAAATATTATCTTTCGTATTAAAATTATCATATATTAAATTTGATACAAATTTATCATAAAATATAACTAATGCTAATTAATTTAATATTTGATTCATATTTGATTGGTATCTTGATTTTTTCATTTAATTATTAATGTATTTTTATTTTTAAATTATTAAATAATAAAAGTTTGCTTTTTTGAGTTTCAAAACTAGTAATGATGTCAAAAAGTAAAAATAGTGTTAACATTTTACATTAAAACACAAAATAGGATAATTTAATTAAGATGATAAGTATAGTATTGACATGGATATGGATATATATATATATATATATTAAAGAAGGTCTAAGAAGCAAGTGTAAAAAGTTTCCATACGAAGGGTGAATATTAGCATTTCGTTCACATACATGAATCAAGAGCAATGTACTCGATATAGGCACAAAAGATTCGAAAGGCTGCATTGAAGTGCCATATTTACACATTTTGGAAAGATTTATGCCATGAAAATTAAAATAAAAAACAAAAACATTATCTCTTACAGGAAATGACAAACTAACAGATTTGGAGTACCAAAAGATTACCTCAAGGACCTGCGGTAAATGAGAGGGAAAAAGGTCAATCTAAATAAATTCAGGTTATTTCTAGTAAATAAAATAAAATAAAATAAAAGTTTAGATTATAAACAGGTTAAAAATTTAACTTGTTACTAGTTACAGGGTAGACCCCATTCCCCGTTTACCTTTCCCGATTAATTATATGAAAGATTATTCATGGTATTATATATGTTAAGGTTTTTAATTTTTAGAGTATAATTTTTATTTAAGGTATTATATATTTTATGTTTTATAATGTATATAATTTTAAGTATTAAATTTTAACATATTTAATATGTGAAAGATTAAATATTATGATTTTGATTTATTTTAACTTCAAATTCTTATATAGATTTTTTTTTAATTTTTATATAATAAAAATAGATAATCAGATTATCAGAATATTCTGTGAGTATCTTGAATTCATGACTGGGAAAATCCTTCTAATTTGAATCAATTTATATAGATTACAAGATGAGTAGATATGGAGAGTATTTTTATTTCATGAGTGGGCGGATAAGGAGATAGCCGTCACGACGATGACGATAGGGCTATCGTGTAAGCTAGTCTGCTGGGATACTAAAATTACCAAGCACTATGCATCACTTAAGTGACGTCATTCTTGTGACATCACTTAATTTTTGTGGCAAATTTTCAACCACGTCGTACAAAGTTCGCAAATTTATCATCTTGAGTCTTGACCAAGACTTAAATATTTGCCTCTAATTAATTTTCATTTTCGGTTTATTTTTCTATTCGTCAAGCATTGCCACTGTTAATGATCTGATGACACTTGATACATTTTTTGACCATCATATATTGAGAGTACTTTCTGTAGCTATCTTTGGATGTACATTGACGAATAAGTATAAAACATAAAAGATGGTTTTTTTTTTTGGGTCAAGAGTATGAGAGAGTTGAATCATCTTCATTTTCTTTTCTTGCTTTGAGATGTTTTTTTATTAATTTATTAAACTTCATAATTTTTCTGTCTTTTTGGAAAAATTTCGTAGTGTTAGGGGGTACTTAATTAGTAGATTATGGATGCCTTTAAATAATTGTATATGTATGTATGTGTTAATTAGCTGAGTCATCCTCAGTTAACCCTGTGAAGGTGTATCTGCGATAATTTTCTTCTTCGTTTTTTACACACAAGTTCAATGAGAGGTAAAAACACAATATGTTAAAGGTAAGATGTCAAGGTTTCTACAGTTACTGTGGATTTTTACCCTATTTCCAATTTTAAAAATTGGAAAACTTTTACAAAAAAAAAATATTTATCTAAACTTTTTCTATCATTCTCTTATTTTAGAAAAGAAAAGTTATCTTACTTTCAAATAGTACCATTTTAAGAAAAAGACAAAGAATCTTTTTTAATTCTTTTACTATGCATTATTCTCAGTATTATTTTTACTCATTCTAAATAACTTTTATTTTTAAAAAGAAATTTTTTTCTACATCTAAATAACATTTTATTTTTAAAATAAAAGGATTTTTTAATTTAAAATAAAAAAAAATTCTTTTAAAAATATAAATACGTGATCCAAACCCAAACGAAGCTTTAATTTTCCCTCGCACACTGTGGTACTGCTAGAAGGTTAATAGGGTGTTTGGTGAATAAGTTGAGTTTGAGTTGAGTTGAGATTTTAAAGTTTGAATAGTAATTTTTGTTAACTTTTTCAGAAAAGGTAAAAATTTTTTTCAGAAAAGATAAAAAATATGATGAAAAAAGTACAATTTAGTTTAAATTAAGTGTGTATGGCAAACGGCCCTAAGAACCTGCAGAAAGGAATTGTAAGTTAAAAAAAATGAAAAAGAAGAGAGAGAGAGAGTGATATAAAAATACAGTTATCAGTTGTCAGACTCGAATATTTAGCTGTCGTGTACGGAATGGGCCCAACATCGTGAATAGACAAGTGATCAACCTCCTCCACATCACGATGATTAAAAGTTGGCACCTTCATTTTGTTGGAATATTCTTTTTTTTTTTTTTCTTTATCAATTTTTTTCCTATATAAGAAGTTTTGAACGAGAGGTTAGTCCTCGCAGTTTCTTTTGGACCTTCTTTATGTCTATTATTGCTCCTAAGTAACATTGCAAAAACACATTATTTGGTCACCAGATAATTCGCTTGTTCCTTTAAAAATAAAAAATAAAAAACACGTTTCTGGCTTTCGACTTGGTCTGACCTCCATTCAAGCCCAAGAATCCAAGATATAAGTTCTTTGAAGGTACTTGCTGCCTCTTTCTTTTCATGTAAATTCATGAATATTCCTCAAATTATTACTATTTTTAAAAAAAAAGTTGTTTTCTTTTTTTTTTTATGATTCTTTTTCATGAAATTCTTAATTCTTTCTTCATTTAAAAAATTTGTAAGTGCTATCTTGCAGAAGATAGATCTTCTACGGGGTACTTAGTAAGTAGATTAGGTTTCCTTTCATTATGATAATAATAGTAATAATAATAAGAGAGAATTAACAAAATAGCATAATCTAAGTTTGTAATTTAACAAAATAGCAGTTGATAGAGATCTAGACTCGTCATCGTCGTCGTCGTCGTCGTTAGCCTTAAGCAAGTGGTAGACCTCTGATTTAGCAAAACAGATAAGAGATCTCGCGATCGGAGAACAGATCTTGTGAGGCTCTCGCGATTTCTTCGGCTGTTTTGCACCGGTCTTTAAACTTCTTCAGCTCTCTCGCTTTGCCCCGCCGTCGCATGTCGTAAGTCGCCGGTGGGAGAATCGCGAATCTTATGCGAGGAAAATTGCCGCATATCGCGGTCGTCCGTCCTCGTTACTGTCGCCACGGGATCTCTGGCCTCCCCGCGTTGGTTTCTCCGACAGCCGCTGGGTACTTCGTCTTCTCCGGTGAAGCTAGCTTTGTCTTCTCCGGCAAAGCTGGTTTTGGGTAATGGGCTTTTGGGGTGTTATTTGGAGTTTTTTTTTTAATAGAATTAGGGATTATTATTTATTAAGAATAATCATCAATCAATTTTATGTCTAGTAAATCCAAATACTTACTATTTCAATCCAATATTTACTGTATAAATCCAAATATTTGCATTGGTTTTAAAATATCAGTATGTCTAGTAAATCCAAATACTTACTATTTCAATCCGATATTTACTTATTACTATATTAATATGATATTTACAATTAAAATGTATTCTTAGTGTTTTTTTTAACATATTAGTATATTTAATAAATCTAATATTTACTAAATAAATATGATATTTACAAGATAAATCTAACATTAACGAGATAAATCTAATTATTTATCAATAAATATAATATTTAAGGTATTATATTAATGTGGTAAATATAGGTAAATAAAAAGATTTATAAGGATTTACTTTATAAATATATATAAAAATAAATAAATAAAAGGATTTACAAGGATTAATAATAATTTACTTTATATATATTGCATTTATTACCTTCAAATTAATTAATAATTATTTATGTGAAATTATAAAAAAAAAAAAAAAAAAAACCATAAACTTTTAAAATTTTCAGAAGAACTTAAGCCTCCATTTGGTGTTACGGTTGGGATTGAAATTTTTAAATTAAAGTTGATTGATTTTTTAAAAATTAGTTATAATTTTTGTTGATTTTTCAGAAATAGATAAAACTGAGATGAAAAATTTAAATTTGAGTTGGTTTACTAAACGTAACCTAAGATCTAGAACTAGATATGACGCTGACGACATCGCCGGAGACACTGATAGAGCTTGGAAAAAGAGATCACACGTCGCCAGAGACACTTTCGGATCTCTTCGAAGATAATGATGAAGCTTGAGACGCAGAATGGAGATCGTGATCTCTAGAGATTTGTAATTGCAATCGCCCACCCGAAATTGCTGACAGGGCTCCCACCCCAAGCCTAGTGCCGTAGCCATCCACCATCGAAGATCTGAGGTCGTTATTGCGTCGTCACTACAAAAGCTTCATTACAGTCGTCGTTGTCTTTGCCATTACTCACGAGTTCATGAGTTTGCCAGAGCTCAGTGGCCTGCAACATGAAGCATCTCAAGTAAATCAAATCAAACACAACTTAAAACCTCACATCTTTAGCTTTAAATAGCTTCAAAATTCATTAAAAATCCTAATTTAAACTGACCTTAGGTAGCTTATAAAATTTGGATCCCAAAAATGGTGACAAACTCCACTTTGAGCTCAACTAGATTGAAAGAAAATGGTGTTTGTGTAGAAATCTGAAAATGAGTTTTTTTTTTTTTCTTCTTTCTAAAAGCTAGAGAGGAAAGGAGAAGAGATAGCAAAATGGCCAATTCTCCTACTACTCACACCTATTTATAGGTGAAATTTCCAAATTTCCAACAATTTATTTTTTTTTCCAACTTTCCTTGAATTACATATTTGACCTTAAAACACAAATTTTTTTTACCTTCCATGTCCTCAAAATGGCCGGTCATGTGGAGAGCCTTTGCCAAAAAAATCTATTCAAGTTTATCTACTAATGGTCCCTTGTCAACCGACCATGTGGAGGAAAAAAGAAAAAAGAAAAAAAAAACAATAAGTCAAAATTGATGTAATTATCTTCATTTACTTGGATAACAAGTTTTATCCTTTAGGGCTACATTCACCGAACCTTGGTTAGCAAGGTTTATCCTATTAGATAACCATGATGTGATAACTAATTGATAGAGTTTATCCTAATAGATAGAGCTTGACAAGTAGTAAAACAAATATTTAAAACAAATTGCATAAAATGTCCAAAAGAATTTAAAATTATGGTAGACTCTTGAATATATATTTTCTTTGCAAATAAGTCCATAGAAAAATTTTAATAAACATCATTTGAAGTATATTTTATAACTTTAAATTACCATTCTTATACAAACAATTTCATAGACTAAGTACATCGATCAGCTTCACTTCCGGTGGTTGTCAACTCTCATATGCATAGTTACTTAAAAAAAATGTTGTTAAACAATTTTTTGTAACACATAAATTCTTAAAAACATCTCATATAAAGTGATTAACGTTATTACTAATAAGATATTAAACATAATAGTTAAACTTAGTTATTTTAAATTAATTAAGCTCGGTGTTACAAGATCTGTCACTATCAGTCTTCTTCAATCAAAAATCCAAAAAAATCCTCGTATTTTATTGTTTTATTATTTATTTACACCCACTTAATTTTTGACATATTTTTATTAATTAGATTCATTATAAAAAAAAATCCTCAAATAAATGACGTAAAAGGACCGCTGTTATAGATTTAATTATGTAATTAGAATTATTATAAAAAAATAATTCATTGATATTCTTTATTCTTTTCACACGCACGTATCTATCAAATCCCCATATAAACAACCCATAAACCGTACTGCTTTGAAACTTATTCAAAACCCCTAATTTTCACTCGTCAATGAATACACTGAAAAATTACATTGAGATTTGTTAATCTTCTTCGTTATCGCTTCACCGTTGTGTTTTTCTTTCTTTGTGTTATGCCTTTTTTTGGATATTTGAATGTTGGTTTTTACGTTGATTCTTGATGGTTTGTTAGACACAAAATTATGTATGTATTGTCTTATATTATATATATTTATTGAATGGCTTTTTTGCTGGGTAGATACGCTAGTTTTATCGTTTGGTTTTTGTTAGTGTATTGCCCAAAACAAAACCAAAAAAAAAAAAAAAAAAATGGTAAATTGGCTTCATTTTTTGATGTCTTGTTGGTATTGTTCTTAATACATTTTCCTTGCTTTTTTTGTCCCTCTAAACGTCGGATCTACTTGTTTGGACATAAATTTATTATTTGCTTATTATTATTATTATTATTATTTTAAATGAACACTTATGACATAAATCAATAGATATATCAAGATATTCCAATTAGGTCAGTACCTTTCTAGCTTTCTCATTATTTTCCTATCGCTTCAAAGCTTTATTAATAAAAAAAAAAAAAAAAAGTTACAAAAGATCCATACTGTGAAGGAAAAATAAAAAAACAAAATGAAACAACGAGACACAACCTAGCAAATAAGAAAACTAACTATATGGCAGTCTCATAGGATAAAGCCTAAACTCTCTCCTCTTCTTTAATATTTCCTCTCCTTTTTTTTTAGAGATACCTTATGTTTTCTTTTTTAGAATGAAAATATTTCTTTTTTTTTTTTAATCTAGATTTGCTAATTTATTTCTAACAAAATAAATTAAATTTAAAATAAAGTGGGTGTATGAGAGAGCTAAATATTATTATATTAAAAGTATCTGTAAAAGATAGATTTACTATATTTATATTATGAAACATTTATTAGGTGGGGATATTTATCAATATTATGTATGCAAATATAACCATTCATATTTTATTCGGCAAATAATTTGGATTTTAAGAAATAAAATAATTTTATTAAAAATACAAACATTAATAGGTCTATTGGCTTGATCAAAAAATTTTTTTGGCCCCCCTGCTAATAAATCCTGGCTTTGTAACTGTTTGGCACCAAGTTTTGGATCACAAATTATAACTCAAGTTTTGTCTTTTCTTTCTTTCTTTTTTTTTTTTGAATGCAATATCAATTTCAATATTCACGTTACTATTACAGTTTTAAAATTCAAATTTTAAAAAGCCATATTAAATATAAGTTCAAATGAGATTTTTTTTTTAAATTGTATAGAATTTCGAAACGAATAAAACAAGCTATTTATTTATTTATTTCCGAAGACATTTTAAATTTTTACTCTTTTAAACTTAGTAATTCAAATGTTTGACTAAATGTCGAATTCAATTCAAATTTAAATTTTACAATTTATACCTTAGCACCTAACACATGCTAAGTCTTCTAAATTTGTCCCTTTGAGGGTCTCCCCCTCCCGTTTCAGATTGAAAGAATCTTTTGCATTGTTTGGTGAGATAGAAGAAGAATTTCAAGGATATGTGATAATTATTTATACAATATTATATTGTCCGGTAATGAAATTTATTAGTAATTTTATTAGGAGGTAAAATAATCTTTTCATGCTTAAATAAGGGAGAGAACTTGTTTCATTTCGTTAGTAAAAAGATACAAAATGATAGGACCGGAAAGAGTCTCTCCCTCCAGCTATCCACCTCTCGCCTCCCTCATCTCTTCCCACCAAACAAATAGTGGATTGTACCCCTCATTCCCCTTCTCTCCCTTCACCGTCACTCATTCTCTCCCTTCCAAAAAAAAAAAAAAAAAAAAAAACCCTTAGTGATAAATATTGATAAATATCCTATAAAATCAATACATATTTTTAATATATTTTTATCCTACAAGAACATTATCTTAAAATCATTAAGAATATTCATATTCTCACGTATCTATAAATTAAAATATTTTTTTATGAAATAATTAGAAAAACATACACCACATTAACTATAAAATGTGAATAATATTTTTAAAAAATCCTAAGAAAATATTCTAAATTGTTCTAAACTCTAAATTGTTCTTCATCAATTTCTTTTCTTGAGAAATTTTATAATTACTTGAAAATTTTCAATGGAGGATTCAAGTGAAATAAAAATAAAAGATAGATGTCTCTTGAAGAGCCAACAACTATTGGAATATTTTTTTCTTTTCTTTTAGTATTTGAAAATGGATTTCTATAGTTTTTTAAACGATTATTCTTTTTACTTATTTTTCTTGCTATGTTCATTTACATGGTTATATATTTATGTATTTTTTTTTAAATGCAGTATGTTAATTCTTGATTTTTGATTTATACATTACTTAAGTTTTTCTTCTTTACTGTTTCTCTCTCTCTCTAGAGATACTTTATGTTTTATTTTTTTAGAATGAAAATATATATTTTTTCTTATTGGGATTTGTTAATTTATTTCTAAGAAAATAAATTAAATTCAAAATAAAAGTTAGTGTATGAGAGAGTTAAATGTTGTTATATAAACAATATCTATAAAAGGATATATTTACTATGTTTATATTAGGAAACTGTTATTAAGTGGAGATATTTATGAATATTATATGTGTAAATATAATCTCTCATATTTTATTATTGGACAAATAATTGGATTTTAAGAAATAAAATAATTTTATTAAAAACATAAACATTAATGGGTCTAATGGTTTGACCAAAAAATTTTTTTTGACCTCCCTGCTAATAAATCCTGGCTCCTTCACTGTTTGGCACCAAGGTTGGATCACAAATTACAACTCAAGTTTTTTTTTCCCTGAAAATTCAACCTCAATTTCAATATTCACGTTCCTATTACAGTTTTTAAAATTAAATTTTAAAAGTCTATTGTATATATAAGTCCAAATGAGATGATATTTTATTTTTCCAAATTGCATAAAATTTCAAAATGAATAAAACAAACATACAATTTCATTATTCATGTTACTATTACAAGATTTTTTTTTTTTTTTGTCTTTTTCTTTTTTAGTTCAGCTTATTGTGAACGAGGCTAGTCCTCGGGTTTTCTCTTAGAACTTATATCTACTTTATATATAAAACGAAGTTAAAAACTTACATACACACTTGCGAAACTCCTACTAGTTGCTCTTAAATGATCAAACGTATATTATTCGTTCCTGTTTTTTGACCTCCATCCAAGCACAAGAAATGAGCTCTTTGAAGGTGCTTTCTGTAGCTTTCTTTTCATGTTTCCGGGTTCAGTCGGGGCCTAGAGAAAGGAAGAGCACAGTTGAGCTAAAAACTAAAGTAAAAATAAAAGCTTTTTTTTTTTTTTTTTTTTTGGACTACCTATGTTTTTCTTTTTTTTTTTTTTTTAATAAAAAGAATTGGTTTGGGTTTGCTTAATTTTAGGATTTTTCTTTTAAGCTTGTTTAATTTATAGTAAAATAATCTTTAAACCAATGCTCAATACGTACTGAAAATAAGGGTAGTATATTTATTTTTTTATTTTTAAATTTACTTGTCAAGGATTTCTTTTTAGTCACACGTAGGAGATTATTTTTTATAAGTTCAAAACTTGATTAATTTTTATTTTCTTTTTGCTAAAAAAAAAAGTTTGCTTTTTAAATAGAAAAGAAAAGAGAAGGATGCACTTCTTTCTTCTCTTCCCAAGGTGCACCAGTGCTTTTTTTTTTTTGCTGGTTAGTTGCTCCAGTGATTTTATACTCCGTAGCCCGGCTATCGGCCTGTATCGCTTTGGATGTTTGGTGGTAGAGAGTGAAATCTAATTAAGTCCATCATTTGAGTAAAATCAGATCATGTTTCTTTTGTTTCATTGTTGACCCAAAAATTTTCAAATTGAGAAGGAGATAAGATAGAATAACATCAATAATCCTCTTTTTCATTATCGAAACTAACCTATTATAGCTAAGTAAATATAATTAGAAATTTAAAGTTGTAAGGGGTAAAATGATACATATCGATCATTTAAAGTTTTTTTTTTTTTGTTTTTTTCCCCTGTTTCAGATGCAATAATGTAGGTAAGAGAAACTAATCAAAATGTAGGCAAGAGATAACATTTATATACGGAATGAGTGGTCAACATATCGATCGTAAACAGACAAATGATCCAACTTTTCCACATGGTGACGAAAAACTTTTAAAGGTCAATTTCAAAGAATTTTCACTCGTTATTTTATTTTATTTTATTTTTAGTTCATATTATTGTGAACGAGGCTAGACCTCGGGTTTTCTCTTAGAACTTTTATCAACTATATATAAAAAAACGAAGTTAAAAGCCGTACACAGTTGCGAAAATCTTGCTTGTTGCTCTTAAATCATCAAACATATATTATTCGTTCCTGTTTTTTGACCTCCATCCAAGCACAAGATTTGAGCTCTTTGAAAGGTACTTTCTGTAGCTTTCTTTTCATGATTCCGGGTTCAGTTGGGGCCTAGAGAAAGGAAGATCACAGTTGAGCTGAAAATAAAGCAAAAATGAAAGCTTTTTTTGGAATTCTGGACTACCTATGTTTTTTGTTTTTAATAAAAAAGAATTGTTTTGGGTTTGTTTAATTTTAGGATTTTTTTAAAGCTTTAAATGTTATTTTGTTTAATTTATAGTAAATAATGTTTAAAAATATGCTCAATACGTACTAAAAATAAGGCTAGTCTATTTTTTAAAAAAATTTTAAATTTGCTGGTCAAGGGATATCACACGTAGGGGATTATTTTTTACAAGTCCAAAACTTGATTAATTTTTATTTTCTTTTTCCAAAACAACTTTAAAACAAGAAAAGAAAAGAAACGAAAAGGAAGCACTTCTTTCTTCTCTTCCCAAGATGCTCCAGTTCCTTTTTTTTTTTTCCCTCCTGTTTAGATGCTTCTGGGATTTAATAGTCTGTAGCCCGGCCTATTGGCCTGTATCGCTTTGGATGTTTGGTGGTAGAGAGTGAAATCTAATTAAGTCCATCATTTGAGTAAAATCAGATCATGTTTCTTTTGTTTCATTGTTGACCCAAGAATTTTCAAATTGAGAAGGAGATAGGATAGGATAATACCGATAATCCTCTTTTTCATTATCAAAACTAACCTATTATAGCTAAATAAATATAATTAGAAATTTAAAGTGCAAGGGACAAAATGAGATATTTTTTTTATTCTTCAGAGATCAAAATAAAATTCCTAATTTTTATTTACTAAATGTGACATATAATTTTGTAAAAAAATTCCTACGAGTTTGGATCAATTTTCTTTGTCAGTGAGTTATGATTTTAGGGAGAAAGGAATAAATAACCATTTTCATAAAATAATTAAAGTAAACGGTAAGTTTTTAAAGTATTTGAAATAAATAACAAATTTCCTATTTAAATAATTTATTTACTTCAGATTTATCAGATAAATGATTTATTTACGTCTTGTATATATATCATTTACTTAATAAATATATTATTTTATATAATATTTTAAGACATGTTATTTATTTCAATTATTTTCGTAAAAATACTATTAAATTACTATAATTTTCCATATTTTTTATATGTCTCTTGATGAAAGTGGGCCATCTGCATTTATCTCTAATCTAGAACATGAAATTCTAGCATACATGCACAATTACATCTTGATCTAGACTTCGATATTTTTTTCTTTTTATTTTTCCTATTTTATTGACCTTTGTATCTTTGAAACTTCTTACCACCTGTTCACTTTTATTTTTAAAACGTGAAACTGCTTCTTAGGTTTCTATTGCAATGAGCTGTCCAATTTCATAACAGATCTAGGTATAATTTATGAAGAACCAGCTACGTTTCTACTACTTCTTTGGTGTGTTGATGTCTTATTTTCTTGTATTATTTGTTTCAATTATTTTACAATTTCTTATGGTTGTTTTATATGTCTCTTGAAGAAAGTGGGCCATCAGCGTTTATCACTTATCTGGAATATGCAAATTCTAGCGTACACAGGCATAATTACATCTTGACCAAGACTTCGATATTTGTCTCTTTTATTTTTCCTGTTTTATTTACCTTTATATCTTTGAAAATTCTTACCATCTGTTCACTTGCTTTTCAAAACGTGAAACTACTTCTTAGGCTTCTGTTGCAAGAGCCAGCTAGGTTTCTGCTACTTCTTATGTCTGTTGATGTCTTATTATTTTCTGGTATTATGAGAAATTAACGAACTTTAAAACGACATATTTTTTCGTTCATTTTTCTGACATTTTCATGCTTTCATGTACGCTAAACTTAGTGCTCTCTAATAAAATATTATCTTTACTATCAATATCATATATTAAATTTGATAATAAATTTACTACAAAATAAAGCTAATGTCAATTAATTTAACATTTGATTCATGTTTTATTGATGTCTTGACTTTTTCATCTACTTACTAATGTATGTTTATCTTTAAATTATTAAATAATAAAATTTTAAGAATCAGAAAGTAATTGTTAGTTTAAAAAAAGAAAAGAAAAGAAAAAAGAGAGAGAGAGAGAGAGAGAGTTTGATGTGATTAATTAGTATTTTTGGAAAGATATAAGTGGCATTAATATCCAACCTTCTTCTTACTCTTCTTATAACCTAAAGAAGCAAAGAGAGAAAAACAAGAAAAGGAAAACAGCCATTATTTATTACCATTGTTTTTACTTTTAACTAGTTTGTTTTTATTTTTGTTTTTCTTATTAATTACGTTAATTAAGGTTATACATTATAATATTAGAAATAATTTCATTCTAAATTTCATTACCAAAAGAAAAAGATTTTTTTTTTTTTTGGTTTTTGATTTTGTTGATCATTTTTGGGAAAAGTTTTAATATAGGACAAAGCTTTAATGGTGGGACCCCTTGTATTGAACACAATTATTATTATTATTATTTTAAATTTTTGGTCCCTTTTTTACTTAGCAAGGATTTTGCCATCGACGCCTCAAACACAATCAATTAAATGCATTCAATTCAATTCTTTTTTTCTTTTTTTTTTTTTTTTGGTCTAAATAATTAAGTGCATTCTACTCGTCATATTATTCTTGTGAACTTGTTATCTCCTTTATTTATCATTGGGAGCTAATACTGTGCGTAGTGCTCAGTCTGCCTAATCGAAGAAGGCACGTTCATGATCCTACACCCACAAAAAAAAAAAAAAAAAAAAAAATTATATCAATTAAGTAATTAAACTTATTAGAGTCTATATAGATAACGAAATTTGCGTAACCCCAACTAAAACCTCACCCTTTATTTTTTATATATTAATAATATTTAATTTTTATATTCATTTTTATCCTTTGAAATTGACAAGAGTATAGAACAGGATAACACGAATAATCTTATTTTTCATTACCGAAACTAATATATTGTGGCTAAGTAAATACAATTAGAACGCTCGTCTATTTGATATTGTTTGTACGTAGTTTGGCGCAATAGAAGGACATCATGTAATTGCATTGTTAATTTTATTGGTCAAAAATTTCTCAAGAAACAAGCTCCCCCGCCCCCGCCAAAGATTAAAGATACATAAGAAGACGACAATATACTCTTATGAAGATCAAAACCTTGAAGCTGATATTGCTCAAACGTTCAATAATCATAAGCTTGCTTAAAAAGAGATGGAAATTAATTATAGTTTCGAATTCTTGGGATAAATTGGCAGAACTTGATTTTAATGGTAAACAAAGATCTTGATAACAAAGAGCGTCATATTATCAACTTACGATCTTATAGTGGATAAGGTTTTGTCATAGGTTCTCTTATGCCATCTTATGTTTATTCTTGTCCAGTTTCACTAGAGACAATGTCCTTAACCAATGTCACACTAATTAACAAAATAAACTAGTTTATCTATTATAGAAACCAAATAATTTAAGGTTATCATTAAGTAGGGTGTCGGTAATGAGAGACTATGATTAGAAATTCGGGTGCTGGGTAACTTTTTTTTTAAAGTCCTAAATGTAAAAGCTTGTTTCTACAAATATAGTATTCAATTTAAAATTAGCACCGAGTGTGGGTGACCTAACCGTAAAAGGATCAGAATTTGTAGTTTTAAATTAAAGGTACCTTTGTTTCCATTCCTTTGACACTGGTAGTATTGTAAGTGATCTGCTGACACTTAAAACACAATATCTGGTCACCAGAATATTCATTTCTTGTTTTCCACAAAAATTTGAGCTTTTTAAAAGGTACTTTCTGTAGCTATCTTTTCATTTTACATTGGGGAACAAGGGTAAAGAAAGATTATCATTTTTTTTTTCGAGAGATTTGTTTGTAAATAAGCCTTATAACTTCTTTCTTTGCAAAATATTTAGTAATGCTTGCAGAAGATAAATCTAGATATATATATATATATATATGTATGTATATTTGTTAAGTCATCCTCAGTTAATTATAGGATGGTGTATTTGCGGTGTTTTTTTTTTTTTTTAGGTGCACAAGAAGATGTCCGATGAAGTTCACAGTGAAGCTGTGGAAGGCGCAGAAACTCGAGAGGAGATCAAGCAATTAGCTGAGATATCAGCATCGAAGAGTCAAGCTAGCACAAGCCATAATG
This sequence comes from Ficus hispida, assembly GCA_025413025.1. Classification (NCBI taxonomy): domain Eukaryota; kingdom Viridiplantae; phylum Streptophyta; class Magnoliopsida; order Rosales; family Moraceae; genus Ficus; species Ficus hispida. Next base: position 2,697,784 of record CM046362.1, read on the forward strand.
AAGTTCTTTTGGATATTCGAGATGAGGCACTTCTGCTTCCTAAACTAGGACAACTGGAAGAAGAACTTCACGCAACAAAAGGCAAAGGGTCTGGCCAAATGGAGAAAACGGAGCAAAGATAGAAAGGATTCCAGATATCATGAAGAGAAATGTGAACTTCGAAAGGTATTTTACGCCAAAGGAGTGGAAATTTGGTCCAATTCATTGCAACCATTTTTCTTATCATTACATAAAGCTTAAATTGGCAGCATATTTCATTTCGGAAAGCGGCAGGACAAGGGAAATCCTCTTCAGAAACTTTGAGATTAAAATGAAGGACATAAGGACGTGCTTTGATAAGGACATGACTTCTAAAATTGGAGATGAGGAATTGACGAGGTTGTTGTTCTGGGATGGGTGTGCAATACTAGGGTTCATACACGGCTATGGGAACTCGGATTTAGAAGTGGTTAGCATCAGTGATGCTCAGGCAGCAGATATCGAGCAGGATTTGCTTTTGCTAGAGAACCAAATTCCATTTCAAGTCCTTGAGGTGCTGATTGGCTCGGGAACGGATGAACAAAAAGATAATCTGACGCGAAGTTTCCTAAAATTCATTCTTCTTATTTGTTGGAGTACTTTTCCCAGGCACTCTCCCAAAGGCTTGCATGAATATATGGATACATATTGTTTCTCTCCGGGAAGCAACACGAATGAAATGGCGGTTCACCTTCTTGACTTTTCAGAGAAGCACTCTTATTCAACCTCCTTTGTTTGATCCCTTTGGGTACATGCTAACTCTCATTCGTGGAACCTTCTGGATTTTATGTTCTTGTGGTTGTGTAGCAATTTGTTACTTTCTGGACTGCTGCAAACCAGCACCTTATAACATCATATCTTGGTTAGGAGAGCTAAGTATTTTTTTTACAGTGTTCAGGAACTTAAAGAAATTGGGATAAAGTTCAAGCCAAGTCATTCTTTGACAACCATATCTTTTCGTTCTCGATTCTTTTTTAGACCTCAACTCACGCTTCCCACATTAATTGTAGATGATTCGACTGCATCTAAGTTGCTCAATCTTGTCGCCTATGAGATGTGCCTATCTAAATCTCGTCCAATTGAAAAACCTTGGGTTACTTCTTACGTGAACTTGCTAGATTCACTCGTTGATAATGAACAAGACATTAAGGACCTAAGGGCAGCTGACATTCTTCGGAACACTCTGAGTACCGATATACTTGCAGCTGAATTGATCAATAACGTTGGCACTGGATGCATTGCACCAACCGAAGATACTTATGAGGATGTGAAAGAAAATGTAGAAACGTATCACAGAAAAACATGTGCGGTCTGGATGGCTCAAGTCTGCAGTACCCACTTCAGTAGCCCATGGACAATTATGGCTCTCTTTGCCGCTACAGCCGTACTCGTATTAACAGTTATTCAAACTTTGTATGCTGTGAATCCAAAAAAGTGAAAGGTACAAAATACTCATAACTTTCCTAATTACTAATAGCTGATTTCATCTCAAATGTTTCAGTTTGCTCACCAACATTGCTTCTTTGGCAATCTAATCCAGGGATACCGCAAAGGGGCAAACATAAACCGACTCTAGAGATGTTTACTTCTTTCTAGTATCTGCCATATGTGGAATTGAGCTCACTGATTCCCTACATTCTACCATATTGGTGTCGAGTTGGAATTGCCAACTCCGAGTCAAGACTGTCTTTGGGAAGATCTGTCACTTGTTTTCCTCTATTTCTTATTCCCTTTTTTTTTTTTTTTTTTTTTTTTTGATAAACCATCAATATATTGTTACTACTTCTGATGTTTCCTTCAATTTGCTGTCTTAATGTTGTTTGAGTGTATGCTTTCCTTGGGGTTCGTTTACATACACTTTCTTGTGTGACTTGTTTGGGATCTTTCTTGTTATAATTTACTGGTATTACTGGTGGAGTAAAGTCAAAATAGTTATTTTAATACACTTTTTTGTTAAACTTTTCTCTAACCCCATGGATTTGCAACTTCTTTCTCTCCTATTTTCCACTTTACCAAACAACTTAATATTTCATTTTCCGATCTAAAATACCTCCTTCAATGTCCATCCAAGTAAGAGAAATCTCTTTCATCTCTTATAATTGGTTATTGTCCTAAATTTTCCATTTGAACTTTTGTAAAATAAGAATAACAATGATAAAAATAATAATAATGAATTATAAAATTAAAAAAAAATAAAAGTAATATATTGAGATGACAAGAAGCTATCACATGAGTTCACGCAGGCGAAAGAGAGAGAAAAAGAAAAGGATAGAGAAGAAGCCGAGGCCTTTTGTACGTGATCCAAGACGACGTAAAATACTCAACGACTCTTGTAAGCAAGCGCAATCTTAAAAGTTTCTGTTTGATTTTCCCAATCAATGTCTTATCTCGGACTAGCTTGGAATTCAAATCTGACAGCAACGTGAATAGATGTATGGAATCCGTAAGCTCAACCGCACTTTTTGAAAATGATTTGAGAGAACTTACCGTCACCACCAGAGTCGTCGGTAAAAATATGTTTTTACCTATCAATTTTTTTGATAGACGGCAAACTAAATTTGAATAGCGGTTAATGCAAGAAGCGTTGTAGCGATGAAAAGAGCTATAATAGTCCACAGGCTACTGAAATAAAAAAAATAAAAAATAATATCTATCTGTAAATTTCATTAAAAAAATAAAAAAGTTACAATTCAAATTAGTTTTCCAATATTGATCAATCACAACCAAACTTGTTGGAGCTAGTGTAACGTAAGTGGCCTAAACTTGAAGAATCACCTTTTTTTCGGGGAAAAAAAAAGTAAAAAAAGAAAGGGAAAAAAAAAGTGACCGATTTTAGCTTATCACTCTTGACATTGCAAAAAAGGACTTCTCATGAACTAACGTTGAAAACTATACAGATAGGCCCTGCCTCTTTAGAAATTTAACAGCAAGTGACACTCAAGAAAAATATAGAAACATGCGGTAAAGACAATAAAGGTTACAGAAATCATGAAAGAAATGGAGATTGAAAAGAGTATATTAAGCCGACGGAGTTGTCAATCGGTCCTATTCGTGTCAAGTAAACGGCCGAGTATTATAAGCGTTTGTTTCCCCGTCAATTGTTACCATATGCAGTGCCATGCATTTTCAGCTCCAGTTTATAACAATTATGTGAAGAAGAAACAGAACAGCGAGCACCTTTTTTACATATATAATTAATTAGGACATTCAGTATTGGAGATCATTTCAACAACAAGAAAGAAAACACTCACACAAGGAACTGCAACAAACTTGAAATGGAAAGACACACTTTAATGACTGGTGAACAAAAAGTTTCGATAATTCACACATTAAAAGAAAAAAAAAATTTAAAGAAATTCCCATGGGCGATCTCCAATCGGATTACGAAATTCTCATTCAACTGAAGCAAGGTAACAGCAAGCTCAATGATCCACAGCCTGCAGTAGTAGAGAGAGAGTAAATCACTAGAGGCGGTGTGTATTCAACCCTTTTTTGCTGAGTCCTGAATTAATCTGTCAAAGAACAACAGCCTTGATAAATCTGACTATGAAACTGTTATATGCAAAGAAAATTAGTAAGTTAATCAGAATTAAGAAGTTGTACTTCTACCTTTCAACTGTTAGGATGGATGGCATAATAAGTCTGAGCAGCAGTTAATCCAAGTGCCACTATAGCGGCAATAAGAGCCAGAATGGACCACGGGCTACGGAAATGGCTACGATATACTTGAGACATCCAAACCGCGCTCCTTTTTCTGCAATGCCTTCCTATTTGATACTTCACATGCTCATACATGTCCTCGGGTGGTGCATAGCAATGAGAGCCAACGGTATTGATCAATTGAGCTACTTCACTATCGCTACTGAGACAGTTCCTAAGAATGCCTGCTGCCCTTAGATCCTTAACATCTTGTTCATCATCAATGAGCAAATCCAGCAAGTTTACGTAAGAAGTAACCCAGGATTTTTTAACAGCATCACCAGAATTGTACGCAAAAGTATTTGACAAGCACATCTCATAAGCTACCAGATTCATCAGCATACATGGTGTCAAATTATCCACAACTAATGTGGGAAGCACAAGTTGACCTGTCGTAGAGAATTTAGAATGGAAAGATATGTCTCTTAAAGAATCAGTTGGCTTGAAATTTATCCCTGCTGCCTGAAGTTCCCGAATTTTGCGAAAAAAGTGTTTCTGCTTCCAATATTCAGAGAGCTTATCAAACTCATTAGATTGCTCCCTGTTCATCCCATAATTAGTATGGGAAAATTCCCCACGAGAAAATAAACGTTTGAAGAACTTATTAGAATCGTGATTATGAACAACTAGGAATTCTCTTCGAACAATGTCAAGTAAGTGAATATTGTCTCTACCCGGTTCAGGTATGACAACATGACTGGTTTTTTTTAAGTCCCTTGGAAAAGTAGTATTACTCGTGATAATAAACATTTCCAGCCAAACAATCTCATTTTTATCTGTAAGGTTTGTCAACTCCTGAAGGACTTGAAATGGTATTTGGTTCTCTAGCAAAAACAAATCCTGTCGGATCAAGGGCTGCTTGACCAGTACTAATGTTAAACTTGTTTAAGATCCCTAACAGATAGGCTTTTACGAACCCTAGTATGGCACACCCATCCAAAAACAACAACGACATTAGTTCCTTACTATTATTGTATGACTTAATTACCTCCTCTTCGAAGAAAATGTCTACCATGCCATGTATCTGCCTCTCAAATTCTGTGAATAACGACCCTGAGTCCGTGCGCTTTTTTCTGATCTCATTAAGGAAATATGCTGCCAATTGAAGCTTGAGTTCCTCCTGGACCAAATTCGGATCAGTAGCATGAATGGGACCTATTGACAACTGCCTTGGTTTAAAATACTCCTCTAAATCTTTATTTCGCCGCATGAACTCTGGAACCTTCTGTATCTTATAAGGTTTGAATTTGTTTTCGTCCGTATCGTGTTCCTCTTCAGTTTTTCTCATAGCGTCGACTATTTTCTGCAGCTGTTGATTCTCTTCAGTTACCCCAAGAAAATTTTCCAAGCACCGGCGACATCGCTTGTGCTAGCTTTAATATCCAGTATTGTTTTCCCCAACAGCTGGCTGAATCTCATCTTTCTTTTCTGTGCCGTCCCCCACCGTAGGAGCGCATTCCCCATGCATCTTTTGCACCTTAAAAAATGCAACTCTAAACGTTAACCCTAGCCCAAACTCATAAAACAAAGCAAAGCGCGAAAAATAATTTGTCATCAAGACAGCGAACACTACAGAAAGTACGTACCTTTCAGAGCTTCAGATCTTAAGCTTCAATGGAGTTCAGGGAACCAATTGAACGCCAGAAACTAGTTATCCAAGTGAAAATAATTAATGTGTTTTAGCAAGTCACTTTTTTCAGCTTAAATCACTCGTTCTACTCTCCCTTGGGCTAATTACACAATTTAGCTGTTTTTGCTGTATTTAATGATAAATGTTACCTCTAGTGTAGGTTATTATAAAAATGCAATTTAAAATAATAATATTAATAACAAATATGTTCATCTAACTTCACCTAAATTTGCAGAATTTGAATCCCCATACCCTAATTCCCCAAAAAAAAAAATTTTTTTCTTCTGGTGAATCATTGAGTTTTATTTTGTGCTTTTGTTATGCAATAGTTAATCCGGTAATTACAATTTACAAGCTGCCATTGCTTCATGTTAATATAATTAATAGCTAAACTTCAGATATTACATTAATTGGTAATCTCAAGTTGTTTGATGACGGGGGCAAGCTTTAAAAAAATAATAAAGTAAATAAAGAACTGTTGTTGCGATGCCAAGGTCTATTTAAAGGTATTATCGATGGGGAGGGGCCAATTCCAGGTAAAGCATATACCGAATACTAACAACCGGAAACCGACTTGATACATAAATTATTAATAGGAGACTCTAAGCAATTGAAACCAAATTAAGATATCTATAGAAAAAAAGTCACTCATATAGCATTGTAATAACTAATTTTAACATATTAGACACACCATCAATAAAAAAAGTGTAAGAGACTGCCTTTATTGTTTAAAAAAAAAAAAAAAACCTATAACGATAAAATACAATATCTATAATTTTATTTTAAACAAACACTATCACAAAAAAAAAAAAAAACAAAAAAATCCTTACTACCTGGATAATATTTTCGGTGACAAACGAATCAACAAGACCAAGTCATCCCCACCATTAAAGCCATCAACAATGGAGTCCAATACACTTCTCTAAAACTGGAAGATTGGCTCCTATCAAAGGGACGACGTCTGACTCCAGTCCCAAGAAAGAAGCAAGAATGTGGTAAATCCTAACCTTAATGAGAGTGACTAATTACCGATCACTTGTCTTGTTGCGTTTAAAATAGATAAGACATCAATCATGGATCTAAAGTCTAATCATTTATATGATATGTATGTTTTTAAAAGATTAATTTGTTTTTTATTACTTGCATAATTGAATTGCTTTTGTCACTTCTAACAACTACTCCTTTATTTCGTTGTTTTTTTTTTAAAGGTCTATATTTTATTGTTTTATTATTTATTTTGCAATTTGGTTAGACAGCTATTCACCAACAAAACAAGTTAGACAGCTGGCCTTCCACTGCGAGCCGCCCTCATAGTTGTCCGGCTCTATCCATTATCACTCCGTCACTTTCCATGCGTGCAAATCTGTCGCTATCATTCTTCTTCAATCAAAAATCCAAAAAAAAAAAAAAAAAACCCTCGTATTTTATTATTTATTTACACACCCCACTTAATTTTTGACATATTTTTATTAATTAGATTCATTATAAAAAAAATCCTCAAACAAAATGACATAAAAGGACATCTTTTATAGATTTAATTATGTAACTAAAATTTTATTATAAAAAAAATTTCTTTGATATTCTTTTTTCTTTCACATACACCTATTTATCAAATCCCCATATAAACAACCCATAAGCCATATTGTTTTGAAACTTTGTGTTTGGGTGGTGAGTTTAAACTCACCACTATCAACTCAATTTTGTCTTTTTCCCCAAAAGTTTTTTGTCTTTTCTGAAAAAGTCAACCAAATCACTATTTAAACTTACAAATCTTAACTCAAACTTAAACCAATATTCAAAACCTTTAATTTTAACTCTTCAATGAATAAAACTGAAAAATTACATTGAGAGATGTTAATCTTCTTCGTTATCGCTTCACCGTTGGGTTTTTCTTTCTTTGTGTTATGCCTTTTTTTTTTTTTTTTTTTGACATTTGAATGTTTG
>CM046362.1:2705174-2789606 GCA_025413025.1 Ficus hispida
AGTTTTGAACGAGAGGTTAGTCCTCGCAGTTTCTTTTGGACCTTCTTTATGTCTATTATTGCTCCTAAGTAACATTGCAAAAACACATTATTTGGTCACCAGATAATTCGCTTGTTCTTTAAAAATAAAAAATAAAAAACACGTTTCTGGCTTTCGACTTGGTCTGACCTCCATTCAAGCCCAAGAATCCAAGATATAAGTTCTTTGAAGGTACTTGCTGCCTCTTTCTTTTCATGTAAATTCATGAATATTCCTCAAATTATTACTATTTTTAAAAAAAAAGTTGTTTTCTTTTTTTTTTTATGATTCTTTTTCATGAAATTCTTAATTCTTTCTTCATTTAAAAAATTTGTAAGTGCTATCTTGCAGAAGATAGATCTTCTACGGGGTACTTAGTAAGTAGATTAGGTTTCCTTTCATTATGATAATAATAGTAATAATAATAAGAGAGAATTAACAAAATAGCATAATCTAAGTTTGTAATTTAACAAAATAGCAGTTGATAGAGATCTAGACTCGTCATCGTCGTCGTCGTCGTCGTTAGCCTTAAGCAAGTGGTAGACCTCTGATTTAGCAAAACAGATAAGAGATCTCGCGATCGGAGAACAGATCTTGTGAGGCTCTCGCGATTTCTTCGGCTGTTTTGCACCGGTCTTTAAACTTCTTCAGCTCTCTCGCTTTGCCCGCCGTCGCATGTCGTAAGTCGCCGTTGGGAGAATCGCGAATCTTATGCGAGGAAAATTGCCGCATATCGCGGTCGTCCGTCCTCGTTACTGTCGCCACGGGATCTCTGGCCTCCCGCGTTGGTTTCTCCGACAGCCGCTGGTACTTCGTCTTCTCCGGTGAAGCTAGCTTTGTCTTCTCCGGCAAAGCTGGTTTTGGGTAATGGGCTTTTGGGGTGTTATTTGGAGTTTTTTTTTAATAGAATTAGGGATTATTATTTATTAAGAATAATCATCAATCAATTTTATGTCTAGTAAATCCAAATACTTACTATTTCAATCCAATATTTACTGTATAAATCCAAATATTTGCATTGGTTTTAAAATATCAGTATGTCTAGTAAATCCAAATACTTACTATTTCAATCCGATATTTACTTATTACTATATTAATATGATATTTACAATTAAAATGTATTCTTAGTGTTTTTTTAACATATTAGTATATTTAATAAATCTAATATTTACTAAATAAATATGATATTTACAAGATAAATCTAACATTAACGAGATAAATCTAATTATTTATCAATAAATATAATATTTAAGGTATTATATTAATGTGGTAAATATAGGTAAATAAAAAGATTTATAAGGATTTACTTTATAAATATATATAAAAATAAATAAATAAAAGGATTTACAAGGATTAATAATAATTTACTTTATATATATTGCATTTATTACTTCAAATTAATTAATAATTATTTATGTGAAATTATAAAAAAAAAAAAAAAAAAAAACCATAAACTTTTAAAATTTTCAGAAGAACTTAAGCCTCCATTTGGTGTTACGGTTGGGATTGAAATTTTTAAATTAAAGTTGATTGATTTTTTAAAAATTAGTTATAATTTTTGTTGATTTTCAGAAATAGATAAAACTGAGATGAAAAATTTAAATTTGAGTTGGTTTACTAAACGTAACCTAAGATCTAGAACTAGATATGACGCTGACGACATCGCCGGAGACACTGATAGAGCTTGGAAAAAGAGATCACACGTCGCCAGAGACACTTTCGGATCTCTTCGAAGATAATGATGAAGCTTGAGACGCAGAATGGAGATCGTGATCTCTAGAGATTTGTAATTGCAATCGCCCACCCGAAATTGCTGACAGGGCTCCCACCCCAAGCCTAGTGCCGTAGCCATCCACCATCGAAGATCTGAGGTCGTTATTGCGTCGTCACTACAAAAGCTTCATTACAGTCGTCGTTGTCTTTGCCATTACTCACGAGTTCATGAGTTTGCCAGAGCTCAGTGGCCTGCAACATGAAGCATCTCAAGTAAATCAAATCAAACACAACTTAAAACCTCACATCTTTAGCTTTAAATAGCTTCAAAATTCATTAAAAATCCTAATTTAAACTGACCTTAGGTAGCTTATAAAATTTGGATCCCAAAAATGGTGACAAACTCCACTTTGAGCTCAACTAGATTGAAAGAAAATGGTGTTTGTGTAGAAATCTGAAAATGAGTTTTTTTTTTTTTTCTTCTTTCTAAAAGCTAGAGAGGAAAGGAGAAGAGATAGCAAAATGGCCAATTCTCCTACTACTCACACCTATTTATAGGTGAAATTTCCAAATTTCCAACAATTTATTTTTTTTTCCAACTTTCCTTGAATTACATATTTGACCTTAAAACACAAATTTTTTTTACCTTCCATGTCCTCAAAATGGCCGGTCATGTGGAGAGCCTTTGCCAAAAAAATCTATTCAAGTTTATCTACTAATGGTCCCTTGTCAACCGACCATGTGGAGGAAAAAAGAAAAAAGAAAAAAAAAACAATAAGTCAAAATTGATGTATTATCTTCATTTACTTGGATAACAAGTTTTATCCTTTAGGGCTACATTCACCGAACCTTGGTTAGCAAGGTTTATCCTATTAGATAACCATGATGTGATAACTAATTGATAGAGTTTATCCTAATAGATAGAGCTTGACAAGTAGTAAAACAAATATTTAAAACAAATTGCATAAAATGTCCAAAAGAATTTAAAATTATGGTAGACTCTTGAATATATATTTTCTTTGCAAATAAGTCCATAGAAAAATTTTAATAAACATCATTTGAAGTATATTTTATAACTTTAAATTACCATTCTTATACAAACAATTTCATAGACTAAGTACATCGATCAGCTTCACTTCCGGTGGTTGTCAACTCTCATATGCATAGTTACTTAAAAAAAATGTTGTTAAACAATTTTTTGTAACACATAAATTCTTAAAAACATCTCATATAAAGTGATTAACGTTATTACTAATAAGATATTAAACATAATAGTTAAACTTAGTTATTTTAAATTAATTAAGCTCGGTGTTACAAGATCTGTCACTATCAGTCTTCTTCAATCAAAAATCCAAAAAAATCCTCGTATTTTATTGTTTTATTATTTATTTACACCCACTTAATTTTTGACATATTTTTATTAATTAGATTCATTATAAAAAAAAAATCCTCAAATAAATGACGTAAAAGGACCGCTGTTATAGATTTAATTATGTAATTAGAATTATTATAAAAAAATAATTCATTGATATTCTTTATTCTTTTCACACGCACGTATCTATCAAATCCCCATATAAACAACCCATAAACCGTACTGCTTTGAAACTTATTCAAAACCCCTAATTTTCACTCGTCAATGAATACACTGAAAAATTACATTGAGATTTGTTAATCTTCTTCGTTATCGCTTCACCGTTGTGTTTTTCTTTCTTTGTGTTATGCCTTTTTTTGGATATTTGAATGTTGGTTTTTACGTTGATTCTTGATGGTTTGTTAGACACAAAATTATGTATGTATTGTCTTATATTATATATATTTATTGAATGGCTTTTTTGCTGGGTAGATACGCTAGTTTTATCGTTTGGTTTTTGTTAGTGTATTGCCCAAAACAAAACCAAAAAAAAAAAAAAAAAAAAAATGGTAAATTGGCTTCATTTTTTGATGTCTTGTTGGTATTGTTCTTAATACATTTTCCTTGCTTTTTTTGTCCCTCTAAACGTCGGATCTACTTGTTTGGACATAAATTTATTATTTGCTTATTATTATTATTATTATTATTATTTTAAATGAACACTTATGACATAAATCAATAGATATATCAAGATATTCCAATTAGGTCAGTACCTTTCTAGCTTTCTCATTATTTTCCTATCGCTTCAAAGCTTTATTAATAAAAAAAAAAAAAAAAAGTTACAAAAGATCCATACTGTGAAGGAAAAATAAAAAACAAAATGAAACAACGAGACACAACCTAGCAAATAAGAAAACTAACTATATGGCAGTCTCATAGGATAAAGCCTAAACTCTCTCCTCTTCTTTAATATTTCCTCTCCTTTTTTTTTAGAGATACCTTATGTTTTCTTTTTTAGAATGAAAATATTTCTTTTTTTTTTTTTTAATCTAGATTTGCTAATTTATTTCTAACAAAATAAATTAAATTTAAAATAAAGTGGGTGTATGAGAGAGCTAAATATTATTATATTAAAAGTATCTGTAAAAGATAGATTTACTATATTTATATTATGAAACATTTATTAGGTGGGGATATTTATCAATATTATGTATGCAAATATAACCATTCATATTTTATTCGGCAAATAATTTGGATTTTAAGAAATAAAATAATTTTATTAAAAATACAAACATTAATAGGTCTATTGGCTTGATCAAAAAAATTTTTTTGGCCCCCTGCTAATAAATCCTGGCTTTGTAACTGTTTGGCACCAAGTTTTGGATCACAAATTATAACTCAAGTTTTGTCTTTTCTTTCTTTCTTTTTTTTTTTTGAATGCAATATCAATTTCAATATTCACGTTACTATTACAGTTTTAAAATTCAAATTTTAAAAAGCCATATTAAATATAAGTTCAAATGAGATTTTTTTTTTAAATTGTATAGAATTTCGAAACGAATAAAACAAGCTATTTATTTATTTATTTCCGAAGACATTTTAAATTTTACTCTTTTAAACTTAGTAATTCAAATGTTTGACTAAATGTCGAATTCAATTCAAATTTAAATTTTACAATTTATACCTTAGCACCTAACACATGCTAAGTCTTCTAAATTTGTCCCTTTGAGGGTCTCCCCCCTCCCGTTTCAGATTGAAAGAATCTTTTGCATTGTTTGGTGAGATAGAAGAAGAATTTCAAGGATATGTGATAATTATTTATACAATATTATATTGTCCGGTAATGAAATTTATTAGTAATTTTATTAGGAGGTAAAATAATCTTTTCATGCTTAAATAAGGGAGAGAACTTGTTTCATTTCGTTAGTAAAAAGATACAAAATGATAGGACCGGAAAGAGTCTCTCCCTCCAGCTATCCACCTCTCGCCTCCCTCATCTCTTCCCACCAAACAAATAGTGGATTGTACCCCTCATTCCCCTTCTCTCCCTTCACCGTCACTCATTCTCTCCCTTCCAAAAAAAAAAAAAAAAAAAAAACCCTTAGTGATAAATATTGATAAATATCCCTATAAAATCAATACATATTTTTAATATATTTTTATCCTACAAGAACATTATCTTAAAATCATTAAGAATATTCATATTCTCACGTATCTATAAATTAAAATATTTTTTTATGAAATAATTAGAAAAACATACACCACATTAACTATAAAATGTGAATAATATTTTTAAAAAATCCTAAGAAAATATTCTAAATTGTTCTAAACTCTAAATTGTTCTTCATCAATTTCTTTTCTTGAGAAATTTTATAATTACTTGAAAATTTTCAATGGAGGATTCAAGTGAAATAAAAATAAAAGATAGATGTCTCTTGAAGAGCCAACAACTATTGGAATATTTTTTTCTTTTCTTTTAGTATTTGAAAATGGATTTCTATAGTTTTTTAAACGATTATTCTTTTTACTTATTTTTCTTGCTATGTTCATTTACATGGTTATATATTTATGTATTTTTTTTTTAAATGCAGTATGTTAATTCTTGATTTTTGATTTATACATTACTTAAGTTTTTCTTCTTTACTGTTTCTCTCTCTCTCTCTAGAGATACTTTATGTTTTATTTTTTTAGAATGAAAATATATATTTTTTCTTATTGGGATTTGTTAATTTATTTCTAAGAAAATAAATTAAATTCAAAATAAAAGTTAGTGTATGAGAGAGTTAAATGTTGTTATATAAACAATATCTATAAAAGGATATATTTACTATGTTTATATTAGGAAACTGTTATTAAGTGGAGATATTTATGAATATTATATGTGTAAATATAATCTCTCATATTTTATTATTGGACAAATAATTGGATTTTAAGAAATAAAATAATTTTATTAAAAACATAAACATTAATGGGTCTAATGGTTTGACCAAAAAATTTTTTTTGACCTCCCTGCTAATAAATCCTGGCTCCTTCACTGTTTGGCACCAAGGTTTGGATCACAAATTACAACTCAAGTTTTTTTTTCCCTGAAAATTCAACCTCAATTTCAATATTCACGTTCCTATTACAGTTTTTAAAATTAAATTTTAAAAGTCTATTGTATATATAAGTCCAAATGAGATGATATTTTATTTTTCCAAATTGCATAAAATTTCAAAATGAATAAAACAAACATACAATTTCATTATTCATGTTACTATTACAAGATTTTTTTTTTTTTTTTTGTCTTTTTCTTTTTTAGTTCAGCTTATTGTGAACGAGGCTAGTCCTCGGGTTTTCTCTTAGAACTTATATCTACTTTATATATAAAACGAAGTTAAAAACTTACATACACACTTGCGAAACTCCTACTAGTTGCTCTTAAATGATCAAACGTATATTATTCGTTCCTGTTTTTTGACCTCCATCCAAGCACAAGAAATGAGCTCTTTGAAGGTGCTTTCTGTAGCTTTCTTTTCATGTTTCCGGGTTCAGTCGGGGCCTAGAGAAAGGAAGAGCACAGTTGAGCTAAAAACTAAAGTAAAAATAAAAGCTTTTTTTTTTTTTTTTTTTTTGGACTACCTATGTTTTTCTTTTTTTTTTTTTTTTTAATAAAAAAGAATTGGTTTGGGTTTGCTTAATTTTAGGATTTTTCTTTTAAGCTTGTTTAATTTATAGTAAAATAATCTTTAAACCAATGCTCAATACGTACTGAAAATAAGGGTAGTATATTTATTTTTTTATTTTTAAATTTACTTGTCAAGGGTTTCTTTTTAGTCACACGTAGGAGATTATTTTTTATAAGTTCAAAACTTGATTAATTTTTATTTTCTTTTTGCTAAAAAAAAAAAGTTTGCTTTTTAAATAGAAAAGAAAAGAGAAGGATGCACTTCTTTCTTCTCTTCCCAAGGTGCACCAGTGCTTTTTTTTTTTTGCTGGTTAGTTGCTCCAGTGATTTTATACTCCGTAGCCCGGCCTATCCGCCTGTATCGCTTTGGATGTTTGGTGGTAGAGAGTGAAATCTAATTAAGTCCATCATTTGAGTAAAATCAGATCATGTTTCTTTTGTTTCATTGTTGACCCAAAAATTTTCAAATTGAGAAGGAGATAAGATAGAATAACATCAATAATCCTCTTTTTCATTATCGAAACTAACCTATTATAGCTAAGTAAATATAATTAGAAATTTAAAGTTGTAAGGGGTAAAATGATACATATCGATCATTTAAAGTTTTTTTTTTTTTTGTTTTTTTCCCCTGTTTCAGATGCAATAATGTAGGTAAGAGAAACTAATCAAAATGTAGGCAAGAGATAACATTTATATACGGAATGAGTGGTCAACATATCGATCGTAAACAGACAAATGATCCAACTTTTCCACATGGTGACGAAAAACTTTTAAAGGTCAATTTCAAAGAATTTTCACTCGTTATTTTATTTTATTTTATTTTTAGTTCATATTATTGTGAACGAGGCTAGGCCTCGGGTTTTCTCTTAGAACTTTTATCAACTATATATAAAAAACCGAAGTTAAAAGCCGTACACAGTTGCGAAAATCTTGCTTGTTGCTCTTAAATCATCAAACATATATTATTCGTTCCTGTTTTTTGACCTCCATCCAAGCACAAGATTTGAGCTCTTTGAAAGGTACTTTCTGTAGCTTTCTTTTCATGATTCCGGGTTCAGTTGGGGCCTAGAGAAAGGAAGATCACAGTTGAGCTGAAAACTAAAGCAAAAATGAAAGCTTTTTTTGGAATTCTGGACTACCTATGTTTTTTGTTTTTAATAAAAAAGAATTGTTTTGGGTTTGTTTAATTTTAGGATTTTTTTAAAGCTTTAAATGTTATTTTGTTTAATTTATAGTAAAATAATGTTTAAAAATATGCTCAATACGTACTAAAAATAAGGCTAGTCTATTTTTTAAAAAATTTTTAAATTTGCTGGTCAAGGGATATCACACGTAGGGGATTATTTTTTACAAGTCCAAAACTTGATTAATTTTTATTTTCTTTTTCCAAAACAACTTTAAAACAAGAAAAGAAAAGAAACGAAAAGGAAGCACTTCTTTCTTCTCTTCCCAAGATGCTCCAGTTCCTTTTTTTTTTTTCCCTCCTGTTTAGATGCTTCTGGGATTTAATAGTCTGTAGCCCGGCCTATTGGCCTGTATCGCTTTGGATGTTTGGTGGTAGAGAGTGAAATCTAATTAAGTCCATCATTTGAGTAAAATCAGATCATGTTTCTTTTGTTTCATTGTTGACCCAAGAATTTTCAAATTGAGAAGGAGATAGGATAGGATAATACCGATAATCCTCTTTTTCATTATCAAAACTAACCTATTATAGCTAAATAAATATAATTAGAAATTTAAAATGCAAGGGACAAAATGAGATATTTTTTTTATTCTTCAGAGATCAAAATAAAATTCCTAATTTTTATTTACTAAATGTGACATATAATTTTGTAAAAAAATTCCTACGAGTTTGGATCAATTTTCTTTGTCAGTGAGTTATGATTTTAGGGAGAAAGGAATAAATAACCATTTTCATAAAATAATTAAAGTAAACGGTAAGTTTTTAAAGTATTTGAAATAAATAACAAATTTCCTATTTAAATAATTTATTTACTTCAGATTTATCAGATAAATGATTTATTTACGTCTTGTATATATATCATTTACTTAATAAATATATTATTTTATATAATATTTTAAGACATGTTATTTATTTCAATTATTTTCGTAAAAATACTATTAAATTACTATAATTTTCCATATTTTTTATATGTCTCTTGATGAAAGTGGGCCATCTGCATTTATCTCTAATCTAGAACATGCAAATTCTAGCATACATGCACAATTACATCTTGATCTAGACTTCGATATTTTTTTCTTTTTATTTTTCCTATTTTATTGACCTTTGTATCTTTGAAACTTCTTACCACCTGTTCACTTTTATTTTTAAAACGTGAAACTGCTTCTTAGGTTTCTATTGCAATGAGCTGTCCAATTTCATAACAGATCTAGGTATAATTTATGAAGAACCAGCTACGTTTCTACTACTTCTTTGGTGTGTTGATGTCTTATTTTCTTGTATTATTTGTTTCAATTATTTTACAATTTCTTATGGTTGTTTTATATGTCTCTTGAAGAAAGTGGGCCATCAGCGTTTATCACTTATCTGGAATATGCAAATTCTAGCGTACACAGGCATAATTACATCTTGACCAAGACTTCGATATTTGTCTCTTTTATTTTTCCTGTTTTATTTACCTTTATATCTTTGAAAATTCTTACCATCTGTTCACTTGCTTTTCAAAACGTGAAACTACTTCTTAGGCTTCTGTTGCAAGAGCCAGCTAGGTTTCTGCTACTTCTTATGTCTGTTGATGTCTTATTATTTTCTGGTATTATGAGAAATTAACGAACTTTAAAACGACATATTTTTTCGTTCATTTTTCTGACATTTTCATGCTTTCATGTACGCTAAACTTAGTGCTCTCTAATAAAATATTATCTTTACTATCAATATCATATATTAAATTTGATAATAAATTTACTACAAAATAAAGCTAATGTCAATTAATTTAACATTTGATTCATGTTTTATTGATGTCTTGACTTTTTCATCTACTTACTAATGTATGTTTATCTTTAAATTATTAAATAATAAAATTTTAAGAATCAGAAAGTAATTGTTAGTTTAAAAAAAGAAAAGAAAAGAAAAAAGAGAGAGAGAGAGAGAGAGAGTTTGATGTGATTAATTAGTATTTTTGGAAAGATATAAGTGGCATTAATATCCAACCTTCTTCTTACTCTTCTTATAACCTAAAGAAGCAAAGAGAGAAAAACAAGAAAAGGAAAACAGCCATTATTTATTACCATTGTTTTTACTTTTAACTAGTTTGTTTTTATTTTTGTTTTTCTTATTAATTACGTTAATTAAGGTTATACATTATAATATTAGAAATAATTTCATTCTAAATTTCATTACCAAAAGAAAAAGATTTTTTTTTTTTTTGGTTTTTGATTTTGTTGATCATTTTTGGGAAAAGTTTTAATATAGGACAAAGCTTTAATGGTGGGACCCCTTGTATTGAACACAATTATTATTATTATTATTTTAAATTTTTGGTCCCTTTTTTACTTAGCAAGGATTTTGCCATCGACGCCTCAAACACAATCAATTAAATGCATTCAATTCAATTCTTTTTTTCTTTTTTTTTTTTTTTGGTCTAAATAATTAAGTGCATTCTACTCGTCATATTATTCTTGTGAACTTGTTATCTCCTTTATTTATCATTGGGAGCTAATACTGTGCGTAGTGCTCAGTCTGCCTAATCGAAGAAGGCACGTTCATGATCCTACACCCACAAAAAAAAAAAAAAAAAAAAAATTATATCAATTAAGTAATTAAACTTATTAGAGTCTATATAGATAACGAAATTTGCGTAACCCCAACTAAAACCTCACCCTTTATTTTTTATATATTAATAATATTTAATTTTTATATTCATTTTTTATCCTTTGAAATTGACAAGAGTATAGAACAGGATAACACGAATAATCTTATTTTTCATTACCGAAACTAATATATTGTGGCTAAGTAAATACAATTAGAACGCTCGTCTATTTGATATTGTTTGTACGTAGTTTGGCGCAATAGAAGGACATCATGTAATTGCATTGTTAATTTTATTGGTCAAAAATTTCTCAAGAAACAAGCTCCCCCGCCCCCCCGCCAAAAGATTAAAGATACATAAGAAGACGACAATATACTCTTATGAAGATCAAAACCTTGAAGCTGATATTGCTCAAACGTTCAATAATCATAAGCTTGCTTAAAAAGAGATGGAAATTAATTATAGTTTCGAATTCTTGGGATAAATTGGCAGAACTTGATTTTAATGGTAAACAAAGATCTTGATAACAAAGAGCGTCATATTATCAACTTACGATCTTATAGTGGATAAGGTTTTGTCATAGGTTCTCTTATGCCATCTTATGTTTATTCTTGTCCAGTTTCACTAGAGACAATGTCCTTAACCAATGTCACACTAATTAACAAAATAAACTAGTTTATCTATTATAGAAACCAAATAATTTAAGGTTATCATTAAGTAGGGTGTCGGTAATGAGAGACTATGATTAGAAATTCGGGTGCTGGGTAACTTTTTTTTTAAAGTCCTAAATGTAAAAGCTTGTTTCTACAAATATAGTATTCAATTTAAAATTAGCACCGAGTGTGGGTGACCTAACCGTAAAAGGATCAGAATTTGTAGTTTTAAATTAAAGGTACCTTTGTTTCCATTCCTTTGACACTGGTAGTATTGTAAGTGATCTGCTGACACTTAAAACACAATATCTGGTCACCAGAATATTCATTTCTTGTTTTCCACAAAAATTTGAGCTTTTTAAAAGGTACTTTCTGTAGCTATCTTTTCATTTTACATTGGGGAACAAGGGTAAAGAAAGATTATCATTTTTTTTTTCGAGAGATTTGTTTGTAAATAAGCCTTATAACTTCTTTCTTTGCAAAAATATTTAGTAATGCTTGCAGAAGATAAATCTAGATATATATATATATATATATGTATGTATATTTGTTAAGTCATCCTCAGTTAATTATAGGATGGTGTATTTGCGGTGTTTTTTTTTTTTTTTAGGTGCACAAGAAGATGTCCGATGAAGTTCACAGTGAAGCTGTGGAAGGCGCAGAAACTCGAGAGGAGATCAAGCAATTAGCTGAGATATCAGCATCGAAGAGTCAAGCTAGCACAAGCCATAATGAAGTTCTTTTGGATATTCGAGATGAGGCACTTCTGCTTCCTAAACTAGGACAACTGGAAGAAGAACTTCACGCAACAAAAAGGCAAAGGGTCTGGCCAAATGGAGAAAACGGAGCAAAGATAGAAAGGATTCCAGATATCATGAAGAGAAATGTGAACTTCGAAAGGTATTTTACGCCAAAGGAGTGGAAATTTGGTCCAATTCATTGCAACCATTTTTCTTATCATTACATAAAGCTTAAATTGGCAGCATATTTCATTTCGGAAAGCGGCAGGACAAGGGAAATCCTCTTCAGAAACTTTGAGATTAAAATGAAGGACATAAGGACGTGCTTTGATAAGGACATGACTTCTAAAATTGGAGATGAGGAATTGACGAGGTTGTTGTTCTGGGATGGGTGTGCAATACTAGGGTTCATACACGGCTATGGGAACTCGGATTTAGAAGTGGTTAGCATCAGTGATGCTCAGGCAGCAGATATCGAGCAGGATTTGCTTTTGCTAGAGAACCAAATTCCATTTCAAGTCCTTGAGGTGCTGATTGGCTCGGGAACGGATGAACAAAAAGATAATCTGACGCGAAGTTTCCTAAAATTCATTCTTCTTATTTGTTGGAGTACTTTTCCCAGGCACTCTCCCAAAGGCTTGCATGAATATATGGATACATATTGTTTCTCTCCGGGAAGCAACACGAATGAAATGGCGGTTCACCTTCTTGACGTTTTCAGAGAAGCACTCTTATTCAACCCTCCTTTGTTTGATCCCTTTGGGTACATGCTAACTCTCATTCGTGGAACCTTCTGGATTTTATGTTCTTGTGGTTGTGTAGCAATTTGTTACTTTCTGGACTGCTGCAAACCAGCACCTTATAACATCATATCTTGGTTTAGGAGAGCTAAGTATTTTTTTTACAGTGTTCAGGAACTTAAAGAAATTGGGATAAAGTTCAAGCCAAGTCATTCTTTGACAACCATATCTTTTCGTTCTCGATTCTTTTTTAGACCTCAACTCACGCTTCCCACATTAATTGTAGATGATTCGACTGCATCTAAGTTGCTCAATCTTGTCGCCTATGAGATGTGCCTATCTAAATCTCGTCCAATTGAAAAACCTTGGGTTACTTCTTACGTGAACTTGCTAGATTCACTCGTTGATAATGAACAAGACATTAAGGACCTAAGGGCAGCTGACATTCTTCGGAACACTCTGAGTACCGATATACTTGCAGCTGAATTGATCAATAACGTTGGCACTGGATGCATTGCACCAACCGAAGATACTTATGAGGATGTGAAAGAAAATGTAGAAACGTATCACAGAAAAACATGTGCGGTCTGGATGGCTCAAGTCTGCAGTACCCACTTCAGTAGCCCATGGACAATTATGGCTCTCTTTGCCGCTACAGCCGTACTCGTATTAACAGTTATTCAAACTTTGTATGCTGTGAATCCAAAAAAGTGAAAGGTACAAAATACTCATAACTTTCCTAATTTACTAATAGCTGATTTCATCTCAAATGTTTCAGTTTGCTCACCAACATTGCTTCTTTGGCAATCTAATCCAGGGATACCGCAAAGGGGCAAACATAAACCGACTCTAGAGATGTTTACTTCTTTCTAGTATCTGCCATATGTGGAATTGAGCTCACTGATTCCCTACATTCTACCATATTGGTGTCGAGTTGGAATTGCCAACTCCGAGTCAAGACTGTCTTTGGGAAGATCTGTCACTTGTTTTCCTCTATTTCTTATTCCCTTTTTTTTTTTTTTTTTTTTTTTTTTGATAAACCATCAATATATTGTTACTACTTCTGATGTTTCCTTCAAATTTGCTGTCTTAATGTTGTTTGAGTGTATGCTTTCCTTGGGGTTCGTTTACATACACTTTCTTGTGTGACTTGTTTGGGATCTTTCTTGTTATAATTTACTGGTATTACTGGTGGAGTAAAGTCAAAATAGTTATTTTAATACACTTTTTTGTTAAACTTTTCTCTAACCCATGGATTTGCAACTTCTTTCTCTCCTATTTTCCACTTTACCAAACAACTTAATATTTCATTTTCCGATCTAAAATACCTCCTTCAATGTCCATCCAAGTAAGAGAAATCTCTTTCATCTCTTATAATTGGTTATTGTCCTAAATTTTCCATTTGAACTTTTGTAAAATAAGAATAACAATGATAAAAATAATAATAATGAATTATAAAATTAAAAAAAAATAAAAGTAATATATTGAGATGACAAGAAGCTATCACCATGAGTTCACGCAGGCGAAAGAGAGAGAAAAAGAAAAGGATAGAGAAGAAGCCAAGGCCTTTTGTACGTGATCCAAGACGACGTAAAATACTCAAACGACTCTTGTAAGCAAGCGCAATCTTAAAAGTTTCTGTTTGATTTTCCCAATCAATGTCTTATCTCGGACTAGCTTGGAATTCAAATCTGACAGCAACGTGAATAGATGTATGGAATCCGTAAGCTCAACCGCACTTTTTGAAAATGATTTGAGAGAACTTACAGTCACCACCAGAGTCGTCGGTAAAAATATGTTTTTACCTATCAATTTTTTTGATAGACGGCAAACTAAATTTGAATAGCGGTTAATGCAAGAAGCGTTGTAGCGATGAAAAGAGCTATAATAGTCCACAGGCTACTGAAATAAAAAAAATAAAAAATATATATCTATCTGTAAATTTCATTAAAAAAAAATAAAAAAGTTACAATTCAAATTAGTTTTCCAATATTGATCAATCACAACCAAACTTGTTGGAGCTAGTGTAACGTAAGTTGGCCTAAACTTGAAGAATCACCTTTTTTTCGGGGAAAAAAAAAGTAAAAAAAGAAAGGGAAAAAAAAAAGTGACCGATTTTAGCTTATCACTCTTGACATTGCAAAAAAGGACTTCTCATGAACTAACGTTGAAAACTATACAGATAGGCCCTGCCTCTTTAGAAATTTAACAGCAAGTGACACTCAAGAAAAATATAGAAACATGCGGTAAAGACAATAAAGGTTACAGAAATCATGAAAGAAATGGAGATTGAAAAGAGTATATTAAGCCGACGGAGTTGTCAATCGGTCCTATTCGTGTCAAAGTAAACGGCCGAGTATTATAAGCGTTTGTTTCCCCGTCAATTGTTACCATATGCAGTGCCATGCATTTTCAGCTCCAGTTTATAACAAATTATGTGAAGAAGAAACAGAACAGCGAGCACCTTTTTTACATATATAATTAATTAGGACATTCAGTATTGGAGATCATTTCAACAACAAGAAAGAAAACACTCACACAAGGAACTGCAACAAACTTGAAATGGAAAGACACACTTTAATGACTGGTGAACAAAAAGTTTCGATAATTCACACATTAAAAGAAAAAAAAAATTTAAAGAAATTCCCATGGGCGATCTCCAATCGGATTACGAAATTCTCATTCAACTGAAGCAAGGCAACAGCAAGCTCAATGATCCACAGCCTACAGTAGTAGAGAGAGCATAAATCACTAGAGGCGGTGTGTATTCAACCCTTTTTGCTGAGTCCTGAATTAATCTGTCAAAGAACAACAGCCTTGATAAATCTGACTATGAAACTGTTATATGCAAAGAAAATTAGTAAGTTAATCAGAATTAAGAAGTTGTACTTCTACCTTTCAACTGTTAGGATGGATGGCATAATAAGTCTGAGCAGCAGTTAATCCAAGTGCCACTATAGCGGCAATAAGAGCCAGAATGGACCACGGGCTACTAAAATGGCTACGATATACTTGAGACATCCAAACCGCGCTCCTTTTTCTGCAATGCCTTCCTATTTGATACTTCACATGCTCATACATGTCCTCGGGTGGTGCAAAGCAATGAGAGCCAACGGTATTGATCAATTGAGCTACTTCACTATCGCTACTGAGACAGTTCCTAAGAATGCCTGCTGCCCTTAGATCCTTAACATCTTGTTCATCATCAATGAGCAAATCCAGCAAGTTTACGTAAGAAGTAACCCAGGATTTTTTAACAGCGTCACCAGAATTGTACGCAAAAGTATTTGACAAGCACATCTCATAAGCTACCAGATTCATCAGCATACACGGTGTCAAATTATCCACAACTAATGTGGGAAGCACAAGTTGACCTGTCGTAGAGAATTTAGAATGGAAAGATATGTCTCTTAAAGAATCAGTTGGCTTGAAATTTATCCCTGCTGCCTGAAGTTCCCGAATTTTGCGAAAAAAGTGTTTCTGCTTCCAATATTCAGAGAGCTTATCAAACTCATTAGGTTGCTCCCTGTTCATCCCATAATTAGTATGGGAAACTTCCCCACGAGAAAATAAACGTTTGAAGAACTTATTAGAATCGTGATTATGAACAACTAGGAATTCTCTTCGAACAATGTCAAGTAAGTGAATATTGTCTCTACCCGGTTCAGGTATGACAACATGACTGGTTTTTTTTAAGTCCCTTGGAAAAGTAGTATTACTCGTGATAATAAACATTTCCAGCCAAACAATCTCATTTTTATCTGTAAGGTTTGTCAACTCCTGAAGGACTTGAAATGGTATTTGGTTCTCTAGCAAAAACAAATCCTGTCGAATCAAGGCTGCTTGACCAGTACTAATGTTAAACTTGTTTAAGATCCCTAACAGATAGGCTTTTACGAACCCTAGTATCGCACACCCATCCAAAAACAACAACGACATTAGTTCCTTACTATTATTATATGACTTAATTACCTCCTCTTCGAAGAAAATGTCTACCATGCCATGCATCTGGCTCTCAAATTCTGTGAATAATGACCCTGAGTCCGTGCGCTTTTTTCTGATCTCATTAAGGAAATATGCTGCCAATTGAAGCTTGAGTTCCTCCTGGACCAAATTCGGATCAGTAGCATGAATGGGACCTATTGACAACTGCCTTGGTTTAAAATACTCCTCTAAATCTTTATTTCGCCTCATGAACTCTGGAGCCTTCTGTATCTTATAAGGTTTGAATTTGTTTTCGTCCGTATCGTGTTCCTCTTCAGTTGTTCTCATAGCGTCGACTATTTTCTGCAGCTGTTGATTCTCTTCAGTTACCCCAAGAAAGTTTTCCAAAGCACCGGCGACATCGCTTGTGCTAGCTAGAATATCCAGTATTGCTTCCCCAACAGCTGGCTGAATCTCATCTTTCTTTTCTGTGCCGTCCCCCACCGTCGGAGCGCATTCTCCATGCATCTTTTGCACCTTAAAAAAATGCAACTCTAAACGTTAACCCTAGCCCAAACTCATAAAACAAAGCAAAGCGCGAAAAATAATTTGTCATCAAGACAGCGAACACTACAGAAAGTACGTACCTTTCAGAGACTTCAGATCTTAAGCTTCAATGGAGTTCAGAGAACCAAATGAACGCCAGAAACTAATTATCCAAGTGACAAATAATTAATGTGTTTTAGCAAGTCACTTTTTTCAGCTTAAATCACTCGTTCTACTCTCCCTTGAGCTAATTACACAATTTAGCTGTTTTTGCTGTATTTAATGATAAATGTTACCTCTAGGTATATTATAAAAATGCAATTTAAAACAATAATATTAATAACAAATATGTTAATCTAACTTCACCTAAATTTGCAGAATTTAAATCCCGGCCCATACCCTAAGTTCCCCAAAAAAAAATTTTTTTTTCTTCTGGTGAATCATTGAGTTTTATTTTGTGCTTTTGTTATGCAATAGTTAATCCGGTAATTACAATTTACATGCTGTCATTGCTTCATGTTAATCTAATTAATAGCTAGACTTCAGATAATACATTAATTGGTAGTCTCAAGTTGTTTGATGACGGTGGGCAAGCTCTAAAAAAAAATAATGAAGTAAATAAATAACTGTCTGTTTGCGATCCCAAGGTCTATTTAAAGGTATTATCAATGGGGAGGGGCCAATTCCAGGTAAAGCATATACCGAATGCTAACAACCGGAAACCGACTTGATACATTAAATTATTAATAGGAAACCAATTAAGAGATATATAGAAAAAAAAGGTCACTCATATAACATTGTTTAGAACTAACTTTGACAGATTAGGCACACAATCAATAGAAAAATTTAGGAGACCGCCTCTCTTGTTAAAAAATAAAAAAATAAAAAAACTTATAGCGATAAAATATAATATCTATAAGGTAGAAATCATATCACCTTCATTTTAAACAAACATTATCACAAAAATGAAAAAAAAAAATTCCGTACTACGTAGATAATATTTTCGATGACAAACCAATCAACAAGACCAGTCATCCCCACCATTAAAGCCATCACCAAGGAGTCCAATACACTTCTCTAAAACTAGGAAACATATGGAAACAAGTATGTGGAAAATCCTAACCTTAATGAGAGTGACTAATTACCGATCTCTTGTCTTGTTGCGTTTAAAATAGATAAGACATCAATCATGGATCTAAAGTCTAATCATTAATATGATATGTATATTTTTAAAAGATTAATTTATTTTTTATTACTTGCATAATTGAATTGCTTTTGTCACTTCTAACAACTACTGCTATATTTCGTTGTTTTTTTTAAACGTCTATATTTTATTGTTTTATTATTTATTTTGCAATTAGGTTAGACAGCTATTCACCAAAAAAATAAGTTAGACAGCTGGCCTTCCACTGCGAGCCGCCCTTATAGTTGTCCAGCTCTTTCCATTGGCACTCCGTCACTTTCCATGAATGCAAATCTGTCGCTATCATTCTTCTTCAATCAAAAATCCAAAAAAAAAAAAAAAAAACACCCTCATGTTTTATTATTTTATTATTTATTTACACACCCCACTTAATTTTTGACATATTTTAATTAATTAGATTCATTATTAAAAAAAATCCTCAAACAAAATGACATAAAAGGACATCAGAGGATTTGATTGTTATATATTAGGGTTTCTAAAAGGGTATTTTAGTCTTTTTATTAAGCAGTTAAAAAAAGTCAATGGTCGGAACCAATTACAGACAGGGAAAAAAAATGTCCTTTTAGAGACCCAAAATTCCCTGAAAGAATTGAACTCCCTTCATGTTTACATTAGTTGAAAAGAAAACAAATGGCCTAACACTGTCAAATGAATAGACAAATTAATGATTCACCTTTTCGACGGCATGACCCCTTATTGTGGAAAGTTTGTTGATAACAATTTTGGGAAAAGGTCAAGTACTTGTTGGGGGTTTATTTATTTATTTTATTTTATTCAAACTTGTGAATATGGATTCAAATTTTATATTTTGTAATGTAGTCAAGTGTGAAATTACTACTAGACTATGTGTGCAATCATAATTTTTGCGGGTATCTGATGATGACAATTCTGGAAATAAATTATTTGGTCACCTGATAATTTGTTTCTGGTTTCGGCTTGGTTCTCTTACCACCATTCAGGCCCAAGATTTGAACTTTTAAGAAAGTTTAATTATTGAAACTAGAACAAAATGCACACACATACTTCAATTCCAGAAATACGATCTCTTGTTCAATCTCGAAGGGGGGAAAAAACAAGTACATCACAAAACACAGCAGTACAACCTCAGCACAATTAGTGCACTTTTTTTTTTTTCATAAGTTTTACAATTTTTTTACTTAAAATATAATAGAAGATAGATGGGAACCAACTTAGTTAAGATGAATAATTTGAAGGGTTAAATGTCTGGTGTTACTCATTTGTAGTTGTATACATATACATACATTTTCTCATTTTATGGCTAGAAAAGAAGATGACAGAGATGGAGAATACTATCGTATCATTATGGATGGCACATAAAGGCAACCAGAGATCCAACCATATAAAGAAACAACATTGAAGAGTAGTAAATCTTACACAAGCCATATTTCCGAAACGGAAGTCGTCATCGCTTTCAAAGATATTATTGGAGTGACTGAAGACAGAGCTGCTGGATAAGATAGGGGAGGTAAATACTAAAATGAAGATATCAAAAAGTATTTTGAGCCGAGGGAGTTGTCAATTGGTCCTATTCGTGATGCTGATCCTCGTTTGTTTAAAATGGAACTCTAGCTTAAATTGGTAGCACAGTTCGTTAAAAGTAGCGGCCAAACTGGGGATGATTTACTCCAATGCATTAGGAGTACGATTAAGGAGATAAAGACGCATTTCGATGATGAGGTAATTAAGTCCTACACCAACAAGGAATTGATATGGTTATTATTCTTGGATGGGTGTGCACTGCTAGAGTTCATTCACAGCTATATGGAACAAAGTTTAAATGTGTTCAACATCAGTCATGGTCAAGCAGCCTTGATCCGACAAGATTTGTTTTTGCTCGAAAACCAAATACCAATGTTAGTCCTTAACCAGTTGATGCAGGCGTACTCTTTAAATTACGAATGGTCAGAAAAGAATTTGGGAAATTATTATTTTTTTTTTTCCAGATTTGTTGTTAACAGTAATATTACTGTTAATATTTAACGTGCTGCACTTTTAATTATTTTGACCATGTCTTGTTAAGTTAATAGCTAATCAATGGCTGTAAGTAAGATACTTGTATGGTTAAGATTGAAGCTTGAGAAATGTATTGAAGAAGGAAGTGGATGTCCTTTTTTTGTATCTAGAAAAATTTGATAATGACAGTGGGGTTTTTGCTTCTCTCTCTCTCCTCTGTTTTTCCTCTGCGTTTTTCTCTTCTACTAGCTGCTGCCATTTTGAGTTCAATGTCATGTGTTAGATTAATGCACCACTTGGTGGTCTCTTGCTGAAACAACAGCCAACAGATTATGGTATCAGAGCTTGGGTTTGCAGTAAAACTAGGACTCAGGAAAAAGAAGAAAAGAGGTTCGAAAAGAAGAGATGGCCAGCACAAGTGGACCAAACTTTAATGTCCAGCAACCGTATGTTCCAGTCTTTGATGGGAAAAATTATGATTTCTAGTGTGTGAAAATGAAGAAGTCGTTTCTAGCTGTTGATTTGTGGGATATGGTGGAGATTGACTACAAAGAACCTGAAAATGAAGAGGGTTTGTCAGATACTCAAAAGAAGAAACTCAAAGAAGCAAGACAAAGGAATACAAATGCTCTTTCAATGATCCAAAGAGCTGTAGCAGATTCAATCTTTCCAAGAATCATGAGAGCCACAATAGCCCAAGAAGCATGGGAGATTCTACAAAAGGAATATCTAGGAGATTCGAAGGTAAGAGCTGTAAAACTTCAATCTCTTAGAAGACAATTTGAAAATACAAAGATGAAAGACAATGAAACTTTGAAGGAGTTTTCTGATAGATTTATTGGGCTTGTTAATCAAATGAAGACCTATGGTGAAAATTTGACGGATCGGACAATAGTGGAGAAAGTTTTGATGAATATGCCTGAAAAGTTTGATAATGTTGTGTCTGTAATAGAACAAACAAAAGATTTGTCCACTTTAAGTGTTGAAGAATTAATGGGTTCCTTGAAAGTAGCTGAGCAAAGATTGATTCGACACTCTGAAAAACCATTTAAGAGTGCGTTTCAGTCCCAACTCAATCTTGGACCCAAAAATACTGGCAAGCATCCAGAAAATGAACAAAATGGTGAAATGTCAAGTAAAGGTGGAAGATTTGGTAGAGGTGGAGGAAGAAACTCAAGAGGCAGAGGCAGAGGCAATTTTAATAGAAACTCTGGTGAATTAGGATTCATGATGGTCGACGTTCCCCCTGCCATCAAGCCATCTAGACCCTTGAACAGTTACGACAACAAGAATCCACTATTTAAATAAATAACATATTTGATATCTACTATTTAAATAAAAAGAAGTTTTTGTAAAACATAAAAAATTATAGAGAGAGACTGTAGTAGAGTCTCTCCCAAATGACCCTATCGGTAGAGCTCTTTTTTTAACCGTTAGATTTAATCGAACGGTTGACATATCATAGGTATACCATTGTTATCATAGACCTTACCTCATATAAACTTTCCCATCCTAAGTCTTCTCCGTCGCCGACTACCTTTTCGTCGCCAGCGACCCACCTCCGACACTTATTCCGGCTACCGATAACCCCCTTTCTCTCTCTTCTCTTCTCTCTCTTCCCTTCTCTCTTTCATCCCCACCCCGGCCCCCCCAGCCCCGGTAGCCCCGACACCCCAGCCCAGTCCCCCTATCCCCGTCGGCCCCCAACCTGCCCAGTGTCGCCCCGGAGCACCCACCAACGGACCCCCCCACCCCCTCTCTCTCTTCCCTTCTCTCTCTTCTCCTCTCTCTCTTTTCCCCTCTCTCCCACCCCCGGCAACTCGCGGCCCCCCCTCACAACCCCGACGTGAGAAGAGAGAGGCAGAGGAGGATGGGGATGCCGGGGTTGTGAGGGGGGGCCGGGGTCGCCGAGGGTGGGAGAGAGGAGAAGACAGAAAAGGGAAGAGAGAGAGGGGGTGGGAGGGTCTGTCGGCGGGCACGTCGGGGGGGGGCCAGGGGGGCGCCGGGCAGGCTGGGGCCCGACGGGCCGACGGGGAGGGGGATTGGGCTGGGTTGTCGGGGCCGCCGGGGCTGGGGGGACCGGGGTGGGGAAGAGAGAGATGGGATGAGAGAAAAGAGAAGAAAGAGAAAGGGGAAGAGAGAGAGAAAGAGGGGTCGCCGGCGGCCGAAGTTGGGGCCGGAGGTGGGTCATCGGGGCTGGGTGGTCGGGGCAGTCGGGGCTGGGGGGGCTGGGGTAGGGAAAAGAGAGAGGGGGGAACAAAGAGAAGAGAAGAGAGAGAAAGGGGGTCACCGGTGTAACAACCCACCTTACGTAGGCCGTTACTTCTTACATAACTTACATATTCATTAAGCGGAAATTCGGAGTTTCTTTATATATATATATATATATATATATATGCATATACTTGCATATAAACACATATATAAACATAAACATAAATAAGTACCAACTCAAGCACTCGTGTTTGAAACTTAAAAATATATAATAAAACTGCATACATATATAATAACAAAATGCGCAGTGGTTCCCAGCCCGTAATCTCATAGACACCTCTGCAGCGCTCCACCCTCTTGTATCAAACATTGCCAGTAGGGAACTTACCTACAGCATTGTAACGCCCCGACCGTCCACGTAGGGGCGTACTACGTAAACGTGGGCCGTTACCATGCTTGCTTAACTTGAACCTTAGTCTTAAATACTTAACCTTATAGAAAATTTCAGAGAAATTTTTTTTTCTTTCTTTAAACTTTATTTTAAAATCACAACTTAAAAAAAACATTACATAAGTAACATGGTACGTACAACTTGATAATTTAAATAGTTTGCGGAAAAACTTGCGTAGTGGTATCCCACACCGCCCTTCACTTGCTGCATCGTCTCCATGGCCCACCAAGTAAAGCTGCAGGCATTTACCAACAGTATGGAATATACTGATGAGCTTTCGCCCAACAAGCACAAACATAATCTCACAAAAACATAACAACATCATGTAACTTATGCATGAACCAATTATGATCAATTATGTATCTTTTATGCACTTGAACTTATTATCTTGCTTAACATGTGGGCCCCTAGTGTACGTACCAAAAGCGTGCAAGCCTCAGAACGTCAGGGTTTGCAAGGCCCTTAACCATTCTGGAAAACATGAACATGACCCTTCACGTATCAACAGAAGGTTGATTATCATAAACTTGAACTTGAAACATACATGATCCTCCTGCATCAACAGGAGGTTGGTACGACACCTTACTTATCTTGGTTTAGTCTTAGTCTTGTTACATTTCCAAGACTAATAATCTTTACGTGTGATCTTATTAATCATGATGCACATGAGACATAAACATGGCATAATTTGACATATCATAGCTTATCGTATCATAACATGGCATAACATGTTATAACATAACATGACATAGCATAACATGGCATAGCATAACATAGCATGACATAACATAACATGTAATCATGTCATATACTTGAAAATAGTTTACTATTTTCCATACTGTATGTGAGGTTTGTACTTACCTCTCGTCCTACGCTCTTGATCTATCATCCCATCGAGGCACAACAACATGTCATATTCCTGTTTCCAAACAGGGTGTAAGATAAAAGTTATACACCTTTTATCTTACTATAAATCAAAATCGTTAAATGTTGATGACCTAACCAACATTTGTTCATAGTCTTAGTTATATGTCTCTCTAGGAAAAACCATTATCTACAACTTTGTAGTTTTGAGTTTCTTCAAATTCGGCCTCTAAGGGCCTCAAATTACCATTTCCAGAACGCTGCCCAGTCTTGACCCGAGACTGGCAGTTTTGGTTCTTAATTTCGTTTCTCATCCTAAAACGCGCATACTACCTCAACCGACCACAACGGGAGCCTAAGAACACACATGCAATCGTTTCTAATGTTCCAATCCATCATGCACATAATCATATATTCATATTCAAACCTATGGGAACATATAACAAACATATGGTAGACATAATTGCAAACATGCATCAAAACATAAACAAGAGATCACCAACCCTAATCAAGCACAATCAAACACTTTAAGCCTTGCTAGAAAGATAAAAGGTGAGCTTATGCTCTTATATCCAATGCTGGAAATACACTTAAATTGAAGCTCAAATTAACAGCTTAGGGCTAAAGGAGATTACCTCAAGATTCAAGAAAATGAATCTACCCTTGGTTGCCTATAGTCTAACCGGCCTTGCTCCTCCCCTCCAATGGGCACCAAAACTTTTTGGTCCCTTGGTGGCTGTCCCTAAACAGACCCGGCCACTCACACTTACCAATCTCTAACATTTTTTTTTTTCTGCTTTTTCTTCTTGCTCACAACCGGCCACTTGGCCAAGAAATGGTTCCAAAAATTTTTCACTCTTTGGCTCGGCTTTTAGGGGAGTTTGTGGAGAAAGTTGGGCAGAGTTTTGGGGTGTTTTTAGCTGCCAAAAACCGCCCCCCAACAGCTCTATTTATAGGTGAAAATTACAAATTTTCACCATTTATTTTTATTTCCAAAATTGCATATTAGGGCTTAAAAATAAAATATTTGCTAGTTAGTCCCCTACATGTGGCCGGCCATTTGGAGTCCTTGGAGGCCAAGTAATTGGCTTACCTCATGCTTGCATCATCTTGCTTACATCACCTTGCTTGCATCACATTTTCTTAAATTTGCACTTTAGTCCCTAAAGGACAAAATATTTGCATTTTTATCCCTATAGGTGGCCGGCCATGAAGAGTCTAGAACCTTCCAAATATTTTACAATTTTCCTTTAATCAACTAGGATGTCATAAATCCAAAATAAGGTGATGTCATCTTAAGGCCTTGTTTGGCTTGTTACTTAATATGCAGTCCATTTTTATGCTAACACAGATATTTTCAATACTTTTATTAACTAATAACAGTATTTTACACTGTACTACAGTCCAAAATTTATCTATGTAAAAATGAACTTTATCAAATTTTTCTTATTTCTTGAAACCTTTCTTGCCCTTCGTATCTAACTTGGTGTGCTTGATTTTCTAGGGTGGTCTCATAGCTTATTCTTACTTATTCGTCCATAATGAAGGTTTTTCCACTGTATAATTCCATACTGCTTTGTCGTATCTCAACACCTTCATCTATTTGACCTTCCTGGTCAACCTTTGACTTTTTCGTCAACTTTGACTTTTTCGGTCAAACTTTGACCAACATAAAATCATAGAATTTTTCTTCCCATTTTTCCTTAAAAGGCCTAATGCTTGGCTAAGTAATCTATTATTGAGTCTCGTAACTGTTTAATCAAGAACTCAAACTTATACTGATATTTAACTCAGATCGTGAGTTTCATATCGACTTAGAAGATTCAAACTTGGGATTTTCCTTGTCTAAAAGGAAATCATAGGTTCATAAAAATCCGGGTATTACAATCTACCCTCCTTAAAAGATTTTCGTCCTCGAAAATTCGCATACTTCTAAGTGGCTTTTCTTTAAATCCACTATCAATCCATAGTAACTTGTTCATGTTCCCATTTTTATACTTTTAATAGGATCATGTCTCTTATATAGAACCATAATCTTATTTCTACATCATCATAATTCTTATCCTCATACTTTCATGCTTTCATGCATACTTTCATTCTTACACACTGCATCGCAAGAACTATCTACATAAATTTCTTAGCAAGTATATCATATAACTTGCCATATTTGAAAAGCAAATTATATCATATAGCTTTTCCATGCTTGAAAAGTATACTGTATCTTATATTTAAGATACTTTTCTTTAACTGTAATTGAGGGCTCAGTGAATATATTATATTGAAAATATTTTTCTTTCAATTTAACTGAAACTGAGGACCCTCTGGTACAATGTTAATCTTGTGCTATTAGAACCCTTTTTCTTTTCATGATGGCCCATTTCTTGGAACTTTGTTCCTCAAGGTTTTCGGCCCTTTACTTTTCATGATGGCCCCTTTCTTGGAACTTTATTCCTCAAGGATTTGGCCCATAACATAACATAACGTGAGTTGGTTCTAATAAGCCTAAGATCAAGCACCATACTTCTTTGAATCTTCCTTTCATAGAAAACAATAATAAATAGTATTATTGAAAACATATTACTGTTCGAGTGATGCAGTGAAAGGTATCCTTAAATCAACTAGCTACTTGTTAGCTAGTAGAAATTCCTCTTGTGCCTTCAGCATTTCCTTTATAGCACAAAGTCATAATCATAACTTTAAGGAATATCTAAAACTCCCATCATTGCATAATTTTCATTACTTAAAAGGATTGTACATAGTCGACTTTGGTCGAATCATTGCATGTCGACTTCAAGGTTGTTGCTATCGATCTCAACCTCATTAACTTCATTGACAGACTCATAGTCATCATCAAAAATTTTCCCGTATCTAATAATACTCTTATGGGGTAAAAGTTTCACAATCAGGAAACTTAACTTCCATGGTATTGATCCATTCCTTAGAAGGAAAAGTTCCTTACTATCACTATACCTGAGATGAGGCGATAGACTATATGATCTTAAAGCCTATTCATTTCTTATTGCTATTCTAACGATCATAACTTAACTACTACAGTTGCAAGATTAAGCTCTTGCAAACATTTGGTTCGTTAGTACGAACGGCGAACCATCTTTTAATTCCAGTTCCTAATTCCTCACATTTCTAATACCCATTCTTTCATTCATATCTTATCATGTCCTATCTTGGGGAACATCATAACTTATCATGCTCTCTTCATCTCACATCATAAGCTTGTCCATCACATACTTATCATGGTAATTTTAGGATCGCGGAAATGCATCCCATAAAATTAAAAGTATCATGCGTATCATCCTTATGTGACCATCGATGAGATATGCTCATTACATAAGCAATATCTTAACTAATTCTAATAAAGGAAAATAACTTAACTTACTTGGGCACTTGCAGAAACGATACGAAGCAAAGTGAAGTAGGCTGGCAGGATACCGCTCTGATACCAAACTGTAACGCCCCGACCGTCCACGTAGGGGCGTACTACGTAAACGTGGGCCGTTACCATGCTTGCTTAACTTGAACCTTAGTCTTAAATACTTAACCTTATAGAAAATTTCAGAGAAAAAATTTTTTTTTCTTTCTTTAAACTTTATTTTAAAATCACAACTTTAAAAAAAACATTACATACGTAACATGGTACGTACAACTTGATAATTTAAATAGTTTGCGGAAAAACTTGCGTAGTGGTATCCCACACCGCCCTTCACTTGCTGCATCGTCTCCATGGCGCACCAAGTAAAGCTGCAGGCATTTACCTACAGTATGGAATATACTGATGAGCTTTCGCCCAGCAAGCACAAACATAATCTCACAAAAACATAACAACATCGTGTAACTTATGCATGAACCAATTATGATCAATTATGTATCTTTCATGCACTTGAACTTATTATCTTGCTTAACATGTGGGTCCCTAGTGTACGTACCAAAAGTGCGCAAGCCTCAGAACGTCAGGGTTTGCAAGGCCCTTAACCATTCTGGAAAACATGAACATGACCCTTCACGTATCAACGGAAGGTTGATTATCATAAACTTGAACTTGAAACATACATGATCCTCCTGCATCAACAGGAGGTTGGTACGACACCTTACTTATCTTGGTTTAGTCTTAGTCTTGTTACATTTCCAAGACTAAGAATCTTTACGTGTGATCTTATTAATCATGATGCACATGAGACATAAACATGGCATAATTTGACATATCATAGCTTATCGTATCATAACATGGTATAACATAATATGACATAGCATAACATGGCATAGCATAACATGGCATAACATAGCATGACATAACATAACATGTAATCATGTCATATACTTGAAAATAGTTTACTATTTTCCATACTGTAGGTGAGGTTTGTACTTACCTCTCGTCCTACGCTCTTGATCTATCGTCCCATCGAGGCACAACAACATGTCATATTCATGTTTCCAAACAGGTTGTAAGATAAAAGTTATACACCTTTTATCTTACCATAAATCAAAATCATTAAATGTTGGTGACCTAACCAACATTTGTTCATAGTCTTAGTTATATGTCCCTTCCTATACAAAATATCTTACTTGGTTACCATAAGTAACCTCATTGCTAAGCCCACATCCATACAGGTCGGGTTAGTTTACTATCCTAACCTTGGGCTCATGACTTAACATTCTGGTCCATAATCCATTGGGTTATTGCAAATAACCCTAGATCTTATTTTATCACAATCTCGGTACCTCATTGGGTTATGTTGGGTAACCCTTGAGGTGATAAACCTTGGTCAAACTTGGTCAACCAAAGTCAACCTTCTATGGTCAAACTTGGACTTTGGGGGTCAAGCCCAATAACTCGGGTATCCTTCCCGGTTATCATCCGTTACTATCTTACTACTTGTCTTTGGCTTTAAAAATCCAATTTTCCTTTGTCTCGGAAAATTTGGTGAATTCGGTTTAAAAACCCTTTGCTTGACTTATAAAATTTGTTAAGGACTGAAAACTGCCATTGAAACAGTTCTCACAGTCCAAAACATTGGGGTTAGTGAAAAACACAGTTTTCCTGTATTATTTTAGAAAATCCTATGCATGAGCAGGAATTTCCTGCTTATGTACTGTTTTTCTGAAAATCCTGTGCTGGAATTTCTGTTTCCTGCACAGTTTTTAGAATCTAATTTTTACTTTAAAATATATTCAGAATTTGATAAAACTTTCTTCATAAAAGTTGTAGATCTCGGATAATACTATAACTTTCATGTTTTGAGTAAAACCCATTTCGGATTTAACATGCCTTTACCCTTTGTTGAACTTACCTGGCCGTCCATGAATCCTGGGCACGGTCAGGCTCGGATTTTCATAAAAACCGAGGCCTTTGGAACCTTATTTTGAAAAATGGTCCACATTATCCTCTAGGAAATACCATTATATACAACTTTGTAGTTTTGAGTTTCTTCAAATTCGACCTCTAAGGGCCTCAAATTACCATTTCCAGAACGCTGCCCAGTCTTGACCCGAGACTGGCAGTTTTGGTTCTTAATTTCGTTTCTCGTCCTAAAACGCGCATAGTACCTCAACCTACCATAGCGGGAGCCTAAGAACACACATGCAATCATTTCTAACGTTCCAATCCATCATGCACATAATCATACATTCATATTCAAACCTATGGAAACATATAACAAACATATGGTAGACATAATTGCAAACATGCATCAAAACATAAACTAGAGATCACCAACCCTAATCAAGCATAATCAAACACTTTAAGCCTTGCTAGAAAGATAAAAGGTGAGCTTATGCTCTTACATCCAATGCTGGAAATACACTTAAATTGAAGCTCAAATTAAAAGCTTAGGGCTAAAGGAGATTACCTCAAGATTCAAGAAAATGAATCTACCCTTGGTTGCCTATAGCCTAACCGGCCTTGCTCCTCCCTTCCAATGGGCACCAAAACTTTTTGGTCCCTTGGTGGCTGTCCCTAAACAGACCCGGCCACTCACACTTACCAATCTCTAACATTTTTTTTTCTGCTTTTTCTTCTTGTTCACAACCGGCCACTTGGCCAAGAAATGGTTCCAAAAATTTTTCACTCTTTGGCTCGACTTTTAGGGGAGTTTGTGGAGAAAATTGGGCAGAGTTTTGGGGTGTTTTTAGCTGCCAAAAACCGCCCCCCAATAGCTCTATTTATAGGTGAAAATTACAAATTTTCACCATTTATTTTTATTTCCAAAATTGCATATTAGGGCTTAAAAATAAAATATTTGCTAGTTAGTCCCCTACATGTGGCCGACCATTTGGAGTCCTTGGAGGCCAAGTAATTGGCTTACCTCATGCTTGCATCATCTTGCTTACATCACCTTGCTTGCATCACTTTTTCTTAAATTTACACTTTAGTCCCTAAAGGACAAAATATTTGTATTTTTATCCCTATAGGTGGCCGGCCATGAAGAGTCTAGAACCTTCCAAATATTTTCCAATTTTCCTTTAATCAACTAGGATGTCATAAATCCAAAACAAGGTGATGTCATCTTAAGGCCTTGTTTGGCTTGTTACTTAATATGCAGTCCATTTTTATGCTAACACAGATATTTTCAATACTGTTATTAACTAATAATAGTATTTACACTGTACTACAGTCTAAAATTTATCTATGTAAAAATGAACTTTATCAAATTTTTCTTATTTCTTGAAACCTTTCTTGCCCTTCGTATCTAACTTGGTGTGCTTGATTTTCTAGGGTGATCTCATAGCTTATTCTTACTTATTCGACCGTAATGAAGGTTTTTCCACAGTATAATTCCGTACTGCTTTGCCGTATCTCAACACCTTCATCTATTTGACCTTCCTGGTCAACTTTTGACTTTTTGGTCAACTTTGACTTTTTCGGTCAAATTTTGACCAACATAAAATCATAGAATTTTTCTTCCCATTTTTCCTTAAAAGGCCTAATGCTTGGCTAAGTAATCTATTATTGAGTCTCGTAACCGTTTAATCGAGAACTCAAACTTATACTGATATTTAACTCAGATCGTGAGTTTCATATCGACTTAGAAGATTCAAACTTGGGATTTTCCTTGTTTAAAAGGAAATCATAGGTTCATAAAAATCCGGGTATTACAAGCATAGACGTAAGTTGTGAGCTTTCGCTAAGCAAGTACAACCATTTATCCGCAAAACATAACATAATAAAGAAATGCATGAACCAATTATTCTTTGATTATGCTTTCTTAAGTTAGCTTATATTTTCCGGGCCCTTACGTATCATAAGTGTTCGTACCGTGGTGCACTGCCATGGAATGGTTGGGGCGGCCAGTCCAATCCAACTCAAACCACCGACCAAACCTGACCTAGAGCAGGTCGGTACGACACAAGGCAACTTAACTTGCCAACTTATTTGATTTTTCATCTTTCATAATGACATAATCCTAAAACTGTTTCTTACTTGAAACTTAGTCATATTCTTACCATATGAGTCATAAATAGTGAACATGCTTCATGATGTCACAATGAGAATCATAAGTCATATGCATCAATGTAGAACTTTAAAACATGCATTCAATCAACAATCAGCCTATGCTGTAGGCGGAGTTGTACTTACTGATTTTTGCTAGAAGGAAAGTTTGCAACTCCAACGAGTTGCAATAACAGTTAGTTACCTGTTTACAAAAAGATGTAAGATAAGGATCAACCTCTCTTACCATAACTTGTAACATCTAGTGTTGGTGTCCAAACCAACCTTTAACCAAAATTTCAGTTATAAGTTCTCGTTAGAACAAATGTCAATACTTATTTGGTTACTAAGTGTAACCTTATGGCTCATAACCCAATCAACAATCAAACATAAATTGGTTTGCTTTCATAAAACAAACCTTGATTACAAGGTTCATTAGTAATTAATTAGGTTACTAGGAGTAACCTTAGGCCCAAAGTTTATCATAAATCCTTACTTAGGATTATTTATTTATTTTAAAAGTAAAAATATAAAATTCTAAAAACTGCTTCTGAAAATAGTCTCAAAATTTAATCCATAGTGCATGTGCAGAAACTGTCAAATCCTGCACTGTTTTCAAAACTCAGTTTTACTTGAAAATCGGTTTTGAATTTGCAAAAGTCTTCTTCATGAAAGTTTTAGATCTTAAATATTCCTACAACTTTTATGTTTTGTTCAAAACCTAGTTTCGCCCTTAACTTACCCATTTACCATGTTGAAGTTGCCTGGCTGTGTACCCGGTATTGCCCAGGCCAGGCTCGGGTTTTGGCTAAAACTGAGGTCGTTGGAGCCTAATTTTCCAAATTCGGCCTCTAGAGGCCTCAAAACTGACATTCCAGACTGCTGCCCTGTTTTGTCCAAAACTGGCAGTTTTTCGATTTCGATGTTTCGTACGTAAAATTACGCGCACACTACCTCAAACGATTAAAAACGTGAGCCTACAACAAGCATGCAACGTGTTTACTATCGTTTCCCTTACCATACATTTCATACTAACCATACTAATAATATGTAAACCCTAATGGTAAACATTACCATTTCTAGGGTTTTCGAGGTTTTTAAAACCTTCCACATATCATGCATTCTCATTCCATCATCAACATAAAAAAAAAAAAAAAAAAAAAAACATTCTTAGACAGCTTAGGTACATTTCACGAGCACCTAATGAGCACGTAACCTTAACATGAAATTTCTAGAGCATCATTAAAAAAAAAAAAACACAACCAACCACACCATTTAAGCTTCCTAAAGCCTATCATGCACAATCAAAGCTCAATAAACCATTCCATAAAGAAAATAGAGAAGATGAGCTTATGCTCTATAAATCTCATACTTGGAAATACACATAAAAATCTTGCTCCATACTTGCATATAAACTTAGGGATTTAGAGGATTTACCTCAAGAACTTGGAAGATAATCTTTAAGCTTGAATCCAAAATTTTCTTTCTGATTTTCCTTCTCCAAAAATCCGACCAAACCTTGTTCTCTCTCTTCCCTTTGTGTTCGGCTTTGGGGTGGCTAAGTAACTAAAAGAGTGAGCAAATTCTGGAAGGAACCAAAAAAATGGTCAAAAGTCCACATAATCACCTATTTATAGGTGATTTGGATTTTTCATCAATTTCTCTACAATCCCCCAAGACCAATATATTTACTTATCAACCCATGGGAGGAGGCCGGCCAAGGATGATTTACTTGGTGAGTAATCATATTTTTTTCATAATTACTTATAATACTTTCCATATTTTCCCAAAAATCCAAAATATTACTTAATTATCCTTTGGTGATGAGGTGTCACTTGACTAAGGGCCATTTGGCTTATCTTCCATAATACAGTCCAATATTATACTAGTATGAATAAAATCAATACTGTTTTTAACTAAAAACAGTACTGTTATACTGAACTGCAGTCCAAAATTCATCTGTGTTTAACTGGACTGTATAAAAATTGTTCTAAATATTGAGCTTGATTTTTCTGTAATAATCCCGTACCTTATTCTCACTTCCGTATCCGTAATGACGGTTTTATCATAATATAATTTCATACTGATTATTATACTGCAGTACCGTCTTAACATATCTTAAATTCTTTTCTGGTCAAATGTTGACCGGAATAAAAATCATACATAAATTCTAATTCTAATAAATCAGATTAGACATTTCATATAAACACACATAATACAAATTTTGATTTCAAATAACCGAAATCATAATTTGTACAAAAACTGGTTATTACAACCGACGGCCAGAATAAGTGCCGGAGGTGAGTCACCGGCGTCGGGGTGAGTCGCCGACATCGGGGTGGGTCACCGGCGTCTATCACCGGCGGTAGAAAGGTCACCGGCAACAGAGAAGACTTGGGGTAGGAAAGTTTATATGAGGTAAGGTCTATGATAACAATGGTATACCTATGATATGTTAACCATTCGATTAAATCTAATGGTTAAAAAAAGAGCTCTACCGATAGGGTCATTTGGGAGAGACTCTACCACAGTCTCTCCTAAAATTATAATCTATTTTCATTTTTCAATTAAAACAGATTTATTTGTTTATAATTTTATCATTTTTTCTCTCCTCACTCTCTCTTTCTTCCCTTCAATGTTTCTCTCTCTTTCTCCTTTCTTTCTCTCTCTCTTTATCTCGTTAATTTACCACCGAAGGTGCTTACAGGTGACTGACGGCGATTACGAAGAACAGCGGTGAAGGATTGCGACAACTACGAGGCTGCTCTAGATGAATTATTGGATCCCCCCGGTGCATCGATGAGGTTCGCAAGAGATCGATCTCTAGGCTCCGGGAGGGTGGTGATCTTCAGGTTCTATGAGCTTTGATCACTCCGCGGCTTTTAAGGTTCATGACCGACGAGGACCCGAGGATCTGAGCTTCGATCTCTACAAGGACCGTTGGGGACTTGAGGTTCAAAGATCGATCTCGAACTCCCCAGCGACATCACAAGCTTGATTGCGATGTCTAGACTAGTCACATGTCTTTCTCTAGCGATATGGCAACTACAGCGGATCTTTTCCACAACCTTGTTTCGTCGCTAGTCACCATCACTTTTCTTTTCTGGCGACGGGAGTAGAGGTTGTGGCTATTTCAATTTCTTACGGTTTCCAATTTGGGAAATTTTCCATTTAGGGTTTTTTTTTTAAACCAGCGGTTGAAATGATAATTAATAAATTAATAAAATTATCTTATTCACCTTTATTTACAAGAAAATAATACACAAAAATTAATAAATCTAATTATTTTCTCTCCTTTCTTTTTTTCAATTTATGATTTTTTGGTAAATCCAATTTGAAAAAAAAAACTGTAAATCTAATTATTTATTAGTAAATCGTTAAAAAAATTGTAAATCTAAGTATTTACTAAAAAAAACCTGGATATCCAATTATTTACTAATAAATCCTTTTATATACTCTAAATCAAATTATTTACAAGTAAATCCTTTATATACTTTGATTTTGAAAAAAAATAATTAAAAATCCAATTATTTACTAGTAAATCCTTTTATAGACTATGATTTTGAAAAAGAAAAAACTTTTAGTCTAATTATTTACTAATAAATCCTTAAAAAACTATAAATCCAAATATTTACTAGGAAATCCTTTATATACTCAAATTTTGAAAATAAATAAATGAACTGCAAATCCAATTATCTACTACTAAATCCTTTTATATACTCTGATTTTGAAAAAAAAAATGTAAATATTGAATTTATGATATATTAATTTTTTAAAAATATTGTAAATATTTGGATTCATATAGTAAATATCGGATTGACATAGTAAATATTAGGATTTAGAGAAATACTAAAAGTCTACAAAACACTCTATAAAAGAATTTTCATTTTACAATGGGGTTATCAGGGTAAAGAAAGATTATCAATTTCTTTTTCAAGAGATTTGTTTTCGAATAAACTTTATAATTCTTCTTTCTTTTCAAAAAAATTTTTAATGCTGGCAGTCCTCAGTTAGCTATATGATGGTGTATTTGCGATTTTTTTTTTCATTTTTTTTTCTGTTTTTTTCTGTTTTTTTTGTTTTTTTGTTTTTTTTTTGTTTTTGTTTTTGTTTTTTTTTGGTAGGGAGGTGCAAAAGAAGATGTCCAATGAAGACCACAATCACGGGTTGGAAGGCACAAAAACTCGAGAGGAGATCGAACAAGTTAATATATCAACATCGCAGAGTCAAGCTAACTCAAGCCATAATGAAATTGTTTTGAATATTCGAGTTGAGGAACTGCTTACTGAACTAGGCCAGCTGCAAAAAGAACTTTACCCAACCGATAAAAAAGTATTTGAGATAAAAAAGATTCCAGAGGTCATGAAGAGAGATAAGGAACTCGCTAAGTATTTTACGCCAGAGTGGAAATTTGGTCCGATTCATTATCCCCGTTCTTCAAAACATGGCGTAAATTGGCTGCACTTTTCATTTCGGAAAACGGCAGTTCAACGGAAAATATATTTGAACATGGATGACATAAGGGCGTGCTTCGGTAAGGACATAATTTCTGACGTTCGAGATGAGGAATTGATGGGGTTGTTGTTCTTGGATGGGTGTGCAATACTAGGGTTCATGCACTGTTATGTGAACTGGCGATTAAAAGAGGTTGGCATCAGTACTGATACTGAGGCAGCAGATATCGAGCGGGATTTGCTTTTGCTAGAGAACCAAATACCATTTCGAGTCCTTGAGGTGCTGATTGACTCGGTAAAGGATCAAGGAAAAGAAGAACTGAGGGATAGTATGGTAATATTCATTTATCTTGTTTGCAGGGGTACTTTACCAGGGCACTCTACCGACGACTTGTACGAAAATTTGGAAAAATATTGTTTCTCTCCGGACGTAGACAAGAATCGAAAGGCGGTTCACCTTCTTGATGTTTTCAGAGAAGCACTCTTGTTCAACCCTCCTTCGTTTGATCTCTCTGGGTGCTTGCTAACTGTCATTAGTGGAACCTTCCGGATTTTATGTCCTCGTGGTTGTTTTGCCATTAGTTCTTTTCTGGAGCGCTTTAAACCAGAACCTCAACGTAACATCTTATCTTTTTTTAGGAGGGTCAAGGAGTTTTTTTTCAGTGTTCGGGAACTTAAAGCAGCGGGAATAAAGTTCAAGCCAACTCATTCTTTGAAA
This sequence comes from Ficus hispida, assembly GCA_025413025.1. Taxonomy (NCBI): domain Eukaryota; kingdom Viridiplantae; phylum Streptophyta; class Magnoliopsida; order Rosales; family Moraceae; genus Ficus; species Ficus hispida. The sequence continues at coordinate 2,741,617 of CM046362.1, forward strand.
ACCGTATCTTTTCGATCTCTATTCTATTTTAGACCTCAACTCATGCTTCCCACATTAATTGTAGATGATTCGACGAAATATAAGTTGGTCAATCTTGTCGCCTATGAGATGTGCTTATCTAATGATCATCCAAATAAAGAACCTTGGGTCACTTCTTACGTGAACTTGCTAGATTCACTCGTTGATAACGAACAAGACATTAAGGACCTAAGGGCAGCTGACGTTCTTCGGAACACTCTTAGTGCCGATACACTTGCGGCCAAATTGATCAATGACGTAGGCACTGGATGCATTCCACCAGCCGCCGATGCTTATATGGATGTCAAAGAAAAAGTAGGAAAGTATTATAGAACAACACGAGTTTAATACCCGTGCGTTGCACGGGAAGGGAAGAAAAAAAAATGAAAAAAAATTGAGTATTATATAATAAAAACAGTTAATTAAGATATAGATTATACGGGGAAGGAAAAAAAATAAAAATGAAAAAAAATGGAGTATTATATAATAAAAGTAGTTAATTAAAATATATATTATAATTACAGTAAATATTGTTTTTAGTATTTACTATTATAATATTAAAGTACATACATTCGTATTTATAAGCGTAATTTTCTTGAAATAAAAAAATTTAAATAATAAATAAAATTAAAAAAATTTGAAAAATCAAAGGGATAACAAAGGTACGTGATAAATTTAATAAAATAAAAATCAATTAAATTAACAAATAAACGTAAACATGAATAAAAATTTTAAAAATTTTATTTCTAAATATTATAGATATAAATATAAAAGAAACTTATTGAACATTTTTTTAAAAAAAAAAAAAAGAAGGAAAAAATAACATAAGTTAAAGAATAAAAAATTAATAATATTAAATATTCAAATAAAACATTACGAATAAGAATTATTGTTAATAGAATAAAATAAAATAATATATTGTTATTAAAAAATCAGAAAGAATAAATAAAATTAAAAATTTTTAAACTTAAATAGTAAAAAAAATTAATAACTTAAGTAAATTTATTAAATTTAAACAAAATTAATTAAATCAATAAATAAACCTAGTAATGGAATAAATATTTAAAAAAATTTAATTTTAAAGAATAATATTAATACATGATATAAATAATAATTTAACTATAATAATTATAAATATACATTTTTTATAATTACCTTTCATTATAGTAGAAAAATTATTTATTGATTTTTAATTTTATTATAATTTTATAGACCTTTTTATATTTTAAAATTTCTATAAATTATTATTTAATTTCATATTTTTTAGTTTGTTTGTTTATTGTGAATATTATAATTTAATTGTATTAATTTATTCTTTAAATGTATTATTCTTTTTTTCGTTAAATTTTTATTAATTCAATAATTTAAATTTTTCAAAAATTATTTAATGGATATAATTTTATTTTTTATAATTAGAAATAATTTTTTATCTTATGATTTTTTTTCTATTTTTATTTTTTAAATTTATTTTACTATAGATATATATATTTTACTCTCTCTATCTCTATCTCTCTTTCTCTCTCTCTCTCTCTCTCTCTCTCTCTCTAATGGCCGGATAATACCAAAAGGACAAAACCGGCAAGTCACTATGTAGGCAGAAAAATGCAAGAGAATTGAAGGGCAAATGCGTCTTCACAGGATTTTTGGGGGCAAAGTCGCCCATTTACTATGCGGCAGACACATTCAGAAGGGCAGAAAAGTAATTTTACTGCACAGTACTGTTTGGTACTATAGCAATAACGGAAAAAGCAAAAAAAAAAAAAAAAAGCAAAAAATCATTGTTTTTTACTGTTCAAAGAACAGTAAAACTCCCTCCTCCTTTAGTATATAGTAATAATTTGTGTTTTTTTATATTAATTGATTAAAAAATTATATTTATTTGTTGAAGTAAATTTTTTTGTACATTAAAATCGTTTTGTTATCTTTTTAATTTTTTTTAATTTTCCATTTTTTAATCTGTATATATTGTTTTATTCATTTAAATTTAATTTACATAATTAAAGTTAATTGGAGAAAATATTACTTTGACTTTGTTAATGTATAAGATTATAACGAATAATTTTTATCTTTTCTCACCCTCTCTATTCTGTTTGTTGCATTTTGTACAAAGGAAGAAATGGCTTCTGTCAAATTTTATATGTTCCTAATATGCAACAACCGATGAAACTATTACTGTTTAAGTTTTTTTTTAATTATATTTTTATGAGAACCTACATTTCTTGAATCAAATAATATATAGCTTATTATTATTCATTATAATCAGTTATGTTATTAAACAAAGTAAAAATTTATATGCAATAAAAAATCTAACATTAATAAATTTAAAAAACCTAATTCATTAACATGTTAACTACTACTCTTTTCCTTCCTTTTCCTTATGTGAACGTATTTTTCACCTTCCATAAAAGACTTGGATTTATTAGATCAAATAATAAATAAATTAAAGTATGTAAATTCATAAATAAATATTACATAAAAACTGGAAAACTGAAAAAAAATAAAAATAAAAAAGAGAGAAAATCAAATTACATAATGAAAGAACTTAAACTATACAATTGAGATTACAACAAATTGTAATTAAAAAAAAGATTTCAATACAGATACTCTTCTATTAACTTTAAATATTACAACAATACAAAAAAAAAAAAAATTCCCCAGGTAATTAAAAAAAGGAAAAAATCAAAGGACAGAAAAAAAAAAACTAAAGTAGAAATAATAACAACGAATTTAATATATATACATACAAAAATATACACGCTATAAAAAACAGTATAAAGGTTTTAATTAACTATTTTTTGGTATGCTCAGATCTCATTAGTAATATCTCATTAGTAATATGTCTCAACAATAACCGTAATATAATTCAACATCATCTTCGATAGCTACCAGGTGTACTGTCTGGGACTGTGTCTAAAAAAAAAAAAAACAAAACAAAACACAGAGAGAAGGTTTACATAATACAGAAAGAAAGCGAAGAAGGGAGAAAATAGGAAGAAAGTGGAGAAAGTTAAAAAAAATTTACAATATTACAATAATATAAAGACAGTAATATATCGGTACCATTATAATGTCAGAAAAACAAAATTGACACAAATCCCAAACATTGATGGTCAAATAGTATATAACAGTTATGGAACATATGTTATCAATAATACCATATTCAGCATCATATACCAAATTAAACAATGAATCTGGTATATGCATTCTTATATATCTGATTAGAGATCATCATAGCATATAAAAATTTTAATCCAAAAGTTCTTGTTAAAAACATTTATAACAACGCAACACAGAAACAATAATAGGAGAAAACAGGAAAAAAAAAAAAACAAAAACAAAAACAAAACAAAACAAAACAGAAAACTTATCACATATATCATTATCATGTAACTTATAATATAAATAATACTCACAAAAAATTCATAAATAAGAAAAAAAAAAAAAAAAGGCTGAGTATATTATTAGCTAGGGAGAGGGACGAAGGGAGGGGAGGCAGGAAAAAAAAAAGGGTAACTAACCATTTATAATATAAATAATAATCACAAAACATTGACAAATGAGAAAAAAAAAAAAAAAAAAAGGCTCTGTGTATTCTCAGCCAAGGACAGAGACAGGGAGAGGGGAGATAGAAATTTACAACAACACAACACAGAAACAATAATAGGAGAAAATAGGAAAAAAAAAAACAAAACAAAACAGTAAACTTATCACATATATCATTATCATGTAACTTATAATATAAATAATACTCACAAAACATTCACAAATAAGAAAAAAAAAAAAAAAAAAGGATTGTGTATATTATCAGTTAGGGAGAGGGACGAAGGGAGGGGAGGTAGGAAAAAAAAAAGGGTAACTAACCATTTATAATATAAATAATAATCACAAAACATTGACAAATGAGAAAAAAAAAATGGTTCTGTGTATTCTCAGCCAAGGACAGAGACAGGGAGAGGGGAGACAGAAAAAAAAAAAAAAAAAAAAAGGGTAAATAACTACTTATAATATAAATAATAATCAGAAAACATTCACATATAACAAAAAAAAAGTTGCCTATATTGTCGACCAGGGGGAGGGAGGGGCGAGGGAGGGGAGCAAAAAAAAAAGGCGGTAAAATAATCACTTATAATATAAATAATAATCACAAAACATTCAGAAATAAGAAAAAAAAAATGGTATGTATACTGTTGGATAGGAGGGAGGGGGGACGGAAAAAAAAAAAGGGATAAATAACCCCTTATAATATAAATAATAATAACAAAACATTAACAAATAAGAAATTAAGGCTGTGTATATTGTCGACCAGGGAGAGGGACGGAGAGAAGAGGCAGTAGAGAAAAAAAAGCAGTAAATAACCACAAACAGAGAAAAGAAAAAAAAAACAGAGTTTAAAAAAATGAATCTTTTTATAATATGATGATCATAGTAATAAATATGCTGAAATAATAAGACAATAATGAAGATTAATAAAAATGTTTACATAAGAAGAATACCTGGATAAAAAAACAGGTTTGAACAGACAGCAACGAAGATTTAAGAGGAAACAGTTGAAAGAAGTTTACAGCAGCATTAATGGTGAAGGAAAGAGATGAAGCAATAAATGAGGAGGAGATTTATTTAAAAGAGAGAACCGGCTAAATCAGAAGGGTCGGTGCAAGAGAGAGAGAGAGAAATTTTTCACACAGAACAAAGAATAGATGACAAAGTTTAATAAAAGCAGCTGCATTAATGATAAAGTTAAGTCTGTAAAAAATCTGACTGAAATTGATCATGGAAATAAATGAGAAACTTCTAGCATGCAATACAATCACAACAAAAAAGCTAAAAAAAAAAAAATACCAGATAACCTAAACAGGCAAATCCTGTAATTACAGCTAGCAAACTATATAGTTAAAACACATCTAACAAAGCATTGAAATCTAACAAAATCATGCAATACGGTTATCAGACAAAAGAGAACAATAATTCTGCAGGAATTCAATCAAAAGATTGGTGATAACAAAACATCACACATACTAACCTAATTATAATTAACCATTATAAACAAAAACACCATATCTATAATAAAAGCAAACTGTAAAAAAAAAAATTTAACAGAAAAAATAAATAACTTCTAATAAAAACATCTAAAACTATAAATCCTAGATATAATAGAAAATCATCAACATTAAAAAAGCAAGGATCAGAATTGGAAACAAAATGAAGAAAATATTACCCGGGGATAAAAAATACTAAAAATTACAAACATACAAACAAACAATTGAAAAATCTTCAATGTTCCACTTGATACTTGCATCGGTTCATCTTGCCACAATTGTTATCCCAATCTGCAAAAAGTAATTAGCAACAACCATATATCAAAAAGAAAAAAAAAAAAAAAAAAACCCGGCAGCACAAACAAAGTAGAAATAAAAAAGAAGAAAAAAATGCAACATACCATAAGTTTTGTTCACATTTTTGAGTACTGTGAATTTGTTTTCAAAAACTTGGAAAACAAATAAAAAAATACTCATAAAAAAAGGGAAGAAGAACATGAACAGTAGACAAAAATAGAAAGCAAAATCCGAGAGGTCGAAAAAGGGAAAAACAAATACAATAATGAAAAAAAGTTACATACTAAACATTAAAATGTAAATTTCTAACACAAAAACCATACTGAGAAAAGGAAAAAAAAATGTCAAAAAAAAAATATGGACCTAGAACCAGGACATAAAAAAAAAAAAAACAAAATCAAAACTCACCATTCACAAAAAATAAATAGGAGAAAATGCAGTAAACAAACTCAGTAGTAACTTAAAAAATAACAAATGATAGGACGGAAAAAAATGGAACCCGAAAAATGTAGTAAAAAAAATACTAAAAATCAAATTTCAAACTTTTAACAGAGAAACACATGAAAAGCTTGAATAAAAAAACCCTTAGAGCATTTAAAAAAAAAAACCCCAGATTTAAATATCCGGAGAAAACAAACACACAATAAGGAAAAACCTCAATATTATAAATCAAAAATAATAATTAAAAAAAAGAACGAATGATTGAGAGCACAAAAAATACGAATATCTAGGGTTTGATGTCTGAATGTATCTCACTAAACAGTAATTTAAAAAATTCTTAAAAAGGCCCAAAAAAAAACAAACGGAAAACAACAATGAAAAAAAAGAAAAAACCACAGAAAAAAATACAAATTATAGCATTTGAAAAGAACCACAAAAAAAAATTTACGAAAACAATTAGAACTCAACATTCGGCGGGGGGAAAAAAAAAGGGAAAATCCATTAGACGAATACACATAAATGAGTTAAAAATAACAAAACAACCGTAGAGAGAGAGGAAGGAGAGGAAAAAAAAACCCCCCAAAATAGTAATGAAGAACAAAACAACAAAGGGCAAAAAAAATTTCTGAAAATGAAGAACAAAAACCAAGCTTTTACAACCAGAGAAAACAACCACAGCAGCAAAAAAATCATGACCACTAAAAACCGAAACCAAAAAAAAAAAAGAAGAATGAGTCGGCAAAGGAACAAAAAAAACCCAAAAATCTAACGTTTAGAACCCAAAATGAGTAGGCAAAGGAACAAAAAAAAAACCCAAAAATCTAACGTTTAGAACCCAAAAATCTGAAGAAGAGGAAGAGAAAGAGGCAAAGCTGTAGAGAGAGAGAGAGTCAAAAGAGCAAAAATAAAGAGAGAAAATCAATTGGGAAAAGGGGCGGCGAAAGAAAGAAGGAGAAGAGGAAATTAGGGTAGAGAGAGGCAGAGATGTAGAGAGAGAGAGGGAGTCGAAATAGCAAAAATAGAGAGAGAATGAATTGGGAAAGGGGGCGGCAAAAGAAAGAATGAGAAGAGAGATATGGAGGCTAAAATTGTCCATCTACTGTGGGCAACTCAATCTAGTGGAAGGAAATCAGGGGCAAAAACATCATTTCAGACACAAAAATACTGTGCATTACTGCTCTACACTGTAGCAGCAGAAACGAAAAAGCAAAGGGAGGAGGAAATTTTCACTGTAAACCACTGCAGAAAGAACAGTGAAAAGGTTCCTCTGCTTTAGTATTATAGTCTAATGTGAGAGAGAGAGCAAGGGAAGGACAAAACCGTCCATTTACTATGGACAGCCCAACCGGCAGAGAAGGAAGGGAGGGCAGAAGCGTCCTTCCACTGTAGTAGGCGCATTTCCACGTGAGTGGAGGGGCAAATCCGTCAGAATACTGTAGAAGGAACAGGGAAAATCCCCTTTCCTTTAGTATATTTACGAGGTAAATACCCGTGCGATGCACGGGAAACAAAAAAAAATTGAATATTATATAATAAAAATAATTTGTTGAGTTGAATATTATATTTATCATCAGTAATTCAGTATAATTTGTATGAAATTTTTTTAATACTGAACACGCAAAAATAATATGATAATAATACTAATAATAATAAAGGTGAAAACAAAAGGAAAAAGATGATTTTTTTTTAAAATATATTTATTTAAAGGAAAAAATTTAAAACAAAAATAAAATATGGGGGAAAAAAAAGTAAGAGAAAATTTGTGGATTGAAAATATTATGAACAATTTATTTTGAACAAAATATTATAACAAAATAAAATATATATCTTATTTGATGAGTAAAAAAAAATCAAAAACAAAAAAAAAGAAAAAAATTTATTTCGTTATATATATGTAAAAAAAGAAAAAACTTAAGGAAGTTTTTAATATAGAAAAAAAAATATAGATAATATTGTATATCGAATGATAAGAAAAAAAAAAAGGAGTGTTTAAAAAATAAAATAAAAGAAACAAAGTATGAAAAAATAACAAAGATAATATATTTACAATAATTGTTGGAATTAAGTTTATTTTTTTCGATATTTATATTTACATTAAGATGTTTGAATTATTTATATTAGTATAGATATATATTTACATTTATACATAGAAGAAGTCTTGAGGTAGCAAATTTTTTTCTTGTAGAATAACCAAGCGTCACTCGTGTTTAATTTTCTTCATCTTCTCCTCCGATCTGTTATAATTTTCTTGATCTTCCCTAAAAATCGTCGTGGAACAGTCCAAAAATTAAAAAAAAAAATTTTTGATACTACGACGGTTTTCCGTAAAAACAGTCGTGGTAGGGTCCAAAAATTAAAAAAAAAAAATTTTGATACCACGACGGTTTTCCCTAAAAACCGTCGTGGTAGGGTCCAAAAATTAAAAAAAAAATTTTGATACCACGACGGTTTTCCCTAACAACCGTCGTGGTAGGGTCCAAAAATTATAAAAAAAATTTCATTTCCACGACGGTTTTCCCTAAAAACCGTCGTGGTAGGGTCCAAAAATTAAAAAAAAAAATTTTTGATACCACGACGGTTTTCTCTAAAAACCATCGTGGTAGGGTCCAAAAAAAATTTTTTTGATACCACGACGGTTTTCCCTAAAAAACGTCGTGGTAGGGTCCAAAAATTAAAAAAAAAATTTTGATACCATTTTTGATACCACGACGGTTTTCCCTAAAAACCGTCGTGGTAGGGTCCAAAAATTAAAAAAAAAATTTTTGATACCACGACGGTTTTCCCTAAAAACCGTCGTGGTATGGTCCAAAAATTAAAAAAAAAATTTTACACTACCACACATATCACGACGGTTTTCCCAAAAAACCGTCGTGGTAGGGTCCAAAAATTAAAAAAAAAAATTTTTGACACTACCACGACGGTTGACAAAAACCGTCATGGAAGCTCAACCGTCGTGGAAGCATGAAGCAACAAAAAAAAGTACAGGAAAAGCAACAAAAACAAAAATCACTGTTATTAAACGGTGAAATATTGCACAGTAGCAAAGCAGCAAAAGTAAAAAAAAAAAAACTCAATGAACAGTACAGCAAAGCAGCAAAAGTTAAAAAAAAAAAAAAAAACCGTAGCAAAGCAGCAAAAGGAAAAAAAACACTGTCCAGTGAACAGTAAAAAGACAACCCTCCTATACTAAAGTAATTTTATTTCTATAATTAGTATAATTTGATTGTAAAGAGAGAGAGAGAGACACGAAGAAGATTCAAAAGAGAAAGAAAAGAGAGAGATAGAGACACGTGCGCAGAAAAGAGAGAGAGAGGGAAAAAAAAGGTAGAAAGAGAAAGAGAAAAAGACAAAGAAACCGGCAATTATTTTTAGAGGAGTAAAATGTGATTTTACTGTTCATACATCCTTTTAGTTATATAGAAACTCATCCGGCAGCCAGGGGAAGGAGGGCAAAAAGGTAAATGCACTGTGCAACACTGTTTGCACTGTTCAACACTGTGCATCACTGTAGCATCAGCGCGAAAAACGGTGTGTTATGCACTGTTCATCACTGCGCTTTACTGCAGCAACAGCGCGAAAAACGGGGTGAGGTACTGTTCAACACTGTGTGTTACTGTAGCGGCAATGCCGAAAACAAAAAAAAAAAGGGAAAAAGTACTGTTCAAAACTGTAGAAAGAACAGTAATTTTCCCCTTTCCTTTAGTATATAGTAATAATAATAATTAAGTGCGGTCTGGATGGCTCAAGTCTGCAGTACCCACTTCAGTAGCCCATGGACAATTATGGCTCTCTTTGCCGCTACAGCCGTACTCGTATTAACAGCTATTCAAACTTTGTATGCTGTGAATCCAAAAAAGTGAAAGGTACAAAATACTCATAACTTTCCTAATTTACTAATAGCTGATTTCATCTCAAATGTTTCAGTTTGCTCACCAACATCGCTTCTTTGGCAATCTAATCCAGGGATACCGCAAAGGGGCAAACATAAACCGACTCTAGAGATGTTTTCTTCTTTCTAGTATCTGCCATATGTGGAATTGAGCTCACTGATTCCCTACATCCTACCATATTGCTGTCGAGTTGGAATTGCCTACTCCGAGTCAAGACTGTCTTTGGGAAGATCTGTCACTTGTCTTCCTCTGTTTCTTATTCCCTTTTTTTTTTTTTTTTTTGTTTGATAAACCATCAATATATTGTTACTACTTCTGATGTTTCCTTCAAATTTGCTTTTTTAATGTTTTTTAAGTGTATGCTTTCCTTGGGGTTCGTTTACATACACTTTCTTGTGTGACTTGTTTGGGATCTTTCTTTTATAATTTACTGGTATTCCTGATGCAGTAAAGTCAAAATAGTTATTTTAATCCACTTTTTTGTTAAACTTTTCTCTCACCCCATGGATTTGCAATTTCTTTCTTTCCTATTTTCCACTTTACCAAACAACTTAATATTTCATTTTCCGATCTAAAATACCTCCTTCAATGTCCATCAAAGTAAGAGAAATCTCAACATCTTATTTTTCATCTCTTATAATCGGTTATTGTCCTAAATTTTCCATTTGAACTTTTGTAAAATAAGAATAACAATGATAAAAATAATAATAATGAAATATAAAATTAAAAAATAAAAGGAATATATTGAGATGACAAGAAGCTAACACCATGAGTTCACGCAGGGGAAAGAGAGAGAAAAAGAAAAGGAACAGAGAAGAAGCCGAGGCCTTTTGTACGTGATCCAAGACGACGTAAAATACTCAAACGACTCTTGTAAACAAGCGCAATCTTAAAAGTTTCTGTTTGATTTTCCCAATCAATGTCTTCTCTCGGACTAGCTTGGAATTCAAATCTGACATCAACATGAATAGATGTATGGAATCCGTAAGCTCAACCGCACTTTTTGAAAATGATTTGAGAGAACTTACCGTCACCAGAGTCGTCGGTAAAAATATGTTTTTACCTATCAATTTTTTTGATAGACGGCAAACCAAGTTTGAATAGCGGTTAATGCAAGAAGCGTTGTAGCGATGAAAAGAGCTATAATAGTCCACAGGCTACTGAAATAAAAAAATAAAAAAAATATATCTATCTGTAAATTTCATTAAAAAAAAATAAAAAAGTTACAATTCAAATTAGTTTTCCAATATTGATCAATCACAACCAAACTTGTTGGAGCTAGTGTAACGTAAGTTGGCCTAAACTTGAAGAATCACCTTTTTTTCGGGGAAAAAAAAAGTAAAAAAAGAAAGGGAAAAAAAAAAGTGACCGATTTTAGCTTATTACTCTTGACATTGCAAAAAATGACTTCTCATGAACTAACGTTGAAAACTATACAGATAGGCCCTGCCTCTTTAGAAATTTAACAGCAAGTGACACTCAAGAAAAATATATAATTAATTAGGACATTCAGTATTGGAGATCATTTCAACAACAAGAAAGAAAACACTCACACAAGGAACTACAACAAACTTGAAATGGAAAGACACACTTTAATGACTGGTGAACAACAAGTTTCGATAATTCACACATTAAAAGAAAAAAAAATTTAAAGAAATTCCCATGGGCGATCTCCAATCGGATTACGAAATTCTCATTCAACTGAAGCAAGGAAACAGCAAGCTCAATGATCCACAGCCTGCAGTAGTTGGACAGAGCGTAAACCACTAGAGGCGGTGTGTCTTCAACTCTTTTTGTTGAGTCCTGAATTAATCTGTCAAAGAACAACAACCCTGATGAATCTGACTGTGAAACTGTTAGATGCAAAGAAAATTAGTAAGTTAATCAGAATTAAGAAATTGTACTTTTGCCTTTCAACTGTTTGGATGGACGGCATAATACGTCTGAGCGGCAGTTAATCCAAGTACCACTATAGCGGCAATAAGAGCCAGAATGGACCACGGGCTACTGAAATGGGTACGGTATACCTCAGACACCCAAGCCGCTCTTCTTTTTCTGCAATGCCTTCCTATTTGATTCTTCACATGCTCATACATGTCCTCGGGTGGTGCAAAGCAATGAGAGCCTACGTTATTGATCAATCGAGCTACTTCACTATCGCTACTGAGACAGTTCCGAAGAATGCCTGCTGCCCTTAGATCCTCAACATCTTTTTCATCATCAATGAGCAAATCCAGCAAGTTTACGTAAGAAGTAACCCAGGATTTGTTAACAGCATCACCAGAATTGTACGCAGAAGTATTTGACAAGCACATCTCATAAGCTACCAGATTCATCAGCATACACGGTGTCAAATTATCCACAACTAATGTGGGAAGCACAAGTTGACCTGTCGTAGAGAATTGAGAATGGAAAGATATGTCTCTTAAAGAATCAGTTGGCTTGAAATTTATCCCTGCTGCCTGAAGTTCCCGAATTTTGCGAAAAAAGTGTTTCTGCTTCCAATATTCAGAGAGCTTATCAAACTCATTAGATTGCTCCCTGTTCTTCTCATAATTAGTATGGGAAACTTCCCCACAAGAAAATAAACGTTTGAAGAACTTATTAGAATCGTGATTATGAACAACTAGGAATTCTCTTCGGACAATGTCAAGTAAGTGAACACTGTCTTTATCCAGTTCAGGTAGGTCAACATGACTGGTTTTTTTTAAGTCCCTTGGAAAAGTACTATTACTCGTGATAATAAACATTTCCAGCCAAACAATCTCATTTTTATCTGTAAGGTTTATCAACTCCTTAAGGACTTGAAATGGTATTTGGTTCTCTAGCAAAAACAAATCCTGTCGGATCAAGGCTGCTTGATCAGTACTAATGTTAAACTTGTTTAAGCTCCCTAACAGATAGGCTTTTGCGAACCCTAGTATTGCACACCCATCCAAAAACAACAACGACATTAGGTCGTTTCTATTATTATATGACTCAATTACCTCCTCTTCGAAGAACATGTTTATAGCCATGTACCGCATCCTGCTCTCAAATTTTGTGAATAATGACCCAGAGTCAGCGCTCTTTTTTCTGATCTCATTAAGGAAATATGCTGCCAATTGATGCTTGACTCGATTCCGGGACAAAAACCAAGCGTCATCATGAATGGGACCGATTGACAACAGCCTTGGTTTAAAATACTTCTCTAAATCTTCATTTCGCCGCATGAACTCTGGAACCTTCTGTATCTTATAAGTTTTGAATTTGTTTTCGTCCGTATCGTGTTCCTCTTCAGTTTCTCTCATAGCATCGACTAGTACCAGCAGCCGTCGATTCCCTCCAGTTACCCCTAGAAAGTTTTCCAAAGTACAGGCAGATCTAGTTTCGGCGTCATCATCACTTGTGCTAGCTTGAATATCCACTATTGCTTCCACAACAGCTGGCTGAATCTCATCTTCAAGTTCTGTGGCGTCCCACTCCGTATGATCGCTTTCTCCAGACATCTTTTGCACCTTAAAAAAATGCAACTCTAAACATTAACCCCAGCCCAAACTCATAAAACAAAGCAAAGCGCGAAAAATAATTTGTCATCATAACAGCGAACACTACAGAAAGTACGTACCTTTCAGAGACTTCAGATCTTAAGCTTCGCTGGAGTTCGGAGAACAACTAATTAATGTGTTTTAGCAAGTCACTTTTTTCAACTTAAATCACTCGTTCTTCTACTCTTCCTTGAGCTAATTACACAATTTAGCGCTTTTTGCTGTATTTGATGATAAGTGTTACCTCTAGTGTAGGTATACATTGTAAAAATACAATTTAAAATAATAATAGTGACAAAAAATATATTCATCTAATTTCACCTAAAAAAAATACAGAATTCGAATTTCTCTATCTTCAAATTTCAAAAAAAAAAAAATGTTCTTCTGGTGAATCATTGAGTTTTATTTTGTGCTTTTCTTATATTAATCCGGTAATTACAATTTACATGCTGTCATTGCTTCATGTTAATCTAATTAATAGCTAGCCTTCAGTTATTACATTAATCGGTAATCTCAAGTTGTTTGATGACAGTTGGCAAGTCTGACAAAAAAATTAAGTAAATATATAAATAACTATTTGTTTGCGAACCCAAGGCATATTTAAAGGTGTTATCAATGGGGAGGGGCCTATTCCAGGTAAAACATATGCCGACTACTAACCACGGAAACCGACCTGATACATTAAATTATCAACAGGAGACTCTAAGCGATTGAATCCAATTAAGAAGAAATGTCATTCATATAACATTGCATAAAACTAATTTTAACAGACTAGATACACAATTAATAGAAAAATGTGAGAGACTGCCTCTATTGTTAAAAAATAAAAGCAAACTTGTAATACAATACCTATAAGATAAAAATCATATCTTTTTTATTTTAAACAAACATTTTCACAAAAAATGAAAAAAATTCCTTACCACATATATAATACTTTCGGTAAAAAATCCTCGTATTTTGTTGTTTTATTATTTATTTTGCAATTGGATTAGACAGCTATTCACCAAAAAAATAAGTTAGACAGCTGGCCTTCAACTGCGAGCCGCCCTCATAGCTGACCAGCTTCATCCATTAGCCCTCCGTCACTTTCCATGGGTGCAGATCTGTCGCTATCAGTCTTCTTCAATCAAAAATTTAAAAAAAAAAAAAAAAAACCCTCGTATTTTATTGTTTTATTATTTATTTACACACCCCACTTAATTTTTGACATATTTTTATTAACTAGATTCATTATAAAAAAATCCTCAAATAAAATGACGTAAAAGGACAGCTATTATAGATTTAACGAATTTAATATATGTAACGGGAGAGGAAAAAAAATTGAATATTATATAATAAAAATAATTAATTAAGATAAATATTATAATTATAATAAATATAATTTTTTTTTAAAATATCTCCCAACACTAAAGATATAAAATCAAAATAATAATAATACTAATAATAATAAAAGCAAAAAATAAAAAAAAAATTATATAGTCATACTCATTTAAAGAAAAAAAATAAAATAAAAACAAAAAAAAAGAACAAAAATCTTTAGATTTAAAAGAACTGGAAAAAAACTAATTTTAACAAAAAAAATTGTAACAAAATAAAAAATATATATATCTCATTTTCTCTTTTTTTTTTTACTGTTTTAAAAAAAAACCAAAAAAATAAAAAAAATTTTATCAGGTTACATACATGTAAAAACGTAAAAATAAATAAAAGGATTTTTTTAAATATAAAACAAAACAAATAAAAAAGACACACACAAAAATACATGCAGAATCCTTAAAAAAAAAAGGGGTCTTTAAAAAATAGAACAAAATAAACAAAAAAAAGACACAAAAAAAACCCAGAGAAAAAATCCAAATAAAGATAAAAATTTAAATTAAAAATCGTTTAAAAATCAAAACAAGGTAAAGTGAAAAAAAATACACACAATATAACAATAGATCGGAAACTAATATCTAAAATTTAACATAAAAAAAATGACAAAAACAATATTAAGAAAAAAGGCAAACTCTAAATAGAGGTAAAACTGACAACACACTGTAGGAAAAAGAAAAGTAACTAAAAAAGAAGGGTAAAACCGGAATAACACTGTAGCAAAGGAAAAAAACAACTATAAACGAAGGGTAAAATCATCAATTAATAATTTTAAAAGGATAAAGTTGTCCCAATACTGTATCAAATAGTAAAAGTAACTAAAAGTCAAAGGCAAAATTGTCAATTGACCCAAAAAAATAAGGGTAAAACAGACATAACACTGTAGCGGAGAAATAAATAATTAGTAATGAAGGGTAAAAAAGTCATTATATTGTAGAAAAAGATAAAAATATTGTACATTTACTGTTCATTTACTGTAGCAAAGTTAATGTACAATAATGTAGCGACAACAGCGAAATTAGATAAGAAAAAAAAATCAAAAATCACTGTTTATCACCCTAGAAAAAACAGTGAAAAGTGTTCATTAGTATAATTATGTAATTAGAATTATTATAAAAAAAATAATTCATTGATATTCTTTTTTTTCTTTTCACACGCACGTATCTATCCAATCCCCGTATAAACAACCTATAAACCGTACTGCTTTGAAACTTATTCAAAAACCCTAATTTTCACTCGTCAATGAATACACTGAAAAATTACATTGAGATATGTTAATCTTCTTCGTTATCGCTTCACCGTTGTGTTTTTCTTTCTGTGTTATGCCTTTTTTTGGATATTTGAATGTTGGTTTTTTACGTTGATTCTTGATTGGTTTGTTAGACACAAAATTATGTATGTATTGTCCTATAATATATATATTTATTGAATGGCTTTTTTGCTGGGTAAATACGCTAGTTTTATCGTTTGGTTTTTGCTAGTGTATTGCCAAAAAAAAAAAAGGTAAATTGGCTTCATTTTTTTTATGTCTTGTTGGTATTGTTCTTAATACCTTTTCCTTGCTTTTTTTTGTCCCTCTAAATGTCTGATCTACTTGTTTGGACATAAATTTATTATTTGCTTATTATTATTATTATTATTATTATTATTTTGAATGAACACATATGACATAAATGAGTAGATACACCAATATACCTTTCTAGCTTCCTCATTATTTTCCTATCGCTTCAAAGCTTTATTAATAAAAAAACAAAAGTTACAAAAGATCCATACAGTGAAGGAAAAATAAAATAACAAAATGAAACAACGAAACACAACCTAGCAAATGAGAAAACTAACCATAAGGTAGTCTCATAGCATAAAGCCCAAACTCTCTCCTCTTCTTTACAATTTCCTCTCTTTTTTTTTTTTTAGAGATATTTTATGTTTTCATTTTTAGAATGAAAATATTTCTTTTTTTTTAATCTAGATTTGTTAATTTATTTCTAACAAAATAAATTAAATTTAAAATAAAAGTGGGTGTATGAGATAGTTAAATATTATTATATTAAAAGTATCTGTAAAAGGATAGATTTACTATATTTACATTATGAAACATTTATTAGGTGGGAATATTTATCAAAATTATGTGTGCAAATATAACCACTCATATTTTATTCGGTAAATAATTTAGATTTTAAGAAATAAAATAATTTTATTAAAATATAAACATTAATAGGTCTATTGGCTTGATCGAAAAAATTTTTTGGCCCCCCTACCGATAAATCCTGGCTTCGTCACTGTTTAGCACCAAGGTTTGGATCACAAATTACAACTCAAGTTTTGTCTTTTTTTTTATATTTAAATTCAACCTCAATTTCAATATTTACGTTAATATTACAGTTTTAAAACTCAAATTTTAAAATATTATATTAAATATATGTTCAAATGAGATGTTTTTTTTTTAAATTATATAAAATTTTGAAACGAATAAAACAAGCTATTTATTTTCTTTTTTCTGAATAAATTTTAAATTTTTATTTTTTTTAACTTAACAATTTAAATGTTTCATCAAATATAAAATTCAGTTCAAATTTAAATTTTATAATTTAAATCTAAGCACCTAACGCATGCTAAAGTCTTCTAAATTTGTCCCTTTGAGGGGTCTCCCTCCTCCCGTTTCATATGCAATAATGTAGGTAAGAGAAACTTATCAAAAGGTGGGTAAGAAAACAACAATTATGTAGTGAATGAGTGGCCGACATCGTAAATAGACAAATGATCCAACTTTTCCACATGTTGACGAAAACCTTCAGAAGGCCAATTTCGAAGAATTTTGAAAGAATCTTTTGCATTGTTTGGTAAGATTGAAGAAGAATTTCAAGGATATGTGATAATTATTTATATAAATATTATATTGTCCAGTAAGGAAATTTATTAGTAACTTTATTAGGAGGTAAAATAATCTTTTCATACTTAAATAAGCACTACTACAAAAGGTACATTATACGATGGAGATTACACGACGGTTCATTTAGAACCGTCGTGTAAAGTGAGGTTTACACGACGGTTTTAAGGAACCGTCGTGTAAAGTATGGACTTTACACGACGGTTTCTTAGAATCGTCATGTAAAGTGGTCTTCGCACCCACTTTACACGACGGTTCATTGAAACCGTCGTGTAAATATGGACTTTACACGACGGTTCTAAGAAACCGTCGTGTAAAGTGGTCTTCGCACCCTCTTTACACGACAGTTTCTTGAAACCGTCGTGTAAAGTATGGACTTTACACGACGGTTCGGTCTTCGCACCCACTTTACACGACGGTTTCAAGGAACCGTCGAGTAAAGTATAGGGACTCTTTGCTGGGGAAACATGCTGCCCTCCTTGGCTGGGGAAGCGCGCGGGCGCGCACCTGGAGCCTGCTTCGGCTTGATTGAGCGCGCGGGCGCGCGTAGGTCACGCGGGGGCGTTGATTGGTCGCGCGGGCCCGCACCTTGGTCGCGCGGGCGCGCGCCTGGTTCTGGTTCCTCTGGCCTCTGGTTTGGTTGGGGGCGCACGGGCGCGCGCTGAGGTTGCGTGGGCGCGCGGCTTACACGACAGTCACTGGGGGACCGTCGTGTAATCCCCCATCAGGGGGATTACACGACGGTCCCCCAGGACCGTCGTCTAATCCTCCAGATTGGGGGCTTTGACGACGGTCGTCAAGTGACCGTCGTCTAATCCTCCGATTAGACGACGGTTTTTTCCGAACCGTCGTGTAATGCTCAAAAATTTTGAAAATTTTAAGTTTTCATTTTTCGAATTCCGCGCGAAAACTAATTACTCTAATACAATTTCCTCTTCATTTCTCTTAATATATTCGCTCGCATCTCCTTATTTCTCTTCACACTCTTTACTTTTCTCAAGTACCCACACATACTTCACCAACCCGCCAGCACTTCTCTTTTAAATTCCAGTCAATCCGCCGTTGCCGCCGCCGCCACTTCCTTCTTGCTTTGGCCGTGACTATTCTTTTTCAAGGAAAAGTAAGGTGACTTCATATGTAAACTAAACCACATTTGCTTGTTTGTATTGTTGTTTGTCACTAAAGATCCATTGTTGCAAATTAGTGTGTTTGTTTTTAATATTTCTCTTTGTAGAGGGGAAAAATGATTGTGAATCGTTAATTTTGACACTTTAATACATTTATGAACATGTTTTTTTTACGTACACAACATGCTCGACGGAATGCCACAATGAGTTTTCCTTTTCGAAAAAGATAATAGAGTTTGATCAATATTCAAAGCATAACTATAGCAAGATTACATGAAGTCTTCTAGCAAGATTACATGTAAGTCAATTTTAATATGTTAATTTTTTTAATCTTATTTATTATATATATCTTAATTAATTAGTTTCAATTTTACCAATTTGCTAGGGTCTTATTGGATTGGAAGATTATGGCCGGTCAAGGGATTAGAAGGAGACAAGACTATAAAACCATAATTTCGGATCGTCCTTGTCCTCTCCAAGAGGGAAGTGTTGAATGTAGTTATTTTATTTTAGGTTTTATGAGGGACATAGTGTTGAATGGAATTGACGTACTAGAAAGTAAAGAATTTTATACTTATGAGGATTTGGATTTGATTAGGGGAGAATGAGCTAGCCATGTAATGCAATTCATTAATTATGATATGTGAACTTGTAATGTAAAAATTGGTATGTATTTTTAATTTGATAATTGAAGTTACTATCTTGGATCGTGTATTGGATAACATGCAGGTTAGGCTTGCACGGGAAATCACCAAAAAACCCAATTTTTTTTTTTAAATAAATACATTACACGACGGATCTTGAACCGTCGTGTAATGTGTACATTACATGACGGTTCGGAGAGGAACCGTCGTGTAATGTCTTTATTACACGACGGTTCTTGGCCGAACCGTCGTGTAATGTGATTTTGATGACGACGCATCGTGGTATAACATTGAGATACCACGACGGTAACGGAACCGTCGTGTTATATACCACGACACTGGATTACACGACGGTTGGTATACCGTCGTGTAAACTTTACACGACGGTAAAAAACCGTCGTGTAATCCACAATTTTTACTAGTGAAGGGAGAGAACTTGTATCATTTCGTTAGTAAAAAGATACAAAATGATATGTCCGGAAAGAGTCTCTCCCTCCAGCTTTGCACTTTTTAATTTAATTTGACATGTTTGACATGACCTTACATATGCGTGCTAAACTATTAATTGCCTTGAACTTTATACCTGCTGTTTTAAGTTCTTGAACATTTCGAAAAGAGAAAGATTGAAATAGTGGAAAATTATTCACCGTTTTTTTTTTTTTTTTTTTTTTTCCCGGTCCTTTTGTTCATGCAAGTGCAACGGTACTCATTCGGTAAGTACAAGTTTTGATTGCTTTTACAAATCCGATACTAGATTTGTAAACATTTAAATTTTTAATTTTAACCAGACTTGCTTATGGGAAAATTGTCACTTAGATTAAACATGTTTGCTACAATCTGATCGGTTTTGTTTTTTCGAACTTAAAAACCTTATTGGCTGCTCAGTTGCTGAGTACTCCAATTACAGTCTTCAACATAAAATTCAGATCTCAAGCATTCTGTAGTAGCTCTGGGATTTGATCAAGTTTTGTCTCATTTGGCATTCAAATATATGCAAAAAGAGAATCTTATCTCAAACATATCAGATCAAGTAAAGGGCGAAATCTAACTTGAAATAAATAAATCGTCAATGAATTAAAGGCTGTAGATAAATTCATTCACACACCAGTTACAAGATAATTACTTAAATTAATAATATTTAAAAAGAAATTAAATTGAATTAAATTGTCATACGTATGTGTGTGTGTGTCTATATATATTAGTAAACTATATATATATTAAGTAAACGGAGAGGAGGAAAATCCCCCACTCAAACTTATTAAAAAGATAAAATAAAAAACAAATAAAAAGAGATTCAAAATCCATGGCCCTCAACATATTACATTGGGTTAATTTCAAATTTAGTCCTCCAACAACTAAAAATAGAACAGAATTCGCCCACGCTTATAATCGGTTACAATTTTGATACTACCCTTGAGACGTAAAAATAAAAAATAAAATAAAATAAATAAAAATTTAGTGGTTTTAATCATATGTGGATCTCGTGACTTAATTTTTTAATGAATTAAATTATATGTGGGTCACCTAATGTGTGTGCATGATTAAAATCATGTGGTAGAGACCCTCTGAGGGTCTCTACCGGTAAGGTCTTTTTTTAGATCGTTAAGATTTAATCGAACGGCTCAAATATTGATGACGTACGATATTTATCATACACCTAACCTCACATTATCATTCCTACCTAAAATCTTCTCCGCCGCCGGCGATCTTTCTGTCGCCGACAATGGACGCCGGCGACTCATCCCCGACGCCGGCGGCCCAACTCCGGCCACCAGTCCCAGACGCCGGCCGTCGCCGTCGGCGACCTCATTTTCTCTATCTTTCCCTTTCTCTCTCTTCTCTCTCTCTCTTCCCCTCTCTCTCTCTTCCTCTCCCTCCCGCCGGCCCCCCACCCCCGGCCTCCCCCACCTCCGACCGCCACCCTCCCCCGGCCGGCACCCCCCCCGATGACCCCCCCTCTCTCTTCCCCTTTCTCTCTCTTCTCTTCTCTCTCTCTCTTCCCCCTTCTTTCTCTTCCCCTCCCTCCCGCCGGCCCCCACCCCCGGCCCCCAGCCAAGCCCCCGGCCCCGCCCCCCTCCCCGGCCTCCCCCACCCCCGACGACCCCCCTCCCCCGGCCGCCACCCTTCCCGCCCCCCCCTCCCCCCCCCCCCCCCTTCTCTCTCTCGATTTCGCGAAATCGTGAAATTTCTAGGGAACTAAGACATTGGTCAAGGGAACTAAGACATTGGTCATAGGGTATCCAAGGTTGGTGAACCATCTCATTCACATGATTTCTTTTACACTTAAAAAAAATGGCCCCTGAAAATAAGGCAAATAAAGCAAGGTCCTAAAAATTGTCACATTCAATAAATAACAAAATAATAATAATAATAATAATAAAAGTAAATAACAGTTTTCATAAAATATTTTAAGCAAATAGTAGGTTTTTAAAATATTTAAACTAAATATTAGATTTATCATGTAAATGATTTATTTACGTCAAATTTATCAAGTAAATGATTTATTTACATCTTCTAAAAATATTATTTACTTTATTTGTGTTTAATTTGTCAATTGAAGATGAAATTTTAAGTTGAAATTGGTTAACTTTTCAAAAATTAGTTATAAATTTTTTTTTACTTTCAAAAAAAAAATCTGAAATGAAAAATATAATTTAATTGGAGTTAAACTTGAACGCCAAATAAAACTTTAACAAAATTTTCATTTACGTGATAAATTTATTATTTACTCTAAATATTTTAAAAATATAATATTTATTTTAATTATTTTATAAAAACTGTTATTTATTACATTTTTCATAAATAAATTTTAAAAAAAAGTTCTTGAAATTGTTGCCTTTCATTATAAAACTAACACCTAAAATGTAAAGCTTTAATGTAGGAATCTGTCTGATATATGATGGCCATTAATGATGATGTCGTAGCAGAGAAGGATCTAAACTAATCATATTCAATCATTTTAAAAGTTTTGATAAAACCCTTTAAGAAAAGAATAGTCTTAACTAAACGACAAAACATAGGCGCTTTCCAATTGGAAAATTAATCATGTTTCCATCTCGGACAAAATGACTGTTAAAAAAGAATTCTATCAATAATGACTTTAAGAGGGTTTTTATCATAATTATATCTTTTATTAAATAATAATATTTATTTAAAAAAATTTCTACATGTCTTGCTGAAGTTTTTGTCTGACTCCGTCGTTGGTCAAAGAAAGTGGGTGTGGTAATGATCATTTATCTCCCGTCTACAAGTTAAACGTGCAAATTTATCATCTTGACAAGACCTCGATATTCGACTCTTTTTATTTTTCCTGTTTGATATGACCTCGTATCTTTGAAATATCTTACCACCAATTCACTTTATCCTTAATTTAAAACAAAACCCTGGTTCTTAGGATTTTGTTGGCATGAGCTGTCCAAATTCATGACAAAAGTAGGTGCAGTAATTTCCATGGGACATTGATGTAAAACATAGATGAAGTTAATAGATCAAAGCAATAATAATAGACAAGTGAAAACAATATTTATGTACGTGATATTGACTTAGAGTTTATCTACTTGCTACCAGTCACTAAATCAATACAAAGTCGAATGAATTGGTGCAACAGGAAGGATTTTTTTTTTCCTTATTCTCTTCCCACATTGGCATAAATCCACAAGCTTGGACACGTTAAGCAACATGACGATAGCGCGAAAACACTATACTATTTTGTGTATTTTTTATAATTTTCTTATCAGAATTTTACTCTTTTTTTTAATATTTTTTTTCTTATTAAGACTTAATTTTGTTTAAGCTTTTACTTAATAAGTATTTATATCGTAGTTTAGTCTATATAACTTGCTTTGTTTCTTTGTTTCTTGTTTTTTTTTCCCCCTTCAAACTAATGTTTTTAGTGTGTTCAGCACTAATATATTTGTTTATTTATTTTTCATTAAGGAAATTATTAATGGCATGAGTACGTTAAAGCCCACAACATGAATATGAATGGACTGTGAGCCAGGATTGATCAGCTAGATATCTAAAAAACGAGCCCGGCACGCTTAGCATGATTTCATGTCGATCTAAAGTACTGATAGACAAAAATAAATGAGTTTGGTACGAACAAACCAGATTGGTTGACAACTCTTAAACTAGATGTGGAGCAATGTGTCGAGAAAAAAGAAGTATTTTAGGAGGTGTTTGGTGAATGAGTTGAGTTTGAGTTGAGTTGAGATTTTTTAATTTGAATAGTAATTTTTGTTGATTTTTTCAGAAAAGACAAAAAAAATTTTCAGAAAAAGATAAAAATATGATAAAAAAGTACAGTTTAGTTTGAGTTGAATGTAAATGTCAAACACCCTTTTATATCAAATAGTCATTTTTGAACCTCCTTTTTAAAAATGCTTAAAAACAAATTTATTTACGAATTCTAACAGATTTTTAAAAATCTACGATATTAATACTTTACACTCTAATATGTTTTTTATTATGCGGATTGTCTTTTTATAGATTTTTTTTTTTTTTTTGTTACATAAGCGGATTCCACGTTTTTATATATATCAAGATTCAACCTTTTATATAAACACATATCCAGATTTTTGTGGTCATTGTGATAATAATAACCATATATATTTTTATCAATTAATGTTTTGATATGGTGGAAATAATAATATTGTCATAACGAAAATGATTTTGTCATTTCGACGATTATGTTTTGACATACGATATTTATAGTATGAGGATCTTAATATTATATTGCATATTTCTAATTAACAACAATATGGTCACGACTTATATAACAATAAGCGTATTATTTTATAGAAAAACTTTATATTGCATATTATAGGTATTATCACAATCACTATCATATTGACCGCATCATTAAAAAAAAAAAAACATCTTCACCTAATATAATAACACAGAATATTGACTTCATCAATCTGATATTGATAGCAAATATACAATAATAAATAAATAAATAAAAATTCAGCAACAAATAATAAAACATATATGATCAGTTTTTAGGACAAAATCTTTAGGTAAATGAGATATTTTTTTAGGAAAAAAATCTTTTTGGGTAACTGATTTAAATAAGGCCTTTTTAATAGGAATTTTTTTTTTTAGTTTCTTCAATTAGAATTAAGGTTATACTTTTGTCAAGACAACATGATCAATTTTCGTTTTTATTTTTTTTTCACTTTTTAAAATAAAGTTGATTTTGGATTTTTGTTTTTTAATCATAATTATAATTTGGTCATATGTGTTCACCGGGAAAAAATGCAACTAACATTTGCTTGCATCAAGGTTTCCAGTTTGTAACTTGCGAAGGGTGGAATTAAGTTAATTGTGATATAGTGATGTTATTCAAATTGATCATCGTCGGGCTACACTAGTGTCATTCTTCTAGTGATAAAAAGTAATTGTTTTATTTATTTTTATAATTTTCAGAGGAAAAAATTGGAGTTTCTATGATTGGAATCTCTATTTTTCATCATCGGTTGAAACCTGTTTGATTTATTTTTGAACGATTTGATCTATAACTAAAAGTATGTCTATGTCACACACTGTAAATTATTTAACTTTTTTCTCTCTCTTCTAATTGAATTTCAGTAAGAAATTTCATGAAATATTAAAAATTAACGGATCCTGACTTAGTTAGGATGTACTAATATTATTGTAAAAAAAAAAAAAAAAAAACTCAGCTATGAATATATGGTGACATGTTTTAAGAATATGATCGATGAGGTGGCTAATTTTTTTTATTAGATATTATTTAGGATGCATATGATTTTAAATATTTCCTATATTCAGAAATTTAATTAGTTATTATGATAATTATAAGGGTTATTTATTTATTTTATCATGTATTTTAATTTTATTTGAAAAGTGCTATATCATGCACTTTGAATTATATATTCTTATATCATTATATTAAATTTTATATACAAATTTATACCTCTTTTATATCAACACTTAATTTTAATTTTATATCGACCAAACCATCTTCAAAAGAAAAACTAAAATTAAGTGTTATTAATAATTTATAATATGTATTTTAATTTTATTTGAAAAACATATTGAGAAATTTAAAATTCTGTATTTTTATATTATTATATTACATTTAGAATATAAATCTTTAAATTTTTTAATTAACACTTAATTACATCTACAAATTAAGTTTGCAAATCATAATCTTGACGGCGATTCTGATGTCAGTCTCTTTTTATTGTCCTGTTTTGATATGACCCTGCATCTCTTAAATTTCTTAAGATCCGTACACACTCCATTTAACTTGCTTTTTAGGTTTTTGTTGTAATGAGCTGTCCAATTTCATAACAAAGGTTGTTGAAAGTAATTAAGAGGAATTTATGTGGTGGGTTATATAAGACATTGACGTGACTATACTGAAGTTAATAGAAAACGATAATGTACGTAAAAGTGACCGTACATAGAGCCTATCTACTACAACCAACTAAATAAATACAAATAATGAATTGGTATACGGTGAAGAAGGATGCATTTCTTTCTTCCCTTCCCAAGATTGCTCGAGTGATTTAATACTCCATAGTCCGACCTATTGGCATGAATTGCGTTGAATGTAATCCACTCTAAGTCCATCGTTCAAGTAAAATTAGATCACGTTCTTTTTGTTTTATTCTTAACTCTAGAAATTTCAAATTGATAAAGAGATATGACAGAATAATATCCATAATGCTATTTTTCATTACCAAAAGTAACCTATTATAGCTAAGTAAATATAATTAGAAATTTAAAGTTCTAAAGGACAAAATAAGATATCCCTTATTATTTAGGGACCAAATTGAAATTAACCTAATCTTTGTAAACTAAATGTAACTTATAATTTAGTAAAAAAAAAAAAATTCTTAAGAAGTTTGAATTTTTCTTTGTTAGTAATACATCTTACTTTCCAGCTAGTTATATATGATTTTAACGAGAAAGAACTAAATAGCAGTTTTCAAAAACTAATTTAATTTAGTAGTATATTTTAAAATATTTAGAGTAAATAAAAGATTTATTAAGTAAATGATTTATTTACGTCTTATAAATATATCATTTATTTAATAATTTTTTTATTTACTTAATAATCTATTATTTATTTTAAATATTTTTTAAAATCAACTATTTATTTCAATTATTTTTCATAAAAATATTATTTATCATAATTTCTTATTTCCTATGGTTGTTTCATATGTCTCTTGAAGAAAGTGGGTCATAAGCATTTATCTCTTGTCTGGGATGCAAATTCTAGCGTACACATGCACAATTACATCTTGACCAAGACTTCGATAATTGTCTATTTTTATCTTTCCTGTTTTATTTACCTTCATATCTTTGAAATTTCCTACCACCTGTTCACTTGCTTTTCAAAACGTGAAACTGCTTCTGAAGTTTCTGTTGCCATAATTTGTCCAATTTCCTGACACATCTAGGTACAAGTATTTATGAAGAGCCAGCTAAGTTATGTCGATGTCCTATTTTTATAGTATTGTGAGATATTAACAAATTTTAAGACGACATATTTTTTCAATCATTTTCTTGTCATTTTCACACTTTCAGAGGCGCTAAATTTAATGTTCTCTAATAAAATATTATCTTTAATATTAAAATTATCCTATAACTAAATTTGATACAAATTTATCATAAAATATAACTAATGATAATTAATTTAATATATGATTCATATTTGATTAGTATGTTTATTTTTTTATTTAATTATTAATGTATTTTTATTTTTAAATTATTAAATAACAAAAGTTTAATTTTTTGAGTTTCAAAACTAGTAATGATGTCAAAAAGTAAAAATAGCGTTAACATTTTACATTAAAACACAAAATAGGATAATTTAACTATTCACACTTTTCGATGATAAGTATAGTATTGACATGGATATGGATATATATATTAAAGATCGTCTAAGAAGCAAGTGTAAAAAGTTTCAATAAGAAGGGTGAATACTAGCATTTCGTTCATATACATGAATCAAGAGCAATGTACTCGATATAGGCACAAAAGATTCGAAAGGCTGCATTGAAGTGCCATAACCACACATTTTGGAAAGATTTATGCCATGAAAATTAAAATAAAAAACAAAAACATTATCTCTTACAGCAAATGACAAACTAACAGATTTGGAGTACCAAAAGATTACCTTAAGGACCTGCTATAAATGGGAGGGGAAAAGCTCAATCTAAATAAATTATTTCTAACAAAAAAAATAATAATAATAAAATAAAAGTTTAGGTTTTAAATAGGTTAAAATTTTAACTTGTTGCCGGTTATAGGATGGACCCTATTCCCCATTTACCTGTCCCGATTAATTATATGAAAGATTATTTATGGTATTATATATTTTAAGGTTTTTAATATTTAAGGTATTATTTTATATTTAAGGTATTATATATTTTATGTTTTACAATGTATATAATTTTAAGTATTAAATTTTAACATATTTGATATATGAAAGATTAAATATTATGGTTTTGATTTATTTTAACTTCAAATTCTTACATAGATTCTTTTTTATTTTTTGTTTTTGTTTGTATATAACAAAAATAGATAATCGTATTAACAGGATATTCCGCGAGTATCTTGATTCTGTGACAGGGAAAATCTTCTCATCTCAATCAATTTAAATAGAATACAAGATGAGTATCTATGGAGAGTATTTTTATTTCGAGACAAACAAAATAAGCGTTTTTATTTTATTTTTACGAATACATTTTAAATTTATACACTTTTTGACTCTAGTAATTCAAATGCCTCCCTAAACATAGAATTCAAATATTGTTTTTTTTTTTCTTGAAAATTCAACCTCAATTGCACTATTCACATTACTATTACATTTTTAAAATTCAAACTTTAAAAGTCCACAGTATATACAAATCCAAATGAGATTTTTTTTTAAATTGCATAAAATTTCGAGACAAACAAAATAAGCTCTTTATTTTATTTTTACGAACACATTTTAAATTTTTACATTTTTTAACTCTAGTAATTCAAATACCTCCCTAAACATAGAATTCAATTCAAACCTAAATTTTACAATTTAATGTTTGGCACCTAACACATTATGTACGGTATGAGTTGTCTACATCGTAAACAATTTATCTGTTTTTTTTTTTGAAACATTATTATAGTGGGTTTTTTTTTTTTAAAATTTTAATATAGTAGATAGGTATATAAATTAATCTTGTCACTCTTTAAATATTTTAGAGAGATTTTATTTACACCCATAATATTGATAAATATATCCATAAAATCAATAAATGTTTTTAATGTATTTTTATCTGACAAGAAAATTATCTTAAAACCATTAAAAATACTCATACTCTCACATATCTATAAATTAAAATATTTTTTATGAAATAATTAAAAATATACACCACATTAACCATAAAATGTGAATAATATTTTAAAAAACTCATAAGAAAATGTTCTAAATTGTTCTTCATCAATTTCTTAAGAAATTTTTATAATTACTTGAAAATTTTCAATGGAGGGTCCAAGTGAAATAAAAATAAAATACAGATGTCTCTTAAAAAATCAACAACTATTAATTTTTTTTCTTTTCTTTTAGAATTTGAAAATAGTTTTCTGTGGTTTTTTAAATTATTATTCTTTTTATTTATTTTTTCTTACTATGTTCGTTTACATGATGGTATATTTATATATATATTTTTAAATGTAGTATGACATTTCCTGATTTTTAATTTAGATATTACTTGAGTTTTTCTTCTTTACTGTTTCTCTCTCTCTCTCTCTTAGAGATACTTTATGTTTTCTTTTTTATGATGAAAATATATCTATTTTTCTTATTTAGATTTGTTAATTTATTTTTAACAAAATAATTTTAAATTTAAAATAAAAAGTGGGTGTATGAGAGAGTTAAATGTTGTTATATAAAAAGTATTGGTAAAAGGATATATTTACTATGATTATATTAAGAAATAGTTATTAGGTGGGGATTTTTATTAATATTATGTGTGAAAATTAATCACTCATATTTTATTATAGGGCAAATAATTTCGATTTGAAGAAATAAAATAATATTATTAAAAACAAAAATATCAATGGGTTTAGTGGCTTAACCAAAAAATATTTTTTGGCCTCCTTGCTAATAAATCCTGGCTCCATCACTGTTTGGCACCAAGGCTTAGATTACAAATTACAACTCAAGTTTTGTACTTTTTTCTAAAAATTCAACCTCAAATTTACTATTCACGTTACTGTTATAATTTTGAAACTCAAACTTTAAAAGTCTATAGTATATACAAATATAAATTAAATGATTTTTTTTTTTCCAAATTACATAAAGTTTCAAGACGAACGAAACAAACTCTTAACTTTTTTTTAACACATTTTAAATTTTTTCACTTTTTAACTATAATAATTTAAACATCTCACCAAACATAGAATTCAATTCAAATCTAAATTCTATCGTTTAATCAGTAGCACCTAACGCAATGCAAAGTCTCCTAAATTTGTCTCTTTTGTTATTTATTTATTTATTTTCCCTCTGTTTCAGATGCAATAGTGTCTGTAAGGGAAACTTATCAAATGATCCAACTTTTCCTCGTGGTGACGAAAAACTTTTAAAGGTCACTTTCAAAGAATTTTCACTGTTTTATTTTTATTTTTATTTTTTTGTTTTTATTTTTTCATTTTTGATTCAGATTATTGTGAATAACGCTAGTCCTTGAATTTTCTCTTATCTCTTAGAACTTACGAGTTTAATATCCATGCGTTGTACGTTGAATGAAGAAAATAAATAAATAAACTGAGTATTATATAATAAAACCAATTAGTTAAGGCAAATATTATAATTATAATTAATATAATTCTTCATAAAATCTCTCACAATAATAAATATGTAAGATCAAAATGACAATAGTACTAACAATAATAAAAATGAAAACAAAAGCAAAAAAATAAAAAATTCTTCTATAGTCAAACTCATTTAAAGAAAAAAAATTAAAACAAAAATAAAACAAAAAAAAAAGGAACAAAAATCTTTAGACTCAAAAGAACCAGAAAAAACAAACCCTATCAAAAAATTATAACAAATAAAATATATATATCATTTTCTCCTTTTTTTTTTTACTATTTAAAAAAAACCAAAAAAAAAAAAAACAAAATTTTATCAGATTATATACAAGTAAAAATGTTTAAAAAAACAAGGATTTTTAAAATCCAAAACAAAACAAACAAAACAGACACAAAAAAAAAATGCATGTAGAATCCTTAAAAAAAAAAAGAGCAAAAGAAACAAAAAAGACACACAAAAAAAACCCAGAAAAAAAATCCAAAATAAAGATAAAAAATTTAAAGTAAAAAAGCGTTTAAAAAAAAAGGCAAAGTGAGCAAAAACACAATACAACAATAGATAGGAATCTAATGTCTAAAATTTAACGTAAAAAAAAAATGATAAAAACAATATTAAGAAAAAAAAAAAACAAACTCTAAATAGGAGCAAAACCGACAACACACTGTAGGAAAAAAAAAGCAACTAAAAAAGAGGGGTAAAATAGTAATTGTATTGTGCGGGTAGCTAGTAATTTTTACATAATAAGGGTAAAAAGGTCAATTCATTGTAGATGGAGGAAAACCAACTAAATCAAAGGGGAAAAAAAGACTCTGCACTGTAAAAAAAATAGTAAAATGTGTGAGAACAAAACCGTCCTTCAACTGTAGATAAACCAAAATCAGCACATAAGATAGGGGTAAAATCGTCATTTAACTGTAGAAAAAGTAGTTATTGTATATCACTGTAACAAAAAATACTGTATATTACTGTAGCAAAAACAAAAATAAAATAAAATAAAATAAAAGTCACTGTTCGTTACTGGCAAAAAAAAAAATTAAACCCTTACTCTCTTTTAGTATATTAGTATAATATCTCCTGTATATATAAAACGAAGTGAAAAACTTACATACACATTTGCGAAACTCCTACTAGTTGCTCTTAAATCATCAAGCATATATTATTCGTTCCTGTTTTTTGACCTCCATCCAAGCACAAGATTTGAGCTCTTTGAAAGGTACTTTCTATCGCTTTCTTTTCATGTTTCCGGTTTCAGTTGGGGCCCAGAGAAAGGAAGATCACAGTTGAGCGAAACACTTGAGTAAAAATGAAAGCTTTTTTTGGAATTCTGGACTACCTATGTTTTTTTTTAAATAAAAAAAGAATTGTTTTGGGTTTGTTTAATTTTAGGATTTTTAAAGCTTTAAAAGTTATTTTGTTTAATTTATAGTAAAATAATGTTTAAAACAATGCTCAATACGTACTAAAAACAAGGGTAGTCTTTTTTTTTTTTTTTTTTTAAGTTAACTGGTCAAGGGATTTCTTTTTAGTCTTCCGTAGGAGATTATTTTTTACAGGTCCAAAACTTGATTAATTTTTATTTTCTTTTTCCAAAAAACTTTTTCTTTAAAAGAAAAGAAAAGGATGCACTTCTTTATTCTCTTCCCAAGATGCTGCAGTTCCTTTTTTTTTTTTTTTTTTTTTATTCTTCTCCTGTTTAGATACTCCAGTGATTTAATACTCTGTAGCCCGGCCTATTGGCCTGTATCGCTTTGGATGTTTGGTGGTAGAGAGTGAAATCTAATTTAGTCCATCATTTGAGTAAAATCAGATCATGTTTCATTCGTTTCATTGTTGACCCAAGAATTTTCAAATTGAGAAGAAGATAAGATAGGATAACACCAATAATCCTCCTTTTCATTATCAAAATGAACCTATTATAGCTAAGTAAATATAATTAGAAATTTAAATTTGTAAGGGATAAAATGAGACATTTCTTATTTTTCAGAGATCAAAATGAAATTAATCCTAATTTTTATTTACTAAATGTGACATATAATTTTGTAAAAAAATTCCTACGAGTTTGGATAAATTTTCTTTGTCAGTGAGTTATGATTTTAGAGAGAAAGGAATAAATAACCGTTTTCAGAAAATAATTAAAGTAAACAGTAAATTTTTAAAATCTTTAGAATAAATAACAAATTTATCATTTAAATAATTTATTTACGTCAGATTTATCAGGTAAATGATTTATTTACATCTTACATATATATATCATTTACCTAATAAATATATTATTTTTTAAAATATTTTAAAACGTGATATTTATTTTAATTATTTTTGTAAAAATACTATTAAATTACTATAATTTTCCATGATTTTTTATATGTCTCTTGATGAAAGTGGCCATCTGCAATTATCTCTGATCTAGAACATGCAAATTCTAGCGTACATGCACAATTACATCTTGATCTAGACTTCGATATTTATCTCTTTTTATTTTTCCTATTTTATTGACCTTTGTATCTTTGAAACTTCTTACCACCTGTTCACTTTTATTTTTAAAACATGAAACTGCTTCTTAGGTTTCTATTGCAATGAGCTGTCCAATTTCATGACAGATATAGGTATAATTTATGAAGAGCCATGCCAGCTATGTTTCTACTACTTCTTTGGTGTGTGGATGCCTTATTTTCTGGTATTATGAGAAGGGGAATTCCACAATGAGATCCTCTCACTTTACCTTATTATTGGGGTAAAATATTTTTGTCATTAGATGACTTTTTGAGGGTTGTGATTTAAAGGATTCTCCAAACATTTTAAGAAGCATTACAACTGATTACAACTTAAAAAAACTGTTCATAATTTCAATAATTTAAAAAATATTTCCAAAAAAATTAACAAAAAAAAACCCAAGTTTTTGGCGATACAATTACCAACCGTGGTTCCCTAGGAGAGGCGATGGCCGGACCGAGAATCGGTTTGGAGGGAAGGATGGAGGGGGTGACTTTCCGACAGAGTAGACGGCGTAGGGACGCCATGGTCGATGATCGACCTGCGCAGATCTGCCTACCATGGGGGTGCTACTCACGAAGTGGTCGACGTTGGAAAGCTTACGATGTTAGCGACGGTGATTCGCTGTCATGCTGGAACTGCAACCACCGGCAAGCTCCTCTGACCTCAGAATTTCAAAGAAGCAAGAACAGCATGGAGCTGTGACGAATCTGGAAAATCATGATGGTTGACGTTCCCTCTACCGTTAAGCCGTCCAAACCCTTGAATGGTTGCGACAACAAGAATCCACTATTTAATTAAATAAATATAAGTTTTTGTGAAACATAATAAAGGGTGAGTCTATGGTGAATACCTTTCTATGGTCTCTACCGGTAAAATTATTTTTTAGACCATTGAGATTCAATCGAACGGCTAAAATATTGATGGTGTACGTTACTTATCATACACCTTATCTCACATAATCCTTCCCACTCAAAGTCTTCTACGTCGTCGGTGATCTTCTCGCCGCTGGTGATGGACGCCGGCGACTCACCTCCGGCCCCCCATCCCCAGACGTTGGACGTTGGCCGCCGGCGATCAATTTTCTCTCTCTTCCCCTTTCTCTCTCTTCTCTCTCTTCCCCTCTCCCCCGACGCCGACGACCCACCTCCGGCCCCCCACCACCGGTCCCAGCCCCGGCCGGCCAGCCGCCGGCGACCTCCCTTTCTCTCTCTTCTCTTCTCTTTCTCTTCCCCTATTTCTCTTCCCCTTTCTCTCTCTTCCCCTCTCTCCCACCGCCCCCCACCCCAGGCCCCAACCCCCAGCCCCCCGACCCCCTCGTACACCCCCCCCACCCCCTCCCCCCCCCAGACGAGCCCTCCCTCTTTCTCTTCCCCATTCTCTCTCTTTTCCTCTCTTCTCTCTCTCTCTCTCTCTCTCTTCCCTCTTCTCTCTCTTCGCAAGGCCGACGGGAGGGGGTTCCAGGGGAGCAGGGGGTGGGGGGGGGGGGGGGCTGGGGGAGTGGGGGTGCATGGGGGGGCCGGGGGCTGGGGTTGGGGGCCCGGGGTGGGGGGCGGCGGGAGAGAGGGGAAGAGAGAGAAAGGGGAAGAGAGAGAGAAGAGAAGAGAGAGAAAAGGGAAGAGAGAGAGAAGAGAAGAGAAAGAAAGGGGAAGAGAGAGAGGGAGGTCGCCGGCAGCCAGTCGGCCGGGGCTGGGACTGGTGGTGGGGGGGGGCCGGAGGTGGGTCGCTGGCGTCAGAGGTGAGTCGCCGGCGTCCGTCACAGGCGGCGAGAAGATCGCCGGCGACGGAGAAGATTTTAGGTGATAAGGATTATGTGAGATAAGGTGTATGATGAATATCGTACACTATCAACGTTTTAACCATTCAATTGAATCTTAACGGTATAAAAAGGGCTTTAACGGTGACTATAGAAAGGTCTATACTACAGACTCACCCCATAATAAATTATAACATATTTTTATTTTTCAATTAAAACAGATTTACTTATTTACAATTTTATCCTTTTTTTCTCTCCTCACTCTCTCTTTCTTCCCTTAGTCTTTCTCTCTCTCTCTCTCTATCTCGTTAATTTACCATCACAGGTGCTCACCGATGACCGACAGCAAGGACGAAGAACGGCGGCAAATGACCGCAACAACTACGAGGCTACTCCAGATGACTTCTCAGATCCCCCAGTGCGGCGATGAGGTTCGCAAGCGATCCATCTTTGGGCTCCAGTAGCATGGCGATCTCCAGGCTTTGTGAGCTTCAAATACCTAATGAAAAATAAACAGAATAGAAAAACAGAGAAAAAGCGGCGACAATTTCATATTAATGAAGTGCTTAATGCAATATAATCATTTCTAATATTACTCTGAATAATTAGACATATTAATGAAGTGCTTAACGAAATGTCTAATAATTAGTTGTGCTTAGATTTGATGTGGGTCCATTAAAACAAAACTTAAAGTTATCAATAAACAAAGCACCATTTGGTCTACTTCTAACTTTTTCACCTTAACCATTTGTGAAGAATAACTAGTTCTCTTTTTCTTTTTCCTCTTTCTTTTTCTTTATCTTTTTCTTTTTCCTTTGGTAAGTTCTCTGATATGCTATTCGGTTGACTGTAAACATGCTCACATCAAATCCCACAGATTTAATAATATAAAGAAGAAGAAGAAGAAGAAGAAGAAGAAGAAGAAGAAGAAGAATAGAAGATCTGATGGAAGACGTGGGAGATCACGCGGCCGGAGAAAGGAGATCGGCTATAGCTATCTTTTGATGTACATTTGAGGAATAAGGGTTAGTAAAGATTATTAACTTATTTTTCAAGGGTAATATGACTGAGTTGATCAATCATCCTCATTTTTTTTTTTTGTTTTTCTGTTTTGAGTTTTATTACTTTTTTTTTTTTTTAAAAGAAGCTTTAAAATTCTTTTTTGGATTTTTTGATAAAATTTCCTAGTGCTTGCGTAAGATTGATCCAGAAATAGATTACAACGACTTGCCTATGTAGGTCAATATATTATTGCTTAAACTAAGTATTTACTTATAATTACAATAAATACGTAGACTTAGGTATTTGAAAATTCGAAATAATTTTTTTTTCCATAACGTATCATAAAAACTTTTATCACATACTCAATATATCTTAGAAAATAAATTTTCATAGGATCTTACATGTCATAAGCTTTATTATAAATAATATAAACTAGTACAAAATCTAATTTTTGCCTGTAAAAACTCTGTTTTCTCAAATATCCAAAATTGACATTTTGAAAACGGTTTGTAACAGTTTTACTAAATCGTTGATTTTATCAAATCAAAATCACGATTTTGAAACTGTAAAAACTTAAAATACATACGTACACTATAATCTTATGCCATCTTATGTTTATTTTGTCAAGTCTCACTAGAGACAATGTCCTGAACCAATGTCACACTAATTACAAAATAAACTAGTTTACCTATTATAGAAATCAAATAATTTAAGGTCATCTTAAGTAGGGTGTCGGTAATGAGAGACTATGATTAAAAATCCGGGTGATGGTTAACTTTTTTTTAAGTCTTAAATGTAAAAGCTTGCTCCTACCAATATAGTGCTCAATTTAAATTTAGCACCGAATGTGTGTTACCTAACCGTAAAAGGATCAGAATTTGAAGTTTAAATTGGAGGTACCTTTGTTTCCATTCCTTTGACACTGGTAGTCTTGTAAATGATCTGCCGACACTTGAAACACATTATCTGGTTACCAGAATATTTCATTTCTTGTTTTCCACTTGGTTCTTCTCACCTCTATTAAGACCCCAAATTTGAGCTTTTTAAAAGGTATTTTCTGTAGCTATCTTTTCATTTTACATTGGGGATAAGGGAAAAAGAAAGATTATCATTTTTTTTTTTCAAGAGATTTGTTTTTAAATAAGCTTTATAATTCTTCTTTCTTTTCAAAAAATTTTAGTAATGCTTGCAGAAGATAGATCTAGATATATATAT
The DNA here is from genome assembly GCA_025413025.1 of Ficus hispida. NCBI lineage: Eukaryota > Viridiplantae > Streptophyta > Magnoliopsida > Rosales > Moraceae > Ficus > Ficus hispida. The sequence goes on from CM046362.1 coordinate 2,778,143, forward strand.
ATATATATATGTATGTATATATGTTGAGTCATCCTCATTTAACTATAGGATGGTGTATTTGTGATTTTTTTTTCTTTTTTCTTTTTTTTAAGGTAGGTGCAAAAGAAGATGTCCAATGTAGTTCAGAGTCACGCTTTGGAAGGCACAGAAACTCGAGAGGAGATCAAGCCATTAGCTGAGATATCAGCATCGAAGAGTCAAGCTAGCTCAAGCCATGATGAAGTTCTTTTGGATATTCCAGATGAGGCACTACTGCTTACTACAGTAGAACAACTGGAAGGACTACTTTACACAACAAAGAGGCAAAAGGTCAGGCCAAATGTAGAAAACAGAGCAAAGATAAAAAGGATTCCAGAGATCATGATGAGAAATATGAACTTCACAGAGTATTTTATGCCAAAGGAGTGGAAATTAGGTCCAATTCATTGCTTAAAAGGCTACTTTTTTCTTATCACACACAAAGCTTAAATTGGCAGCATATTTCATTTTGGAAAGCGGCAGAACAAGTGAAGTCATCTTAAAAAACTTTGAGAGTAAGATGAAGGACATAAGGACGTGCTTTGATAAGGACATGACTTCTATAATTCGAGATGAGGAATTGATGAGGTTGTTGTACTTGGATGGGTGTGCAATACTAGGGTTCATACTCTGCTATATGAACGGAGAGTTAGAAGTGGTTGGTATCAGTGATGCTAAGGCAGGAGATATCGTGCGGGATTTGCTTTTGCTAGAGAACCAAATACCATTTCAAGTCCTTGAGGTGCTGATTGTCTTGGGAATGAGACGAGTAGGTTATCTGAAGAGTTGTTTCCTAGACTTCATTCTTCTTATTTATCGGCGAACTTTTCCAAGGCACTCTCCCGAAGACTTGTATGAATATTTGGACAAATATTGTTTCTCTCCGGAAATAGAGAAGGTTCAAAAGGCGGTTCACCTTCTTGACGTTTTCAGAGAAGTACTCTTATTCAACTGTCCTTCGTTTGATCTCTTAGGGTGCATGCCAAATGTCATTCGTGGAACCTTCCGGATTTTATGTTCTTGTGGTTGTGTAGCCACTAATTATTTTCTGGAGCGCTTCAAACCAGAACCTTATTATGACGTCATATCTGTTTATAGGACGGCTAAGGAGTTTTTTCCCAGTGTTCAGGAACTTAAAGCAGTAGGGATAAAGTTCAAGCCAAGTCATTCTTTGACAACCGTATCTTTTCGTTCTCGATTCTATTTTAGACCTCAACTCATGCTTCCCACATTAATTGTAGATGATTCGACGGCATCTAAGTTGGTCAATCTTGTCGCCTATGAGATGTGCTTACCTGAATCTCATCCAAATGGAATACCTTGGGTTACTTCTTACGTGAACTTGCTAGATTCACTCGTCGACAATCAACAAGACATTAAGGACCTAAGGGCATCGGACATTATTCGGAACACTCTCAGTACTGATATACTTGCAGCTGAATTAATCAATAACGTAGGCGCTGGATGCGTTGCACCAACCAGCGATGCTTATGCGAATGTCAAAGAAAAAATAAGAAAGTACTACAGAACAACATGTGCGGTCTGGATGGCTCAAGTCTGCAGTACCCACTTCAGTAGCCCATGGACTACTCTGGCTCTGTTTGCTGCTACAGCGGTACTCGTATTAACGGCTGTTCAGACTTGGTACGCTGTGAATCCAAAAAAGTGAGAGGTACAAAATACTTCTTGAACTTTCCTAAGTAACTAATTATTAATTTCATTTCAAATGTTTTAGTTCCATAATCATTAGCATAGCTATTTTGTCATTCTAATTCAGGGGTACATACTACGAAGGGTTGAACATGATCAGCCAAATGCGTAGTTGAGCTTACTGATTCCTGCATCCTTCCATATCGCTGTCGTGTTGGAATTGCCGAGTCTGAGTCAAGACTGTCCTTGGGAAGATCTATCACTTGTTTTCCTCTGTTCCTTTTTCCCTTTTTTTCGATGAACTATCAGTATTGTTACTACTTCTGATGTTTGCTTCAAATTTGTTCTCTTTTCCTTTGGTTAGTTTAAGTGCACTTTCTTGTCTGACTCGTTTGAGTCTTTTTGTTGAAATGGTGTTACCATTATTATTCTCGTGGATTGTACTAAATGGAAAGTCCAGGTTTTCTTTGTGTTTTCATATTTCTCTCTCTTTTTTTTTTTTTTTTGCCGGCTAGAAATCCTTGTGTATGTGTGTTGTAATTATCTCAATATTTATTCTCTGTGCTTTCACAAAACTCCTTTTGGCCAAATATAAAACAAAGTGAGAAGAACATAAAATTTGTGATCCCATGGATCCGTTGTTGTTGAATAAAAATCTTCAAAACTCGTATCTTATTGTTGAAGGGCACGAATATCAGTCTCTAACTGATATTGTTTTGCAAAATTAGTTTGTGTGTACAGTCTAACAAGATGATCCCAAACCTCATTTGTATTCTCATACTTTCTTGGGTCTTAATTAAAGCGGCTGTCAGATAACCCCACCTCTTTTTGCCCCTTCAAAAATTTCTTCATCACATGTACTTTCAATATGAGTAATTTTTCCCGTCCAATTTCGCACTGCAAAATGCGTGTGTGAGAATTGAAGCTCTGTTACCATGTGCGATATACCTAATGAAAAATAAACAGTACAAAAAAACAGAGAAAGAGCGACTATGATTTCATATTAATGAAACGCTTAATGCAATATAATCCGAACACATTTAATCATTCCTAATGTGACTCTTAATCATTAGACATATTAATGAAGTGCTTAACGAAATGTCTAATGTTTAGTTCTGCTTAGATTTGATGTGGGTCCATGAAAACAAAACTTAAAGTTATCAGTAAATAAAGCACCAATTTTTATATTTTAGTTTTTCTGTTTTGAGTTTTATTGTGGAGAAAGGAGATAGGATATAACTATCTTCTTCTTCTTTTTTCTTTCTTTTTTTTTTTTTTTTTTAATTAAGAAGCCTTCAAAATCTTCTTTGGATTTTTTGAGAAAATTTCCTAGTGCTCGCACAAGATTGATGTAGAAGCAGATAATTGAATGCCGTCATTGAAATAAAAATATATAGGCCGTTGAGCCATTCTAAATTAACGTATTTGCAATTTTTTTTTTGTTATGTTTTTTAGCTAGGTGTAAAAGAAGATGTCCGATGAATTCCACGGTGACGGGTTGGAAGGCACAGAAACTCGAGAGGAGATCAAACAAGCTGAGATATCAACAACGCAGTGTCAAGCTAGCACAAGCCATAAATGAAGTTCTTTCGGATATTCGAGATGAGGAACTGCTTACAAAACTAGGACAACTGGAAGAACTTCCCGCAACAGAGACGCAAAGGGTCTGGCCAAATGGAAAAAACAGAGTTGAGATAAAAAGGATTCCAGAGATCATGAAGAGAAATGTGAACTTCGAAAAGTATTTTAAGCCAGAGAAGTGGGGAATCGGTCCGATTCATTGTCGCCATTTTTATTATCATGACATAAAGCTTAAATTGGCATCACTTTTCATTTCGGAAACCGGCAGTGCAAGAGAAGTTATACTCAAAGACTTCAAGGGGAAGATGTATGGTATAAGGGCGTGCTTCGATAAGGACATAATTTCTGATATTGAAGATGAGGAATTGATGAGGTTGTTGTTCTTGGATGGGTGTTTAAAATTTTTCTGATATGCTTTTCTATATATATGTATTGTCTTTTATAGGAAAAAAAAAAATCTGAATATATATTTTTTCTGTTACATATCCGGATTCCACATTTTTTTATATATCAAGATTCAACCTTATATATGTATATCTACTACAATCAACTAGATAAATGAAAAATAAAAATAAAAATAAAAACTACTGGATATGAACTTAAAGCCACAAAATCAACTAAAGTGACTCCCAAGAAAAACATATATAGAAATAAGTAGAGCATAAGGATACGAAAGGTTGTAGAGGTCATGCTAAAAATTTGAGATTTCAAAGAACACTTTACGGCCATGGAGTTGTCAATCGGTCCTATTTATGCTGTTGATTTTAATTTTGTTCAATATGGAACACACAAGCTTATGCTTGCGTTTAGTATATGGTTTTTGAATAAAATTTTTAGGTTAATGATGGTTGACTTTTAAAAAATTAGTTATAATTTTAGTTGATTATTTTAGACAAAGACAAATATTGATATGAAAACTTTAGATTTGAAATAGAGAGCTAAATGGAAGCTACATGTTGTATCATCTTTTAGTGAAGGAACAACAAAGCAGGGACATTTTCACTTAATCCCTAGAAAATGTACTTTCTCATTTTACCCTGCACTAGCTAGAACTTAAAATGTCAAATTATTGTCAATCGAGTTTATCAAATGTTTCACTATTATTCTCTTCATTAAAGAAATGTAAAACAAAAAAAAAAAAAAAGGAATAATGCTCATGTGGTGGATGGGTAGAGGGTAATTTGGTAAAATGAATGTTAGGTAGTTACTTAGCAAAATAAATTAAACCAGAAAGTAGCGAGTCATTTTTTTGTCTTATTGTTCAAATTTTGTTGCCAATATTTATGGCAACACAGCGGACTACTTTCAATAACACGGCAGGTTAGCATATGTAGCACGGTAAACTAACTCCAACAAAACTTGACATTCGTATCCCGTCGGTAACCTTGTCGAATACCTATTAGATGTACTATTTTTGGTACTTCGAATATATGGTGTGATAACACATGAGAGAATCGACGCCAATGACCGATCGTCCGCACTGCAACCGGATCACAATTATTTTGGCAAATTTCTATCGATGTCAAAATAGATTACCACAGGTAACAACCGAATACTTTTAATAACACAGCAGACATGTTCAGTAACACAGCATGTTAGCATGGGTAGCACGGTAAACAGCCTCCAACACGAATTTTGGCAATGGTATCCCGGTGGTAATCTTGTAGAATACATGTTAAAGGTGCTATTTTGGGGTTTTGAAGTTATGTTGTCATATCCCAACAGAGATTCGACACCAATGTGGACGTCCGCATTGCGATCAGATCATAATTATTTTCGCCACTATCAATATCAGCATATTACAGCCAATAACAGCCAATACTTTGAATAACACAGCGGACTACTTTCAGTAACGCAGAAGGTTGGAAGAAGTAGCACGGTAGATTACCACCAACACGAAAGTTGGCAGTGGTTTCTGTCGGTAACATTGTAGCTAGAATACTTGTTAAAGGCAGTATTTTTGGGATTTTGAATATATGTTGTGGTATTTGTTGTAAAATCGATCAAAAGGGTGTGAACATGGCATTAGGCTGGAGTTGTTGAGTAACCTAGAACAAATGATTTTATTAAGTCCGCTTGTACTTCTAAGAAAAAAATATATAGTCCTTACGTTGTTTTCCTCCCAATTTAAGTTTCTAATGTTAAGAGTCACCAGTACTCTCTGAATCACTATCCTCCGCTTCCGACGCCAAAGATTCCTACATCTCATTTCAATCCACATTTTTCGATGCCAGAGACACCCTCTATATTCTCTCCTGTTAAAAACTAATGTTGATTTATCTTCTAATAGCGTAACTTTTAACAGAAATGACAAAAAATATAATTCCACTTCTAAAGTACTAATAGCATTTTAGAAGTTTAATTGTTCATTTCAAGACAGGACGCTTTTAGCAACAATTGTCATCGCTAAAAGTCCGAAAGCCACTGCGCGCTGACAGTTTTTAGCGCACAAGGTCTCAATCGCTCTTGTAGTCGTCGTGTTTTAGACTTCCCCCAATATCAACAGGATTTCTTTCCCTAACATAAAGGCGGCGCGGCCTACAGAGAGGCAGGCAATTCCTTTCTGGCTGTAGAGTTTTGAGTAAAAATAAAACCAACCAAGTCAAGCAGAGCAAGTTTTGTTTTCCTATTTGGCAGACTTCACGATCTCTAGCCAAAAACACACCCACAAAATAAAAATAAAACAAAATTATAAGTAAAAGAGGAGACCGGCGAAGATTTTCAAATTTTGACGTTTATAATTTGTCCCCAAGAAATTATATATGAAGCTTCATTTGCAGGTTGAGGACATGAGTAAGTACGCATATCTATAGTTGATTCATTTCATATTGTAGGCTCCAAAATTACGAATATTTATAATGTATGTAGTATACAAAGGAATAAAAGAATCTCTCTTACACCAAGGAAAAAAATTTAATTAAAATTAAAAAAACAACAAATTAAACAGAAGAAATACCAAAATGATCTTCCCATTATACATGATACTTATAATGACAAGCAACAGGGGATCTAGGCGTTGGGACCGAAGGAGAGAGCTCGCCGCCGGCGGGCAAGTCAGCAAGTGCCGCCACAAGAACTGGCGGATGGTGAATGATTGATTATAAATCACAATCATCATCAATAAAATTTCATAAATATTATCCACAAACTATAAAGGTTAATCATAATTTATCAACACAACTAAATAAATATTTCTAAATTACAAATCCTCCTCACGAGCTTCACGAATAGAACTAACATAAAATACTTAAATAAAGAAAAACTCAAATATAAATCCAAACAAAAAACTTAAATATAGAAATAAAATGCAAATCTAAACTCAATCAAAATTAACTACAACAATAATAAAGGAAGATGAGGAAGGTCACGATTCGGCTTTGGTGGTCATGATGGCGGTGACGGACAAAGGTGGTGGTGCCTTGGTGGTGATGAAGTGTATTGTCGTGGGAGTTTTGGTGACAATGGCCATGGCGAGGGTGGCGGCAGCTATGCAAGGGATTGGGTGAGTGAGGAATGAGGAAGAGAAATGATGGAGGAGAGAGAGTGGAAGTTTAGAGAAATAGAGCATTTGAAGATGGAAAAAAGAGAGAAAATGGGAGAAAAGGTGTTTTAGATGGAAAATAATAAAGTGTTCGAAATTATAGCGACTATTAGAAATTTTATATGATATATGTTCGTAAATTTCAAAAAATTCTAACTTTCCATGATTTAAAAAAAAATCGTCGTGGAAAGTGTTGATGAAAGCGGACTTTCCACAATGACCTTAACAAAAAATCTCCTTGCTGCATATTTTTACAGCATGTAATATTTGTCCTTTTTTTTTTTTTTTTTCCATATTTCGTTGGAGTGTCAATTGGGTAACAAGAATCCAGTTTATTTTCATTTAACTAACCACCCGACATTTATTTTACTAAATTACCCTCAACATGAGCTCCACCTTTTTTTTTTTTTAATGTTTTTATCAAGAGGGACTAATAGGGAAATGTTTTATAAGTTTATGTATTAGTAATGTGACATTTTAAGTCCTAAAGTTGAAGTTAACTTTTCTTTAAATAACGAGACACTGTTCTCACAACAAAAAACTTAAATAAAATAAATTCGTTAAAACATTATTTTCTTTTATGAAGAAATTATTTTTCTGATAAAGCAATCTTAAGCCTTTCAATAATAATATGATCAAGAGGATAGTTTAACTTACACACTTAAACGTCGTTGTCGTTCAGTAAATGTAGAGCACCACACAAGTAGTAGCTACATAAATTTCGGATTTTTCTTATCTGTGTCTTTTGAGTTTTAAGATTATTCTCATTTTATCTCATAAACTTTTAAAATATATATATCATGTTTACCATCTGAATTTTGAACTAATACCACTTAATCCTCTATATTAAAATTAATTTTAGATATAAAGTATATGAAAGAAAAAAATGATTTAAATTTAATCATGTGATCATTCTCTGATTGTTTTAAAGTTAGTAGTTAAATAAAATTTCGCTACGTATTGACTGATCCAAACCAATGACACACTACCCAAATCAACTCATTTACTGTTCACTCCATCAAAACAGAATGTAAGCCAGTTCTCCTTCTAAAGTTAAACCTTTTAGAGATCCAAAATTTTCTGGAAGAATTAATAAACTCCTTCTTCCCATTAATTAAAACGAAATATATTAAGGAAATTAACCTTAGTTTGTTGATTATGTAAACATTGTGAAGAGAAAAATAACCCACTTCCACATGACGACCAAAGAAAAAAACAAAACAAAACAAAACAAAACAAAACAAACAAACAAAACAAAATAAAATAAGACAAAGCTGACAGATTCCTTTTGCGGGATTTTCCTCTCCTTTTTTTTATTCATTTTGGGATAAGAATTTTGTGACGGAGGTTACTTTTAGCGGTTTCTTTGGAGGTTAATTGTTTATCTTCTTGCTCTTAAACATTGCCTTGTTCACCAGATAATTTGTTTCTTCAACTTGGTTTTCTGATCTCCAATCAAGCCCAAGATTTGAACTCTTTTGGAGGTACTTTTTGTAGTTTTTTTTTGTTTTTTTTTTGTTTTTCACATGTACATTTTATTATTATTTACCTAAATCATATCCTCAACTATAATGGCTTTTTTAGTACTTGCGTTTGCTTTTTCTTGATGAATTTTTTAATTATTTGTCCATTAAAATGTAACAGAAGTTTATAGGGACCAACTTACTTAGTAAGTTCATAAAATTATAAAATACTTGCATTTGTTTTTTCTCTTTAGCTAGAAATTAAAGAAAATGGACGGTGAACGCGTTCCACTCAATGCGGACGGCACAGAAACGCAACCGGAGATCCGACCATATGATGAAACTAAATTAGCAAATAGTAGCCAAGCTAGCAGTACAAGCCTTATTGCTCAAAGTAAAGTTGTCACTACTTTCAAAGATGTTCTTGGGGTAACTGAAGAGAAGGAACTGCTGGATAAGATAGAAGAGGTAAATATAAACATAAGCATTAGTAGTTCCCATGGAATAAAGATACGGAATGTTCCGGAGATCATGCTACAAAGAGAAGATCTCAGAAAGTATTTTAAGCCAAGGGAGTTGTCGATCGGTCCTATTCATGCTGCTGATCCTGATTTGTTCAAAATGGAACTCAAGCTTAAATTGGTAGCGCATTTCGCTAAAAGAAGGAAACGTTCAGCGAAATTTCTACTCGGAGATCTTAAGATTAAGATCAAGGACGTAAAGGCGTGCTACGATGATGAGGTAATTAGGTCGTATGGCGATGACGAATTGATATGGTTGTTGTTCTTGGACGGATGTGCAATGCTAGAGTTCATACACAGCTATATCCACCGGAGCTTAAGCGTGTTTGACATTTCTATTGGTCAAGCAGCCTTGATCCAGCAAGATTTGTTTTTTCTAGAGAACCAAATTCCGCTGCTAGTTCTCGAGGTGTTGATGGATTCTACAATCAATTGGCCGTGTAAAGCTAATTTGCAAAATGATATTTTCAGATTCATTTTCGCGAGTAATAATTCTAACTTTCCTAGGGACTCGAAGGATTTTAAAGAACCGCTATTTAGTCCATCTAGAAAGCCGGTTCATGTTCTTGACCTTCTCCGGTTCGTTATCGTCATCCATGATATGGCTATTACTGGATGTGAAAGGTTCCTATTTGCCTCCGGGTGTTGGGTTGTTGCGGAGCAGGTTCTTTACGTAATTTTTATAGGAGGCGTCGCTCAAATTTTCGCAACGTCCCGGAAGATTGGATCAAAAAGCAATCTTTTCGCAATGTTCAGGAACTTAAAACAGCAGGGATAAGGTTCAAGAAAACTTCGTCATTAATGCAAGTATCTTTCCAAACTAGATTCTCTGTTACAGGTCAACTTAAGCTTCCTACATTCGTTGTAGACAAATCAACACCACATCTGCTGTTTAATCTGGTCACCTATGAGATGTCCTTACCTAATGATGAAACCAAGAAATACGATCCAGAGGATCTAAACAATTCTTGGTTACGTCATTCGTAAATTTGCTCGATTTGCTTATTGATAATGAACAAGACGTTAAGGACCTAAGGGCGGCGGATATTCTTAGGAACCATCTTAGTAGCGATATTGATGCGGCTAACATGATAAATAGCATAGGCTCTTATTGCTTTGTACCATCCAAGGACACATATGAGCATACCAAGTACGGCATAGAAAAACATTACAGACGAAAGTGCCCGGTTTGGATGGCTCAAGTCTGGCAATCCCATTTCAGTAGTCCGTGGACGATTATCGCTTTGCTCGCCGCTGCGGCAGTACTTCATTAACCATTGCTCAAACATATTACACTGTCAATCCAAAACAATGAAAGGTACAACATACTTCTGCTTCTCGGAATTAAACTTTCTAATTTTCTTTCAAATATTTGAGTTTTATCAAAATTTGCTACTTTGACAATTTGCAGGGATATTTCGAACCGGAATGACCAAGTGCTAGTCAAATCATCCTTGGGAAGATCTATCAACACTTGTTTTTCTTTTCTTTTTTTTTTTTTGGGCAAAACTCTCAATACATGATAGTGTTAATTGGTTGTTTGCTTCTATAAAAAATTGTTGGATGTTTTCCTTTTATGTTTCTGTGCACTTGTGTGAGCCATTTGGGTGTTTTGACTACTTTCAGTAACACGGCAGGTTAGCATTGGTAGCACGGTGAACTACCACCAACACGAAAGTTGGCAGTGGTTTCTGTCGGTAACATTGTAGCTAGAAAACCTGTTAAAGGCACCTTTGTTTTGTTTTGTGTTTTTTTTTTTTTTTTTGGGGATTTCTAACTTATATGTTGTGGTATTTGTTGTAAAATCGATCAAAAGGCTGTGAACATGGCATTTTTCTGTTTCTGAAGTTGTTTGGTAACCTAGAACAAATTAGTTTATTTAGTCCGCTTTGAACTCAAATTTAAGGAAAATATAGTCCTTGTGTTGTTTTCCTCCCAATTTAACTTTTTAAATGTTAAGAGTCACCAGTAACTATCCTCTTCTGATGCCGAAAATACCTCCATCTCATTTCAATCCATATTTCGACGTTAAAAATTGTAAGATCTCTGATATGCTATTTGGTTTTCTGTAAACATGCTCACATCAAATTCCACAGATTTAATAAAAATAAAAATAAAAATAAAAGAAGAAGAAGAAGAAGAATAGAAGATCAGATTGGGGACGTGGGAGATCACCCGGCCGGAGAAAGGAGATTGTGTATAGCTATCTTTTCAGGTACATTGAGGAATAAGGGCAAATAAAGATTGTTAATTTATTTTTCAAGAGCAACATGACTGAGATGATCATTCATCCTCATTTTTTCTACTTTAGTTTTTCTGTTTTGAGCTTTTTTTTTTCAAAAGAGGCTTTCAAAGCTTCTTTGGATCTTTTGGTATAATTTCCTTGTGCTCGCACAAGATTGATCTAGAAGCAGATAATTGAATGCCCTTCATGAAATAAAATATATAAGTTGAGCTATATCCTAAATTAACGTACTTGCTTTTTTTTTTTTTTTTTTAGCTTTTTTTCTTTTGGGGTTAGCTAGGTGTAAAAGAAGATGTCTAGTGAATTCCACGGTCACGGTTGGAAGGCACAGAAACTCAAGAGGAGATCAAGCAAGCTGAGATATCAACAGCGCAGAGTCAAGCTAGCTCAAGCCATAATGAAGTTCTTTTGGATATTCGAGATGAGGAACTGCTTACTAAACTAG
>CM046362.1:2789706-2850924 GCA_025413025.1 Ficus hispida
GAATTCAATTCAAATTTAAATTTTACAATTTATACCTTAGCACCTAACACATGCTAAGTCTTCTAAATTTGTCCTTTGAGGGTCTCCCCTCCCGTTTCAGATTGAAAGAATCTTTTGCATTGTTTGGTGAGATAGAAGAAGAATTTCAAGGATATGTGATAATTATTTATACAATATTATATTGTCCGGTAATGAAATTTATTAGTAATTTTATTAGGAGGTAAAATAATCTTTTCATGCTTAAATAAGGGAGAGAACTTGTTTCATTTCGTTAGTAAAAAGATACAAAATGATAGGACCGGAAAGAGTCTCTCCCTCCAGCTATCCACCTCTCGCCTCCCTCATCTCTTCCCACCAAACAAATAGTGGATTGTACCCCTCATTCCCCTTCTCTCCCTTCACCGTCACTCATTCTCTCCCTTCCAAAAAAAAAAAAAAAAAAAAAACCCTTAGTGATAAATATTGATAAATATCCTATAAAATCAATACATATTTTTAATATATTTTTATCCTACAAGAACATTATCTTAAAATCATTAAGAATATTCATATTCTCACGTATCTATAAATTAAAATATTTTTTTATGAAATAATTAGAAAAACATACACCACATTAACCATAAAATGTGAATAATATTTTTAAAAAATCCTAAGAAAATATTCTAAATTGTTCTAAACTCTAAATTGTTCTTCATCAATTTCTTTTCTTGAGAAATTTTATAATTACTTGAAAATTTTCAATGGAGGATTCAAGTGAAATAAAAATAAAAGATAGATGTCTCTTGAAGAGCCAACAACTATTGGAATATTTTTTTCTTTTCTTTTAGTATTTGAAAATGGATTTCTATAGTTTTTTAAACGATTATTCTTTTTACTTATTTTTCTTGCTATGTTCATTTACATGGTTATATATTTATGTATTTTTTTTAAATGCAGTATGTTAATTCTTGATTTTTGATTTATACATTACTTAAGTTTTTCTTCTTTACTGTTTCTCTCTCTCTCTCTAGAGATACTTTATGTTTTATTTTTTTAGAATGAAAATATATATTTTTTCTTATTGGGATTTGTTAATTTATTTCTAAGAAAATAAATTAAATTCAAAATAAAAGTTAGTGTATGAGAGAGTTAAATGTTGTTATATAACAATATCTATAAAAGGATATATTTACTATGTTTATATTAGGAAACTGTTATTAAGTGGAGATATTTATGAATATTATATGTGTAAATATATCTCTCATATTTTATTATTGGACAAATAATTGGATTTTAAGAAATAAAATAATTTTATTAAAAACATAAACATTAATGGGTCTAATGGTTTGACCAAAAAATTTTTTTTGACCTCCCTGCTAATAAATCCTGGCTCCTTCACTGTTTGGCACCAAGGTTTGGATCACAAATTACAACTCAAGTTTTTTTTTCCCTGAAAATTCAACCTCAATTTCAATATTCACGTTCCTATTACAGTTTTTAAAATTAAATTTTAAAAGTCTATTGTATATATAAGTCCAAATGAGATGATATTTTATTTTTCCAAATTGCATAAAATTTCAAAATGAATAAAACAAACATACAATTTCATTATTCATGTTACTATTACAAGATTTTTTTTTTTTTTTTGTCTTTTTCTTTTTTAGTTCAGCTTATTGTGAACGAGGCTAGTCCTCGGGTTTTCTCTTAGAACTTATATCTACTTTATATATAAAACGAAGTTAAAAACTTACATACACACTTGCGAAACTCCTACTAGTTGCTCTTAAATGATCAACGTATATTATTCGTTCCTGTTTTTCGACCTCCATCCAAGCACAAGAAATGAGCTCTTTGAAGGTGCTTTCTGTAGCTTTCTTTTCATGTTTCCGGGTTCAGTCGGGGCCTAGAGAAAGGAAGAGCACAGTTGAGCTAAAAACTAAAGTAAAAATAAAAGCTTTTTTTTTTTTTTTTTTTTTGGACTACCTATGTTTTTCTTTTTTTTTTTTTTAATAAAAAAGAATTGGTTTGGGTTTGCTTAATTTTAGGATTTTTCTTTTAAGCTTGTTTAATTTATAGTAAAATAATCTTTAAACCAATGCTCAATACGTACTGAAAAATAAGGGTAGTATATTTATTTTTTTATTTTTAAATTTACTTGTCAAGATTTCTTTTTAGTCACACGTAGGAGATTATTTTTTATAAGTTCAAAACTTGATTAATTTTTATTTTCTTTTGCTAAAAAAAAAAAGTTTGCTTTTTAAATAGAAAAGAAAAGAGAAGGATGCACTTCTTTCTTCTCTTCCCAAGGTGCACCAGTGCTTTTTTTTTTTGCTGGTTAGTTGCTCCAGTGATTTTATACTCCGTAGCCCGGCTATCGGCCTGTATCGCTTTGGATGTTTGGTGGTAGAGAGTGAAATCTAATTAAGTCCATCATTTGAGTAAAATCAGATCATGTTTCTTTTGTTTCATTGTTGACCCAAAAATTTTCAAATTGAGAAGGAGATAAGATAGAATAACATCAATAATCCTCTTTTTCATTATCAAAACTAACCTATTATAGCTAAGTAAATATAATTAGAAATTTAAAGTTGTAAGGGGTAAAATGATACATATCGATCATTTAAAGTTTTTTTTTTTTTGTTTTTTTCCCCTGTTTCAGATGCAATAATGTAGGTAAGAGAAACTAATCAAAATGTAGGCAAGAGATAACATTTATATACGGAATGAGTGGTCAACATATCGATCGTAAACAGACAAATGATCCAACTTTTCCACATGGTGACGAAAAACTTTTAAAGGTCAATTTCAAAGAATTTTCACTCGTTATTTTATTTTATTTTATTTTTAGTTCATATTATTGTGAACGAGGCTAGGCCTCGGGTTTTCTCTTAGAACTTTTATCAACTATATATAAAAAACCGAATTTAAAAGCCGTACACAGTTGCGAAAATCTTGCTTGTTGCTCTTAAATCATCAAACATATATTATTCGTTCCTGTTTTTTGACCTCCATCCAAGCACAAGATTTGAGCTCTTTGAAAGGTACTTTCTGTAGCTTTCTTTTCATGATTCCGGGTTCAGTTGGGGCCTAGAGAAAGGAAGATCACAGTTGAGCTGAAAACTAAAGCAAAAATGAAAGCTTTTTTTGGAATTCTGGACTACCTATGTTTTTTGTTTTTAATAAAAAAGAATTGTTTTGGGTTTGTTTAATTTTAGGATTTTTTTAAAGCTTTAAATGTTATTTTGTTTAATTTATAGTAAAATAATGTTTAAAAATATGCTCAATACGTACTAAAAATAAGGCTAGTCTATTTTTTAAAAAAATTTTAAATTTGCTGGTCAAGGGATATCACACGTAGGGGATTATTTTTTACAAGTCCAAAACTTGATTAATTTTTATTTTCTTTTTCCAAAACAACTTTAAAACAAGAAAAGAAAAGAAACGAAAAGGAAGCACTTCTTTCTTCTCTTCCCAAGATGCTCCAGTTCCTTTTTTTTTTTCCCTCCTGTTTAGATGCTTCTGGGATTTAATAGTCTGTAGCCCGGCCTATTGGCCTGTATCGCTTTGGATGTTTGGTGGTAGAGAGTGAAATCTAATTAAGTCCATCATTTGAGTAAAATCAGATCATGTTTCTTTTGTTTCATTGTTGACCCAAGAATTTTCAAATTGAGAAGGAGATAGGATAGGATAATACCGATAATCCTCTTTTTCATTATCAAAACTAACCTATTATAGCTAAATAAATATAATTAGAAATTTAAAGTGCAAGGGACAAAATGAGATATTTTTTTTATTCTTCAGAGATCAAAATAAAATTCCTAATTTTTATTTACTAAATGTGACATATAATTTTGTAAAAAAATTCCTACGAGTTTGGATCAATTTTCTTTGTCAGTGAGTTATGATTTTAGGGAGAAAGGAATAAATAACCATTTTCATAAAATAATTAAAGTAAACGGTAAGTTTTTAAAGTATTTGAAATAAATAACAAATTTCCTATTTAAATAATTTATTTACTTCAGATTTATCAGATAAATGATTTATTTACGTCTTGTATATATATCATTTACTTAATAAATATATTATTTTATATAATATTTTAAGACATGTTATTTATTTCAATTATTTTCGTAAAAATACTATTAAATTACTATAATTTTCCATATTTTTATATGTCTCTTGATGAAAGTGGGCCATCTGCATTTATCTCTAATCTAGAACATGTAAATTCTAGCATACATGCACAATTACATCTTGATCTAGACTTCGATATTTTTTTCTTTTTATTTTTCCTATTTTATTGACCTTTGTATCTTTGAAACTTCTTACCACCTGTTCACTTTTATTTTTAAAACGTGAAACTACTTCTTAGGTTTCTATTGCAATGAGCTGTCCAATTTCATAACAGATCTAGGTATAATTTATGAAGAACCAGCTACGTTTCTACTACTTCTTTGGTGTGTTGATGTCTTATTTTCTTGTATTATTTGTTTCAATTATTTTACAATTTCTTATGGTTGTTTTATATGTCTCTTGAAGAAAGTGGGCCATCAGCGTTTATCACTTATCTGGAATATGCAAATTCTAGCATACACAGGCATAATTACATCTTGACCAAGACTTCGATATTTGTCTCTTTTATTTTTCCTGTTTTATTTACCTTTATATCTTTGAAAATTCTTACCATCTGTTCACTTGCTTTTCAAAACGTGAAACTGCTTCTTAGGTTTCTGTTGCAAGAGCCAGCTAGGTTTCTGCTACTTCTTATGTCTGTTGATGTCTTATTATTTTCTGGTATTATGAGAAATTAACGAACTTTAAAACGACATATTTTTTCGTTCATTTTTCTGACATTTTCACGCTTTCATGTACGCTAAACTTAGTGCTCTCTAATAAAATATTATCTTTACTATCAATATCATATATTAAATTTGATAATAAATTTACTACAAAATAAAGCTAATGTCAATTAATTTAACATTTGATTCATGTTTTATTGATGTCTTGACTTTTTCATCTACTTACTAATGTATGTTTATCTTTAAATTATTAAATAATAAATTTTAAGAATCAGAAAGTAATTGTTAGTTTAAAAAAAGAAAAGAAAAGAAAAAAGAGAGAGAGAGAGAGAGAGAGAGTTTGATGTGATTAATTAGTATTTTTGGAAAGATATAAGTGGCATTAATATCCAACCTTCTTCTTACTCTTCTTATAACCTAAAGAAGCAAAGAGAGAAAAACAAGAAAAGGAAAACAGCGATTATTTATTACCATTGTTTTTACTTTTAACTAGTTTGTTTTTATTTTGTTTTTCTTATTAATTACGTTAATTAAGGTTATACATTATAATATTAGAAATAATTTCATTCTAAATTTCATTACCAAAAGAAAAAGATTTTTTTTTTTTTGGTTTTTGGTTTTGTTGATCATTTTTGGGAAAAGTTTTAATATAGGACAAAGCTTTAATGGTGGGACCCCTTGTATTGAACACAATTATTATTATTATTATTTTAAATTTTTGGTCCCTTTTTTACTTAGCAAGGATTTTGCCATCGACGCCTCAAACACAATCAATTAAATGCATTCAATTCAATTCTTTTTTTCTTCTTTTTTTTTTTTTGGTCTAAATAATTAAGTGCATTCTACTCGTCATATTATTCTTGTGAACTTGTTATCTCCTTTATTTATCATTGGGAGCTAATACTGTGCGTAGTGCTCAGTCTGCCTAATCGAAGAAGGCACGTTCATGATCCTACACCCACAAAAAAAAAAAAAAAAAAAAAATTATATCAATTAAGTAATTAAACTTATTAGAGTCTATATAGATAACGAAATTTGCGTAACCCCAACTAAAACCTCACCCTTTATTTTTTATATATTAATAATATTTAATTTTTATATTCATTTTTTATCCTTTGAAATTGACAAGAGTATAGAACAGGATAACACGAATAATCTTATTTTTCATTACCGAAACTAATATATTGTGGCTAAGTAAATACAATTAGAACGCTCGTCTATTTGATATTGTTTGTACGTAGTTTGGCGCAATAGAAGGACATCATGTAATTGCATTGTTAATTTTATTGGTCAAAAATTTCTCAAGAAACAAGCTCCCCCGCCCCCCGCCAAAAGATTAAAGATACATAAGAAGACGACAATATACTCTTATGAAGATCAAAACCTTGAAGCTGATATTGCTCAAACGTTCAATAATCATAAGCTTGCTTAAAAAGAGATGGAAATTAATTATAGTTTCGAATTCTTGGGATAAATTGGCAGAACTTGATTTTAATGGTAAACAAAGATCTTGATAACAAAGAGCGTCATATTATCAACTTACGATCTTATAGTGGATAAGGTTTTGTCATAGGTTCTCTTATGCCATCTTATGTTTATTCTTGTCCAGTTTCACTAGAGACAATGTCCTTAACCAATGTCACACTAATTAACAAAATAAACTAGTTTATCTATTATAGAAACCAAATAATTTAAGGTTATCATTAAGTAGGGTGTCGGTAATGAGAGACTATGATTAGAAATTCGGGTGCTGGGTAACTTTTTTTTTAAAGTCCTAAATGTAAAAGCTTGTTTCTACAAATATAGTATTCAATTTAAAATTAGCACCGAGTGTGGGTGACCTAACCGTAAAAGGATCAGAATTTGTAGTTTTAAATTAAAGGTACCTTTGTTTCCATTCCTTTGACACTGGTAGTATTGTAAGTGATCTGCTGACACTTAAAACACAATATCTGGTCACCAGAATATTCATTTCTTGTTTTCCACAAAATTTGAGCTTTTTAAAAGGTACTTTCTGTAGCTATCTTTTCATTTTACATTGGGGAACAAGGGTAAAGAAAGATTATCATTTTTTTTTTCGAGAGATTTGTTTGTAAATAAGCCTTATAACTTCTTTCTTTGCAAAAATATTTAGTAATGCTTGCAGAAGATAAATCTAGATATATATATATATATATATGTATGTATATTTGTTAAGTCATCCTCAGTTAATTATAGGATGGTGTATTTGCGGTGTTTTTTTTTTTTTAGGTGCACAAGAAGATGTCCGATGAAGTTCACAGTGAAGCTGTGGAAGGCGCAGAAACTCGAGAGGAGATCAAGCAATTAGCTGAGATATCAGCATCGAAGAGTCAAGCTAGCACAAGCCATAATGAAGTTCTTTTGGATATTCGAGATGAGGCACTTCTGCTTCCTAAACTAGGACAACTGGAAGAAGAACTTCACGCAACAAAAAGGCAAAGGGTCTGGCCAAATGGAGAAAACGGAGCAAAGATAGAAAGGATTCCAGATATCATGAAGAGAAATGTGAACTTCGAAAGGTATTTTACGCCAAAGGAGTGGAAATTTGGTCCAATTCATTGCAACCATTTTTCTTATCATTACATAAAGCTTAAATTGGCAGCATATTTCATTTCGGAAAGCGGCAGGACAAGGGAAATCCTCTTCAGAAACTTTGAGATTAAAATGAAGGACATAAGGACGTGCTTTGATAAGGACATGACTTCTAAAATTGGAGATGAGGAATTGACGAGGTTGTTGTTCTGGGATGGGTGTGCAATACTAGGGTTCATACACGGCTATGGGAACTCGGATTTAGAAGTGGTTAGCATCAGTGATGCTCAGGCAGCAGATATCGAGCAGGATTTGCTTTTGCTAGAGAACCAAATTCCATTTCAAGTCCTTGAGGTGCTGATTGGCTGGGAACGGATGAACAAAAAGATAATCTGACGCGAAGTTTCCTAAAATTCATTCTTCTTATTTGTTGGAGTACTTTTCCCAGGCACTCTCCCAAAGGCTTGCATGAATATATGGATACATATTGTTTCTCTCCGGGAAGCAACACGAATGAAATGGCGGTTCACCTTCTTGACCTTTTCAGAGAAGCACTCTTATTCAACCCTCCTTTGTTTGATCCCTTTGGGTACATGCTAACTCTCATTCGTGGAACCTTCTGGATTTTATGTTCTTGTGGTTGTGTAGCAATTTGTTACTTTCTGGACTGCTGCAAACCAGCACCTTATAACATCATATCTTGGTTAGGAGAGCTAAGTATTTTTTTTACAGTGTTCAGGAACTTAAAGAAATTGGGATAAAGTTCAAGCCAAGTCATTCTTTGACAACCATATCTTTTCGTTCTCGATTCTTTTTTAGACCTCAACTCACGCTTCCCACATTAATTGTAGATGATTCGACTGCATCTAAGTTGCTCAATCTTGTCGCCTATGAGATGTGCCTATCTAAATCTCGTCCAATTGAAAAACCTTGGGTTACTTCTTACGTGAACTTGCTAGATTCACTCGTTGATAATGAACAAGACATTAAGGACCTAAGGGCAGCTGACATTCTTCGGAACACTCTGAGTACCGATATACTTGCAGCTGAATTGATCAATAACGTTGGCACTGGATGCATTGCACCAACCGAAGATACTTATGTGGATGTGAAAGAAAATGTAGAAACGTATCACAGAAAAACATGTGCGGTCTGGATGGCTCAAGTCTGCAGTACCCACTTCAGTAGCCCATGGACAATTATGGCTCTCTTTGCCGCTACAGCCGTACTCGTATTAACAGTTATTCAAACTTTGTATGCTGTGAATCCAAAAAAGTGAAAGGTACAAAATACTCATAACTTTCCTAATTTACTAATAGCTGATTTCATCTCAAATGTTTCAGTTTGCTCACCAACATTGCTTCTTTGGCAATCTAATCCAGGGATACCGCAAAGGGGCAAACATAAACCGACTCTAGAGATGTTTACTTCTTTCTAGTATCTGCCATATGTGGAATTGAGCTCACTGATTCCCTACATTCTACCATATTGGTGTCGAGTTGGAATTGCCAACTCCGAGTCAAGACTGTCTTTGGGAAGATCTGTCACTTGTTTTCCTCTATTTCTTATTCCCTTTTTTTTTTTTTTTTTTTTTTTTGATAAACCATCAATATATTGTTACTACTTCTGATGTTTCCTTCAAATTTGCTGTCTTAATGTTGTTTGAGTGTATGCTTTCCTTGGGGTTCGTTTACATACACTTTCTTGTGTGACTTGTTTGGGATCTTTCTTGTTATAATTTACTGGTATTACTGGTGGAGTAAAGTCAAAATAGTTATTTTAATACACTTTTTTGTTAAACTTTTCTCTAACCCCATGGATTTGCAACTTCTTTCTCTCCTATTTTCCACTTTACCAAACAACTTAATATTTCATTTTCCGATCTAAAATACCTCCTTCAATGTCCATCCAAGTAAGAGAAATCTCTTTCATCTCTTATAATTGGTTATTGTCCTAAATTTTCCATTTGAACTTTTGTAAAATAAGAATAACAATGATAAAAATAATAATAATGAATTATAAAATTAAAAAAAAATAAAAGTAATATATTGAGATGACAAGAAGCTAACACCATGAGTTCACGCAGGCGAAAGAGAGAGAAAAAGAAAAGGAACAGAGAAGAGGCTGAGGCCTTTTGTACGTGATCCAAGACGACGTAAAATACTCGAACGACTCTTGTAAGCAAGCGCAATCTTAAAAGTTTCTGTTTGATATTCCCAATCAATGTCTTATCTCGGACTAGCTTGGAATTCAAATCTTACAGCAACGTGAATAGATGTATGGAATCCGTAAGCTCAACCGCACTTTTTGAAAATGATTTGAGAGAACTTACCGTCACCAGAGTCGTCGGTAAAAATATGTTTTTACCTATCAATTTTTTTGGTAGACGGCAAACCAAGTTTGAATAACGGTTAATGCAACAAGCGTTGTAGCGATGAAAAGAGCTATAATAGTCCACAGGCTACTGAAATAAAAAAAATAAAAAAAAAATCTATCTGTAAATTTCATTAAAAAAATAAAAAAGTTATAATTCAAATTAGTTTTCCAATATTGATCAATCACAACCAAACTTGTTGGAGCTAGTGTACCGTAAGCTGGCCTAAACTTGAAGAATCACCTTTTTATCGGGGGAAAAAAAAAGTAAAAAAAGAAAGGGAAAAAAAAAAGTGACCGATTTTAGCTTATCACTATTGACATTGCAAAAAAGGACTTCTCATGAACTAACGTTGAAAACTATACAGATAGGCCCTGCCTCATTAGAAATTTAACAGCAAGTGACACTCAAGAAAAATATAGAAACATGTGGTAAAGACGATAAACGTTACAGAAATCATGAAAGAAATGGAGATTGAAAAGAGTATATTAAGCCGACGGAGTTGTCAATCGGTCCTATTCGTGTCAAAGTAAACGGCCGAGTATTATAAGCGTGTGTTTCCCCGTCAATTGTTACCATATGCAGTGCCATGCATTTTCAGCTCCAGTTTATAACAAATTATGTGAAGAAGAAACAGAACAGCGAGCACCTTTTTTACATATATAATTAATTAGGACATTCAGTATTGGAGATCATTTCAACAACAAGAAAGAAAACACTCACACAAGGAACTGCAACAAACTTGAAATGGAAAGACACACTTTAATGACTGGTGAACAAAAAGTTTCGATAATTCACACATTAAAAGAAAAAAAAATTTAAAGAAATTCCCATGGGCGATCTCCAATCGGATTACGAAATTCTCATTCAACTGAAGCAAGGTAACAGCAAGCTCAATGATCCACAGCCTGCAGTAGTAGAGAGAGAGTAAATCACTAGAGGCGGTGTGTATTCAACCCTTTTTGCTGAGTCCTGAATTAATCTGTCAAAGAACAACAGCCTTGATAAATCTGACTATGAAACTGTTATATGCAAAGAAAATTAGTAAGTTAATCAGAATTAAGAAGTTGTACTTCTACCTTTCAACTGTTAGGATGGATGGCATAATAAGTCTGAGCAGCAGTTAATCCAAGTGCCACTATAGCGGCAATAAGAGCCAGAATGGACCACGGGCTACGGAAATGGCTACGATATACTTGAGACATCCAAACCGCGCTCCTTTTTCTGCAATGCCTTCCTATTTGATACTTCACATGCTCATACATGTCCTCGGGTGGTGCATAGCAATGAGAGCCAACGGTATTGATCAATTGAGCTACTTCACTATCGCTACTGAGACAGTTCCTAAGAATGCCTGCTGCCCTTAGATCCTTAACATCTTGTTCATCATCAATGAGCAAATCCAGCAAGTTTACGTAAGAAGTAACCCAGGATTTTTTAACAGCATCACCAGAATTGTACGCAAAAGTATTTGACAAGCACATCTCATAAGCTACCAGATTCATCAGCATACATGGTGTCAAATTATCCACAACTAATGTGGGAAGCACAAGTTGACCTGTCGTAGAGAATTTAGAATGGAAAGATATGTCTCTTAAAGAATCAGTTGGCTTGAAATTTATCCCTGCTGCCTGAAGTTCCCGAATTTTGCGAAAAAAGTGTTTCTGCTTCCAATATTCAGAGAGCTTATCAAACTCATTAGATTGCTCCCTGTTCATCCCATAATTAGTATGGGAAAATTCCCCACGAGAAAATAAACGTTTGAAGAACTTATTAGAATCGTGATTATGAACAACTAGGAATTCTCTTCGAACAATGTCAAGTAAGTGAATATTGTCTCTACCCGGTTCAGGTATGACAACATGACTGGTTTTTTTTAAGTCCCTTGGAAAAGTAGTATTACTCGTGATAATAAACATTTCCAGCCAAACAATCTCATTTTTATCTGTAAGGTTTGTCAACTCCTGAAGGACTTGAAATGGTATTTGGTTCTCTAGCAAAAACAAATCCTGTCGGATCAAGGCTGCTTGACCAGTACTAATGTTAAACTTGTTTAAGATCCCTAACAGATAGGCTTTTACGAACCCTAGTATGGCACACCCATCCAAAAACAACAACGACATTAGTTCCTTACTATTATTGTATGACTTAATTACCTCCTCTTCGAAGAAAATGTCTACCATGCCATGTATCTGCCTCTCAAATTCTGTGAATAACGACCCTGAGTCCGTGCGCTTTTTTCTGATCTCATTAAGGAAATATGCTGCCAATTGAAGCTTGAGTTCCTCCTGGACCAAATTCGGATCAGTAGCATGAATGGGACCTATTGACAACTGCCTTGGTTTAAAATACTCCTCTAAATCTTTATTTCGCCGCATGAACTCTGGAACCTTCTGTATCTTATAAGGTTTGAATTTGTTTTCGTCCGTATCGTGTTCCTCTTCAGTTTTTCTCATAGCGTCGACTATTTTCTGCAGCTGTTGATTCTCTTCAGTTACCCCAAGAAAATTTTCCAAAGCACCGGCGACATCGCTTGTGCTAGCTTTAATATCCAGTATTGTTTCCCCAACAGCTGGCTGAATCTCATCTTTCTTTTCTGTGCCGTCCCCCACCGTAGGAGCGCATTCCCCATGCATCTTTTGCACCTTAAAAAAATGCAACTCTAAACGTTAACCCTAGCCCAAACTCATAAAACAAAGCAAAGCGCGAAAAATAATTTGTCATCAAGACAGCGAACACTACAGAAAGTACGTACCTTTCAGAGGCTTCAGATCTTAAGCTTCAATGGAGTTCAGGGAACCAATTGAACGCCAGAAACTAGTTATCCAAGTGACAAATAATTAATGTGTTTTAGCAAGTCACTTTTTTCAGCTTAAATCACTCGTTCTACTCTCCCTTGGGCTAATTACACAATTTAGCTGTTTTTGCTGTATTTAATGATAAATGTTACCTCTAGTGTAGGTATATTATAAAAATGCAATTTAAAATAATAATATTAATAACAAATATGTTCATCTAACTTCACCTAAATTTGCAGAATTTGAATCCCCATACCCTAATTCCCCAAAAAAAAAAATTTTTTTCTTCTGGTGAATCATTGAGTTTTATTTTGTGCTTTTGTTATGCAATAGTTAATCCGGTAATTACAATTTACAAGCTGCCATTGCTTCATGTTAATATAATTAATAGCTAAACTTCAGATATTACATTAATTGGTAATCTCAAGTTGTTTGATGACGGGGGGCAAGCTTTAAAAAAAATAATAAAGTAAATAAAGAACTGTTTGTTTGCGATGCCAAGGTCTATTTAAAGGTATTATCGATGGGGAGGGGCCAATTCCAGGTAAAGCATATACCGAATACTAACAACCGGAAACCGACTTGATACATTAAATTATTAATAGGAGACTCTAAGCAATTGAAACCAAATTAAGATATCTATAGAAAAAAAGTCACTCATATAGCATTGTATATAACTAATTTTAACATATTAGACACACCATCAATAAAAAAAGTGTAAGAGACTGCCTTTATTGTTTAAAAAAAAAAAAAAACCTATAACGATAAAATACAATATCTATAATTTTATTTTAAACAAACACTATCACAAAAAAAACAAAAAAACAAAAAAAATCCTTACTACCTGGATAATATTTTCGGTGACAAACGAATCAACAAGACCAAGTCATCCCCACCATTAAAGCCATCAACAATGGAGTCCAATACACTTCTCTAAAACTGGAAGATTGGCTCCTATCAAAGGGACGACGTCTGACTCCAGTCCCAAGAAAGAAGCAAGAATGTGGTAAATCCTAACCTTAATGAGAGTGACTAATTACCGATCACTTGTCTTGTTGCGTTTAAAATAGATAAGACATCAATCATGGATCTAAAGTCTAATCATTTATATGATATGTATGTTTTTAAAAGATTAATTTGTTTTTTATTACTTGCATAATTGAATTGCTTTTGTCACTTCTAACAACTACTCCTTTATTTCGTTGTTTTTTTTTTAAAGGTCTATATTTTATTGTTTTATTATTTATTTTGCAATTTGGTTAGACAGCTATTCACCAACAAAACAAGTTAGACAGCTGGCCTTCCACTGCGAGCCGCCCTCATAGTTGTCCGGCTCTATCCATTATCACTCCGTCACTTTCCATGCGTGCAAATCTGTCGCTATCATTCTTCTTCAATCAAAAATCCAAAAAAAAAAAAAAAAAACCCTCGTATTTTATTATTTATTTACACACCCCACTTAATTTTTGACATATTTTTATTAATTAGATTCATTATAAAAAAATCCTCAAACAAAATGACATAAAAGGACATCTTTTATAGATTTAATTATGTAACTAAAATTTTATTATAAAAAAAATTTCTTTGATATTCTTTTTTTCTTTCACATACACCTATTTATCAAATCCCCATATAAACAACCCATAAGCCATATTGTTTTGAAACTTTGTGTTTGGGTGGTGAGTTTAAACTCACCACTATCAACTCAATTTTTGTCTTTTTCCCCAAAAGTTTTTTGTCTTTTCTGAAAAAGTCAACCAAAATCACTATTTAAACTTACAAATCTTAACTCAAACTTAAACCAATATTCAAAACCTTTAATTTTAACTCTTCAATGAATAAACTGAAAAATTACATTGAGAGATGTTAATCTTCTTCGTTATCGCTTCACCGTTGGGTTTTTTCTTTCTTTGTGTTATGCCTTTTTTTTTTTTTTTTTTTTGACATTTGAATGTTGGTTTTTTACGTTGATTCGTGATTGGTTTGTTGGAAACAAATTATGAATGTATTGTCTTATATTATATATATATATATATATTTATTTATTTATTTATTGAGTAGCTTTTTGCTGGGTAAATACGCTAGTTTTATAGCTAGTTTGGTTTTTGTCAGTGTATTGCCAAAAAAAAAAAAAGGGTAATTTGGCTTCATATTTTGATGTCTTGTTGGTATTGTTCTAAATACCTTTTCCTTGGCTTTTTTGTAACCTTAAATGTCGGATCTACATGGTTGGACATCAATTTATTATTTGCTTATTATTATTATTATTATTATTATTATTATTATTATTATTATTATTATTATTATTTTGAATGAACACATAAGACATAAATTAATAGATACACCAAAATATCTTGACTAGGTTGGCACCCCTCTAACATCCTCATCATTTTCTTATCGCTCCAAAACTTTATTAATAAAAAGAAAAGTTTCAAAAGATCCATACTGTGAAGAGAAAATTAAATAACAAAATGAAACAACTAGACACAACCTAGCAAAAAAGAAAACTAATCGTAAGGCAGTCTCATAGTATAAAGCCTAAAATCTTTCCTTAAAAGTAGCTTTCAAATATGCTTCGTTAAATTACAACTTAAGTTTTTTTTTTTTAAATTAAACCTCAGTTTCACTATCCACGTTACTATTACAGTTTTAAAATTCAAATTTTAAAAATCCATTTTATATACAAATTTAAGTAAAATGATTTTTTAAAAAAATTATGTAAAATTTTGAGGTAAATAAAATAAAATATTTTTATTCATACACATTTTTAATTTTTATATTTTTTAAATGGGAGAGACTGTGGTAGAGTCTCTCCCAAATGACCCTATCGGTAGAGCTCTTTTTTTAACCGTTAGATTTAATCGAACGGTTGACATATCATAGGTATACCATTGTTATCATAGACCTTACCTCATATAAACTTTTCCACCCTAAGTCTTCTCCATTGCCGGCGACCGATGCCGGTGACCCACCTCCAGAACTTATTCCGGCCGCCGGCGACCCCCTTTCTCTCTCTCTTTCCTTTTCTCTCTCTTATCTTCTCTCTCTTCTCTTCTCTCTCTTCCCCTCTCTCTCTCTTCCCCACCCCGCCCCCCCCCCCCCCCCCCGCCCTGGCAGCCCCGACACCCCAGCCCAGTCCCCTTCCATCCCCGTTTGCCCCCCGGCCCCCCCCCCGGTGCGCACGCCGACGGAACCTCCCACCCTCTCTCTCTTCCCTTCTCTCCCACCCTCGACGCCGGGGTTATAAGGATGGGACCGCGGGCCACCGGGGGTGGGAGAGAGGGGAAGAGAGAGAGAAGAGAAGAGAGAGAAAGGAAGAGAGAGAAGGGGTGGGAGGGTCCGTCGGCGGGCGTGCCAGGGGGGGTGGCAGGGGCGCGCCGGGCAGACTGGGGCCGGGAGGCCGACGAGGAGGGGGGACTGGGCTGGGGTGTCGGCGCCGCCAGGGCTGGGGGGGCCGGGGTGGGGAAGAGAGAGAGAAAGGAGGGTCGCCAGCGGCCAGAGTTGAGGCCGGAGGTGGGTCACCGGGGCTGGAGGGGCCGGGGTGGGGAAAAGAGAGAGAGGGGAAGAGAGAGAAGAGAAGAGAGAGAAAGGGGAAGATAGAGAAAGGGGGTCGCCGATGGCCAGAATTGGTGCCAGAGGTGGTCGCTGGCATCAGGGTGGGTCACCGACGTCAATCGTTGACGGCGGAAAGGTCACCGGTGATGGAAAAGACTTGGGGTGGGAAAGTTTATATGAGGTAACGTCTATGATAACAATGGTATACCTATGATCTGTCAACTGTTCGATTAAATCTAACAATTAAAAAAAGAGCTCTACCAATAGGGTTATTTGGGAGAGACTCTATCACAGTCTCTCTCTTTTTAAATATAGTAATTCCAACTTCTTATCAAAAATTCAATTCATCAAAATGTAGGTAAGAGAAAACAAGGGTACAGAAAGTGGTCTACATCGTAAACAGACAAATGTTATACCTTTTCCACATGGTGGCGAAAAACTTTAAAAGGACAATTTCAAAGAATTTTCACTGTTTTTTTTTTTGGTCTTTTTCTTTTTTAGTTCAGATTATTGTGAACGAGGCTAGTCCTCGGGTTTTCTCTTAGAACTTACAAGGGCAAAGAGATGGCCGTCCTTTTTGACTAAGAATATGGCGTGCTTATGTCTAATAAGAGGTGTCTATATATATATATATATCAGTATGTCTCTCACTCTCTCGATGGCAAAAGCGTAATATGAGGGCAAAACCGTCTATTTTCCGTGGACAAGCCAACCGGCTGAAGAAAGAGGGGGGGCAAAACCGTCTATTTACTGTAGAAAAAATAATAAAATCCCCCTCCCCTCAATATATTAATATAATATCTACTTTATATATAAAACAAAGTTAAGAACTTACAGACACACTTGCGAAACTCCTACTGGTTGCTCTTAAGTCGTCCCTGTTTTTCGACCTCCATCCAAGCACAAGATTTGAGCTCTTTGAAAGGTACTTTCTGTTGCTTTCTTTTCATGTTTCCGGGTTCAGTTAGGGCCTAGAGAAAAGAAGATCACAGTTGAGCTACAGACTAAAGTAAAATGAAAGCTTCTTTTTGGAATTCTGGACTACTTATGTTTTTTTTTTTTTAAATAAAAAAGAATTGTTTTGGGTTTGTTTAATTTTAGGATTTTTTTTAAGCTTTATGTTATTTTGTTTAATTTAAAGTAAAATAATGTTTAAAACAATGCTCAAGACGTACTAAAAATAAGGGTAGTCTTTTTTTTTTTATGGGGTGTTTGGTGTAATGGTTTGAGTTGAGATTTTTAAGTTTGAATAGTAAATTTTTTTGAATTTTCAGAAAAAACAAAAAACTTTTTGGGAAAAAGACAAACTTTTTAGAAAAAAGACAAAAAAAAAGTTTGAGTTGAATGGATTGAATGGTTGAAACAAACAAACTCAAAAAACGTAGGATTATTTTTTTCTAAGTCCAAAACTTGATTAATTTTTATTTTCTTTTCCCCAAAAAAACTTTTGCTTTAAAAAAAAAAAAAAGAAAAGAAAAGGATGCACTTCTTTCTTCCCTTCCCAAGATGCTCCAGTTCCTTTTTTTGTTTTTTGTTTTTTTCTCCTGTTTAGATACTCCAGTGATTTAATACTCTGTAGCCCGGCTTCTTGGCCTGTATCGCTTTGGATGTTTGGTGGTAGAGAGTGGAATCTAATTAAGTCCATCATTTGAGTAAAATCAGATCATATTTCTTTTGTTTCATTGTTGACCCAAGAATTTCCAAATTGAGAAAGAGATAGGATAGGATAACACCAACAATCCTCTTTTTCATTATCGACACTAACCTATTATAGCTAAGTAAATATAATTAAAAATTTAAAATTATAAGGGGTAAAATGAGACATTTCTTATTCTTCAGATATCAAAATGAAATTAATGTTAATTTTTATACACTTAATGTGACAATAATTTTGTAAAAAAAATTCCTAAGAGTTTGGATTAATTTTCTTTGTCAGTGAGTTATGATTTTAGGGAGAAAAGAATAAATAGCCGTTTTCATAAAATAATTAAAATAAATAGTAAATTTTTAAAGTATTTATTAAAGTATTTAGAATAAATAACATATTTATTATTTAATTTATTTACATCATATTTATCAGGTAAATGATTTATTTACGTTATATATATATCATTTATCTAATAAATATATTATTTTTTAAATATTTTAAAACATGTTATTTATTTTAATTATTTTTGTAAAAATATTATTAAATTACTATAATTTTCCATCATTTTTTATATGTCTCTTGATGAAAGTGGGCCATCAGCATTTATATCTGATCTAGAACATGCAAATTCTAGTGTACATGCACAATTACATCTTGATCTAGACTTCGATATTTGTCTCTTTTTATTTTTCCTATTTTATTGACCTTTGTATCTTTGAAACTTCTTACCACCTGTTCACTTTTATTTTTAAAACGTAAAACTACTTCTTAGGTTTCTATTGCAATGAGCTGTCCAATTTCATGACAGATATAGGTAAAATTTATGAAGAGCCAGCTATGTTTCTACTACTTCTTTGGTGTGTTGATGTCTTATTTTCTGGTATTATGAGAAGGGAAATTCCACAATGAGATCCTCTCACTTTACCTTATCATTGGGGTAAAAAAATTTTGTCATTAGATGACTTTTTGAGGGTTATGATTTAAAGGATTCACCAAACATTTTAAGAAGCATTACAACTGATTACAACTTAAAAAAACTGTTCAGAATTTCAATAATTTAAAAAACATTTCCAAAAAAATTTAAAAAAAAAACCTAAGTTTTTGGCGATACAATTTACCAACCGTGGTTCCCCAGGAGAGGCGACAGCCGGACCGAGAATCGGGTCGGAAGGAAGGACGGAGGGGGCGACTTTCCGACAGAGAAGACGACATAGGGACGTCATGGCCGACGATCAACCTGCGCAGATCTACACTACCATGGTGGTGCTACTCGCGAAGTGGTCAACGCTGGAAAGCTGATGACATTGGTAGAGGTGACTCACTATCACGTTGGAACTACAACCACCGGCAAGCTCCTCTGACCTCAGAATTTTAGAGAAGCAAGAAGAGCATGGAGCAGCGACGGATCTGGAAAATCATGATGGCCTACGTTCCCTCTGCCGTCAAGCCGTCCAGGCCCTTGAACGGTTGCGATAACAAGAATCCACTATTTAAATAAAATAGTATATTTGATATCTACTATTTAAATAAAGGGTAGGACTGTGATAGAAATCCTTTGAGGGTCTCTACCGGTAAATCCCGTTTTAAGCCGTTGAAATTTAATTGAATGGTTGAAATATTATCGGTGTACCATACTTATTATACACCTTATCTCGTATTATCCTTCTTACCTCCAAGTCTTCTCCGTTGCCGGTAACTTTTCCGCTGCCGGTGACCAATCCTGGTGAGCGCCTCAATGCCGGTGACCCACCATCGGCCCAACCACCACAGGCCCCAGCCCCGACTGCTCCCCACCCAGCCCTGGGTCCCCATTCCTCAGCCCCCGACACCCCACCAGACCTCTCCCGCCGGCCCCCCCGCCCTAGCCCCCCGGCGCTCCCTACCTCAGGTCTCCAGTCCCCCGGTACCTCCACCTCTACCCCAGGCCTCCCTCCCTCGGCCTTCCCCCAACCCCCCTTCCCCAGCGGCCCCTGACGGGGACCCCCTACCCCCTCTCTCTTGCCCTTTCTTTCTCTTCTCCCTTTCTCTCTTCCCTCTCTTTCTTCCTCTCTCTTCCCCTTTCTCTCTTTTCTCCTCTTTTCCTCTTCCCGGCCAGCGCCCCACCCCCCCGACTCAAGAAAAGAAGGAAAGGGGGATAGGGTCAGGGGGTCGAGGTCCAGAAGAGAGGGGAAGACAGAGATAGAAGAAAGAGAGGGGAAGAGAGAGAGGGGGTGGGGGGGTCTCATTGAGGGGGGCACGGGGGGGGGGGGGGTTGATGGGGGACTTGGGGTAGGGGGTAGCCAGGGGGGCTGGAGCCGGGGGGCCGACGGGGGAGGGCTGGGGGGGTGTCGGGGGCCGAGGTTGGGTGGGGGGTAGCCGGGGCTGGGGCCGAAGGTAGGGGGGCCGGGGCTGGGTTGCTGTCTTCAGGGCGGTCGTTGGAGTGAGGCGCCGGCGACGAAGAAGACAGGGGATGAGAATGATAATATGAGGTAATGCCTACACATCATCATACACATCCTCAAATCTACACCATCCGATTTAATCTTTGTGGCTTAAAAAAAGACTTTACCGGTGGAAACCCTTTGAGGGTTTCTACCACAGTGCTTCCCTTAAATAAAAAGAAGTTTTTGTAAAACATAAAAAATTATAATGTATTTTCATTTTTCAATTAAAACAGATTTATTTGTTTATAATTTTATCATTTTTTCTCTCCTCACTCTCTCTTTCTTCCCTTCAGTATTTCTCTCTTTTTCTCCTCTATCTCGTTAATTTACCATCGCAGGTGGTCACAGGCGACTAACAGCGACGACGAAGAACAGTGGTGAAGGATCGCGATGACAACGAGGCTGCTCCAGATGACATGTTAGATCCTTTCAATGCATCGATGAGGTTCGCAAGAGATTGATCTCTAGGCTTCAGGAAGGTGGCAATCTTCAGGTTCTGTGAGCTTCGATCGCTCCACGGATTTTAAGGTTCATGACCGTCGAGGACCCGAGGATTTGAGCTTCGATCTCTGTAAGGACCGATGTGGACCTAAGGTTCGAAGATCGATCGCGAACTCCCCAGCGAC
Source organism: Ficus hispida (assembly GCA_025413025.1). Lineage (NCBI taxonomy): Eukaryota > Viridiplantae > Streptophyta > Magnoliopsida > Rosales > Moraceae > Ficus > Ficus hispida. The sequence goes on from CM046362.1 coordinate 2,810,462, forward strand.
ATCGCAAGCTCTATTGCGATGTCTAGACTAGTCGCACGTCTTTCTCTGGCGATATGGCAACTGCAGTGGATCTTTTCCGCAACCTCGTTTCGTTGTTTGTCATCGTCGCTTTTTTTTTTCCGGGGACGGGATTGGTGGTTGTGGCTATTTCAATTTCCTAGGGTTTCCAATTTGGGAAATTTTTTATTTAGGGTTTTTTTTTAACCAATGGTAGAAATGATAATTAATAAATTAATAAAATTATCTTTTTCACCTTTATTTACAAGAAAATTATAAACAAAAATTAATAAATCCAATTATTTTCTCTCTGTTTTTTTTTTTCAATTTATGATCCCGCCGGCCCCCACCACCGGCCCCCAGCCAGCCCCCAACCCCGCCCCCTCCCCAGCCTCCCCCACCCCCGACGACCCCCCTCCCCCGGCCACCACCCTCCCCGGTCCCCCCCCCTTCTCTCTCTTTCTCGCGATTTCGCGATAGAGATCGCGAAATCGCGAGAAAGAGAGAGAAAGGGGGGGGGGGCCGGGGGGCCGGGGAGGGTGGCGGCCGGGGGGAGGGGGGTCGTCCGGGGTGGGGGGAGGCCGGGGGAGGGAGGGGAAGAGAGAGAAGGGGGAAGAGAGAGAGAAGAGAAGAAAGAGAAAGGGGAAAAGAGAGGGGGGGTCGTCGGGGGCGGGGGTGCCGGGGGATGGTAGCGGCCGGGGGTGGGGGGTGGCCGGGGGTGGGGGTCGGCTGGAGGGAGGGGAAGAGAGAGAAAATGGGGTCGCCGGCGGTGATGCCGGCGTCCGGGGCTGGGGGCCGGAGGTGGCCGGAGTTGGGTCGCCGGCGTCGGAGACGAGTCGCTGGCGTCCGTCGCCGGTGGCGAGAAGATCGCCGGCGACGGAGAAGAGTTTAGTGGGAATGATTATGTGAGGTTAGGTGTATGATAAATATCGTACAACATCAACGTTTGAACCGTTCGATTAAATCTTACCGGTCCAAAAAAGGGCTCTACCGGTAGTGACCCTCAGAGGGTCTCTACCACAGTCACGCCCATTTTAAAACCTTTTTATTGCTTTCTATTTTTTATTTTTCCTTTTTCAGAAATGCATTTTTTAATTTAATTATATCCACCCCCAAAACTATTGAAAATCTTAAAACTACCTCCAAATCTTTATCCCTAAAGCTGTCAAAGAAGAAGACGTCGCCGGAGAAGACGACGACTTCGGCGACTCAGAGAAAGCAGGCTGGTGACGCTACGCCGACGCCACCGAGAATCGCGAGTTTTTAGATTACGATTTTGGATCTGTTTTTGGATCGCCATTCTCCAGCAATCCTGGCCGGCGATCTCGCCTGGACGATGGTTGCTTGCTACAGGAACACCAAGCGGACAGGAGAAGAGGTAGAAATCGACGGCGACTGCGACTTCTCCAGTGGCGGAGAGAAGGTGAGCGATCGACGGTGCGATTCTCGGGTCCGCTACCTTCCGGCATGGGGAGTGAGATGATCCGAATCTCGGGGTCCTTCGCGATGGTAGCAGCGACCGGAACGGCAAGCTTGCTCGCGATGGCGACGACGACCGGAACGGCAAGCATTCTCTGGACGTCAACGGTGGCTGGAACTAACATGTTAGATCTGAAAGAAATAGATCAGAGGGAGAGCCAGGACATATTTGATTTTTTGTTTTGTTATTTGATTTAATTATGCTATTTTATACTAATAGCTTAAATTCTGTTATTATTTTAAAACATTATCTTATATTATGCTATTTTGACTCTAAATAATAGACGCAAATATTTAAAGATGACAAATTTGCGAACTTTGTAGATATTGTTAGCTTTTATTTTATTTTATTTTATTTTAAATGAACTTCGTAATTTTTCGTTCTTTTTGGAAAAATTTAGTAGTAGTACTTAATTAGTAGATTTTAGATGCCTTTAAATAATTATATATATATATATATATATATATGTGTGTGTGTGTGAAGTTGAGTCATCGTCAATTAACTCTATGAAGGTATAAATGCGATAAATATTCTTTCTAGTTTTTACACAGAAGTTCAAGAGGTAAAAACACAAACATGTTATAGGTGAGATGTCAAGTTTTCTACAGCACCTGTGGATTTTTAATTTTTGCTGCACGTCATTGCTGTGGTATTTAGAAGAAGAACCAGAAAGGAATTATTATTAAAAAAAAAACAGAAAAGAAATGAAAAGAAAAGAAAGAAAGAAAGAGAGAGAGAGAGTTTTATGTGATTTTAATGATCTAAGTGAGATTAATATACAACCTTCTTCTTACTCTTCTTAGTGAGTTTATACTTTGCATGGTGCCCAGTCTGCCTAATCAAAGAAGGCACGTTCATGATCCTACACCCAAAAAAGTAAATAATAATAATAATAATAATAACAGTTAAGTAATTAAACTTAAAAGTCTATTTAGATAAAGAATTTTGTGTAAATATAACCCCCACTAGGATCTCACCCTGTATTTATAATATTTAATTTTATATTTTGTGTAAACACAAACATGTTATTGGAATTATATATTTATAATATTGGAATTTTGTGTAAACACAAACATGTTATTGGAATTATATATTTATAATATTTAATTTTATATTCATTGTTGATCGTAGAATTTTCTGTAGCTATCTTTTCATTTTACATTGGGGAATTAGGGTAAAGAAAGATTATCAATTTTTTTTTCAAGAGATTTGTTTTCGAATAAGCTTTATAATTCTTCTTTCTTTTAAAAAATTTTAGCAATGCTTGCAGTCCTCAGTTAGCTATAGGATGGTGTATTTGCGATTTTTTTTTTTTCATTTTTTTTTTTTTGGGTAGGTGCAAAAGAAGATGTCTGATGAAGTCCACAATCACGGGTTGGAAGGCACAGAGTCAACATCGCAGAGTCAAGCTAACCCAAGCCATACTGAAGTTGTTTTGAATATTGAAGATGAGGAACTGCTTATTGAACTAGGACAACTGCAAGAAGAACTTTACCCAACAGAGAGGGAAAGGGAGCCCCCAATTCCGAATGAAAATATCATAGTTGCGATAAAAAAGATTCCACAGCTCATGAAGAGAAATAATAAATTCGAAAAGTATTTTGAGCCAAAGATGTGCAAAATCGGTCCGATTCATTATCTGTATTATCATGACGGAAAGCGTAAATTGGCAGCACATTTCATTTCGATAAACGGCAGTGCAAGGGAAAATATATTTGCAAACTTCAAGACGAACATGGATGGCATAAGGCCGTGCTTCGATGAGGACATAATTTCTAGGATTGGAGATGAGAAATTGATAAGGTTGTTGTTCTTGGATGGGTGTGCAATGCTAGGGTTCATACACGGTTATGTGAACCAGCTGTTAAAAGGGATTGGCATCGGTGAGGCTGAGGCAGGAGATATCGAGCGGGATTTGCTTTTGGTACAGAACCAAATACCATTTCGAGTCCTTGAGGTGCTGATTGGCTCGGGAACGCATGAAGGAATAGAAAACCTGAAGGCTAGTATGGTAATATTCATTTATCTTGTTTGCAGGGGTACTTTTCCAGGGCACTCTCTCGAAGAATTGAGTAAACATTTGGAGGACTATTGTTTCTCTCCGAAAAGAATCAAGAATCAAAAGGCTGTTCACCTTCTTGACGTTTTCAGAGAAGCACTCTTATTTAACCATCCTTCGTTTGATCCCTTTGGGTACATGCTGAATCTCGTTCGTGGAATCTTCTGGATTTTATGTTCTTGCGGTTGTCTAGCAATTTGTTGTTTTCTGGAGTGCTGCAAACGAAAGCGCTCTAACATCATTTATTTGTTTGGGAGGAGGGCCAAGGAGTTTTTTCACAGTGTTCAGGAACTTAAAGCAGCAGGGATAAAGTTCAAGCCAACTCATTCTTTGACAACCGTATCTTTTCGTTCTCTATTCTTTTTTAGACCTCGGCTCATGCTTCCCACATTAATTGTAGATGATTCGACGGCATCTAAGTTGGTTAATCTTGTCGCCTATGAGATGCGCTTATCTGAATCTCGTCGAAATGAAAAACCTTGGGTCTCTTCTTACGTGAACTTGCTAGATTCACTCGTCGACGATGAACAAGACATTAAGGACCTAAGGGCAGCTGACATTCTTCGGAACACTCTCAGTACCGATACACTTGCGGCTGAATTGATCAATGAAATAGGCACTGGATGCATTGCACCAACCGAAGATGCTTATAGGAATGTCAAAGAAAAAATAGACAACTATTACAGAACAAAATGTGCTGTCTGGATGGCTCAAGTCTGCAGCACCCACTTCAGTAGCCCATGGACAATTATGGCCCTCTTTGCCGCTACAGCGGTACTTGTATTAACAGCTACTCAAACTTGGTACGCCGTGAATCCAAAAAAGTGAAAGGTACAAAATGATTCATAACTTTCCCAATTTACTAATAGCTGATTTCATTCAAATGTTTCAGTTTGCTCACCAACATTGCTTCTTTGACAATCTAATCCAGGGATTCCACAAAGGGGCAAACATAAACCGACTCTAGAAATGTTTACTTCTTTCTAGTATCTGCCATACGTGGAATTGAGCTCACTGATTCCCTATATCCTATCATATTGCTGTCGAGACCGAGTCAAGACTGTCTTTGGGAAGATCTATCACTCGTTTTCCTCTGTTTCTTATTCCCTGTTTTTTTTTTATTTTTTATTTTTGGATAAACTATCAATATATTGTTACTACTTCTGATGTTTCCTTCAAATTTGCTGTCTTAATGTTGTTTGAGTGTATGTTTTCCTTGGGTTCGTACAAGTGCACTTCCTTGTGTGACTCGTTTGCTTCTTTTTGTGTTAATAATTTTACCGTTAATAATATTCTCATGGATTGTACTAAATGGAAAATTCAAGTTTACCTTTTGTTTTCTTTCTTTTTTTTCCTGCTAGAAATCTGTGTATGCTTGTTGTGTTATCTCAACATTTATTCTTTCTGCCTTTCACAAAACTCCTCTTCGCCAAGGGGGAAAAAACAAAAAAAAAAAAAACTAAAAACTAAAAGCTTAAAAAAAAAAAAAAACGAAGTTTAAAGTTTTTGATTGGTTTTCTGACGCAAGAAATTTTCTATAATGACTGTATGTTTGCCATTGTTTGCTGAAATCCGTCCAAAAAGATTAGTAATAATTCAAAGTATTATCTACTGAACTTGATTCAAAATTAGGAAAGAAGAGTAAAATATCTAAGAGAGGGAAATAAAAAGAAAGGAAGAAAGTTTTTCTCTCATGATATTTGACACAAGAGAAAAAGAAAAGAGGAATGAAAATGTCTAATTTACTGTATTTTTTAATTATACCCTGTTACAAAGTAGAAGATGAAGATGAAGTAAGGACAAAATTGTTATTTTAAATACCATATTTTTGTCAAGCTTTTCCCTTCTCTTTTATTTTTGATGTTGGAAGGAATGTTTGGATCACATACTCATTTTTAATTGAAAATTTTCTTTTATGAAATGAGAAAGTCATTTCATTTTGAGAATAAGATGACGTTTTTGTGTGTAAAATATTTTCCTTCTTGAAAACAAAAAGAGTCTAAAATTTATTCGAAAAGTAATAAAATTAGAAGAAAAGGAGTTGAGAATAGTGTATTGGGAGAAGAATTCAAAAATATTTAAAAGTGTACTGTACAAAATATATTTGAGAACATGAGATATCTAGCCTTTTTCAAAATGAGAAGAATGATGGAAAAAAATTGGAAAAAAAAAACAAAAAACAAAATTTTGTTAATTTTTCACCCATTTTGAAAATGGCCATTCGAAACAAATAGGGGATAAAATATGATGAGCCCTATGGAATTGCAACTTTCGTTTTTTTCCCCATTTTTCACGCTATACCAAACAACCTAATATTTTTCCTTTCTTAAATCCCTCTTTCAATGTCTATCAATGTTAGAGAGATTTTTTTTTTTTTTTGTTTTTTTTAAGGTAAGTGAGAGAGATCTCAATATCTTGTTTTCCATCTCTTTAATTGGTTCAAGTCTGAAACATAGCCAACTACAAAAGAGCAGCAAACATGTATTTTTGCCATTTGAACTTTTGCCAAAAATAATAATAATTACTATAATAATAAATAAAATAAATGTAAGGAATATATTCATGTGATGACAACAAGCTAACGCAATGATTTCTAGCAGGGGAATGCGATTAGAGTGAAGAAGTAGAATTCAAACTGCTAAGAGATTGGTTTTTCATCTTTAAAGGTTAATTTGTTAAGTATAGTGACTCAATATTCTTATATATCTAACATTGTTGTTGTGTATTTATGATATGAAACGTATGTCTTTTTTTTTTTAAACTCTTAACAGGAAAGAGAGAGAAAAAGAAAAAGAACATAGAAGAAGCAGAGGCCTTTGTACATAATCCAAGACAACATAAAATACTCAAACGACTCCTGTAAGAAAGTACAATCTTCTTATTGAAAAAAAAAAAAAAAAAAAAAGGAAGTGCAATCTTGAACGTAAAAAACACAAACAACTTCTGAACAGCAAATTTGAAGCAGACATCAAAAGTACCATGCAACGACTTTTGATAGTTCAAAGGAAAAAAATAATAATAAAATTCTGTAACATCATCCCAATGAAAGTCTCAACTCAGACTAGCTTGCGATTCCAATCTAACAGCCACATGGATAGCTGCTCTGCATTTTGCAAATGCTCGAGAGAACTTACCATTGCCAGAGTCGGTATATGTTCAAACATGTTTGCGGTATCCCTGGATCAAATTGTCAAATTGGAAAATCTTAATAAAAATCATAGATTCGAAAAAAAATTTTTTTTTGCAAATGGCTCATTTTACGCTACACTAGCTAGAACTTAAACTGGATTCATGTTACTCAATTGATCTAAAGTTGTGGTTTTTTTTATTATTAGTTAGATAATATGAATTTAGTTCATTCTCTGGTTAAATTAAACATCCAACATTCATTTTACCAAATTACCATATATTTATGTTTCATTCTATCACTTTTCAATATTTTCTATAATAGAGAGACTAATAGTGAAATATTTGATAAGCTTGAGTGTCCATAATTTGGTATTTTAAGTTCTAAAATTCAAATAAATTAACCCTTTTCTTTAAATAATGAGACTATTTTCACAACGAAAAACTTAAATAAAATAAAGTCGTTAAGACATTCTTTTCTTTTTCTTTTATGAAGATATTCTATTATCTAATAAAACAAATTTTAAGCCTTTCAATAAAATAACATATGGAGGATAGGTCGACGTCAAAATACACTTTAACGTTGTTGTCGTCAGTAAATGTAAAACACCACACAAGTAGTAACTAAATAGAATTTCGGATTATTTTAATCTATTTATGTCATTTTTATTTTATCCCATAAACGTTAAAAAATCATGCATTATCATCTTAAATTTAAATTAGTCCCACTTTGTGACGACCCGCCTTGTACAGACCGTCACTACTTGACTTAACTTACTTGAACTTAAACTTGTTTTATCCCATTTTTCATCATAAAAATAGTGGGGATTTTTTTATATATATATATATAGTTGTAACACCCGAATTTCTTCGGTTCATATTTTATAGAAATTTCGTGTAAATATTTACCGTAATCGGTATTTCATGAGGAAGTTCGTTTTAGAACTTAATTTGTTAAACGAGTTCTTAAGATTTATTAAGACTCAAAAACAAATTGCATGGACTCGCAAAAGACCTTTATGAGTGAAGGAGGTCGTAATTGCACATTTCAAGACAAGTTGACGTTGACCAATAAGTCAGTTAGACCAAAACGGTCGAAAACGTCAAATAAGAATATTTTTTTTTAGATCGCAGTATGAGTGAAATTACTGCTAAAAACTCATTTCGTGATCAAGATGAGTTTGAATAAGAATTGAAATCACCTTAGAAAAATCAAGCATACTAAGTTAGAGTTCAGGGCGAAAGGATTCAGAAAAAATAAGAGAAAAGATTTTCCGATCGAGTTTTTCACAGATCGAAAATTTTAATGCAATATAATTTTCGATACTGAGTATTTAAGCAATTCAGCATTAAAATTTATTGCAATGTGTTGAAATTACACAATTTTTCAAAAGATTGAACCAAACAAGCCTTTAAGCTTAATTTCATCACAATTAAGCTAAGTTAGGACTTAACCCTCCACACACATAGACCAATGAGCTTGTGACACCTCATCTATGAGTTGTCAACCACTCTCCCACTCCTTCCCCTTAGCAGCCGGCCACTCAAGCCCTTTGGGCAATAGCTTGCAAAAATTGGAGGACTAAATAGCAAGATTTGAACCAAATTTACCCTGGAAAAGAAAGCCTAGGATTTTCCCTAGCTAGAGGCACTATTTCTAGGGATTTCAAACCCCAAAATTTCAGCAGCCCATAACCCATGATTAGCTTTTCCCATTTGGCATTTCTCCTCCAAGAAAATCCGAGAGAGAGAGAGAGAGAGAGCTAAGAAACCAAGAGAGTTCAAGCCAAAAAAGTTTGTGAAGAAACCACCCTTTTGTGAGTTGCTACCTAAGGAGATTCAAGGAATCTTAAGGTGAGATTTTTTTTGGGCATTTTCTTCTCTTTTCTAAGGTTGGTTGGGGGAGGAAGTTAACAAAATTTTTGTGACCATTGTTGAAGTCCAAACCGTGCACATTGGAGACTAATCTCAACTAGGAGCTAGCTAGTGACACCCGGATTTTTTTGAGGTAAAAAATCCGAACTTCACCCTAGTTCTTGGTTCAAATTTTTGGTTCATTTTCTCAAGGGTTTTACCATGTATTTTGAGCACAAAAGTTGTAAGAGCTTAAGCTCATAATTTTCGGTTCTAGCCCTAAATAGCTTAGGTTATATTTTTATGCTTGATTTAGGTTTTTTTGAGGTGATTATTTTGCATGTTTGGTTGGAGATATGCTCTATGATTTTATGTGCTAGAGATGCATGCTAGGGTTTCTATTTAAGGGTTTCATGTCTCTATTATGTTTATCAAATTTCTAGATGCATGTTCTACGGATTGTATGATGTTATGGTTGAGTTTTGTTGTATGTATGTTTTTCTCTCAAAACCGTGGACCAAGGGGTCTCGGCCTTGAGTTGAATCCGAAAGCACGGGATTTAAAATTTTATGTGTATGAGGGACGTTAGAAGACGTGCATGTATTAATAGGTCCCGCATTGGGCGGTCGAGCTAGAGCGACGCATAGGGACGTAAAATTTGGACTAACACCAAAACTGCTCTCGGGTCCAACACCCGGCAGTTCGGAAAAGTAGGACTTACAGGTCCTTGGAGGCCGAATGGGTAAAAAACTTAAAACACGAAAGTTGTTCGTTAGGGTATTTCCTAGGGGACAACGTGGACAGATTTTAAAAATAAGGCTTCAATGGCCTTTGTTTTGAAGAAAAACCGAGAACTAGTCAGGGTGACTAGGTTCCAACGATTCACATGTGTTCAAACAAAAACTGGTATCAATTGGGCCAGAATCAGAAAATGTTCAAAACATGAAAGTTTTAGATCTTTTTGTTAGCTATAACTTTTGTGAAGAAAGCGTTTCCAAATTCGTTTTATATTTTAAGTTATGAATTTTCAAACAAAATCCGTGCAGTGAGCAAAATCTCATGCACGGGATTTTCTAGACCAATGACTAGGAAAAACGTTTTTCTAACTTGCAAACATCATTTTCAAACCCGAAAACCGTTCCAAAGGCGGTTTTCGATCCCCAAATATTTTATAGAAATGTTTTCAAGTGTTTTGTAATTTTCAAGACAAGTTTGGGTGCTATTCACCAAACTTACTTAAATAAACAAGAAAATGATATTTTAAGCAAGTTCAAGGTTTTCAAGATTAAAATAAATAAGATACTGCGTTAGTAGCCGGAAAATTATTTCGAGTTACTAGGGCCTTGCCCAAGCCCAGAATTAATCATGCAGATTGAGGTTTAAGTTAAGATTATGATTCTCTATATGAACCCTTAATTAATAATTCCGTTGTGGGTTACGCCGTGTGACCCCTTCACATGTGTTAGTAGAGGGACATATAACCGAAAAAATATATATATGTTGGTTTAATCCGACATTAAACGATCTTAGAATAGAGACCTCACGTGTAAACGTCCATGGGCAGGAGGTGATCTGCGAGTGTGCTCGGGAAAGGAAATTCGATCACGCGAACAACGAAGACAAAGTAAGTACAACGCCGCCTACAACATAGGCTAGAGTTGTATGTTTACTTAACATGTTTACTTTATATTGTTTAAGTGTTAATTGATGATTTGCTCGATGGTTGCAATATGCTTACTGTACGATGAATGTTTCAAGTATTGTTATTATGCTTACATGAAAAAGTACACCTATCTATGCATTGATAGAACATGAGATTAGGAGACATCATATAAGTATGCTCACTAATCCATCAAGTGAAAAGATGTCAAGAAAGACCTACAAACAGAACGTTTGAGAAAAGGCCACAAGAGCCAGTGTCGTGCCCCCTGATGACGATCGGGTCGAAAGCTTGGGTAATCTCCTTAAGCTGCGCGCCGGGTACATGCACATCAAATTAACGGGCCCACAAGAAAAATCAACAAGATAAAGTGTGATACAAGAAAGCAAGCATAATTGGACATAAACGGTTCATGCATTTCATGACAGAATGTCATGTTTAAGATGATATGATGCCATGTTTATATTTTCATGTTTAAGGTGATATGATGCCATGTTTATGTTTTCATGTTTAAGATGTCATGAAAAAGATTATGTATATTTCATGTAATTGGTTCGCGGTATAGGAGTTGTACTTGCTGAGCTTTCGCAAAGTCGGTGGCTGTGAAATGATGAACGGGTTGGGATTCACAACTCAAAAGGATTTAATTAATATATCTATTTTGAGAAAACAAACAGTTATTTTATTTGTGTATGAGTGTTTGTAAATATTTTCTAAGTATACTGCTTCCGCTATATATATATATATATATATATATATATAAATCCCCACTATTTTTATGATGAAAAATAGGATAAAACAAGTTTAAGTTCAAGTAAGTTAAGTCAAGTAGTGACGGCCTGTACAAGGCGGGTCGTCACACACTTAATCTCCTTTATTAGAATTAATTTCAGACAAAACATAAAAAAATAAAATAAAATAAAAATAAATGCGATCATTGTGACCTTTTTTCCATTTGTTTTAGAAACCAATGACACACTATCCAAATCGACTCGGTTATTTTTCCACTCCATCAACACAGGATGTAAGCCAGTTCTCCTCCTGGAGAAACCTTTTAGCGATCCAAAATTTTCAGGAAGAATTAATAAACTCCTTTTCCCATTAATTAAAAACCAAAATAAATGAATTTTCCTCTCTCTCTCTCTCTCTCTCTCTCTCTCTCTCTCTCTCTCTCTCTCTCTCTCTCTCTCTCATTTTTGGATAAGAATTCTGTGAACGAGGTTAGTCCTTGCGGTTTCTTTGGAAGTTACTTGTCTCTATATTTTTATATATATGAAATTCTTGTTTACATTAATAAGCTGCTGACACTTAAAAAAAAAAAAACAAACAAACATATAATTTGTTTCTTCTTTTCAACTTGGTTCTCTGATCTCGATTCAAGTCCAAGATTTGAACTTCTTCGAGAGGTACTTTTTGTAGTTTTCTTTTCACATATACATATTCAGGAATAGGGTAAAGAAAGATTTTCTTTCTTTCTTTTTTTTTTTTTCAGGAGTATTATTTAGCTAAATCATATCATCAACTTAATGGCTTTTGTAGTAATTGTGTTTGCTTTTTCTTGATGAATTTTGAAATTGTTTTGTCCATTAAAATGTAACAGAAGTTTATAGGGACCAACTTAGTAAGTTTTTAAACCATAAAAACTTGAATTTGTCTCTCTTCTTTGCTAGTCCTTGAGGTGTTGATTCGAAAATCAATTGGCCGTGCAAAGACAATTTGCAAAATTATTTTTTCCGATTCATCTTCGCAAGTAATACTTCTAATTTTCCAAGGGACTCGAAGGATTTTAAAGGACCGGTACGTACTCCATGTAGAGAGACGGTTCATGTTCTAGACCTTCTCCGGTATGTAATTGTCATCCACAACACGACTAGTCTTGATTGTAGTCGGGAAATCATCCTAATTTGCCTCATGACACTTCGTTGTTGTGGATCACGTGCTCTATACAATCGCTATGGGATGAATCGCTTAAGTGAACAAAACATCCCGGAATATTGGAGCAAGAAGCAATCATTTCGTAACATTCAGGAACTTAAAACTGCAGGGATAAAGTTCAAGACAACTCAGTGTTTAAAAGAAGTATCTTTCCATTCTAGATTCTTTAGTACAGGTCAGCTTAAGCTTCCTACGTTCGTTGTTGACAATTCAACGCAGCATATGCTGTTGAATCTGGTCACCTATGAGATGTGCTTGCCAAATAATCATGCCAATAAGTACGGATAGGATCCTAATAGGAACATAAATGATTCTTGGGTTACGTCGTACGTAAACTTGCTAGATTTGCTTATTAATAACGAACAAGACGTTAAGGACTTAAGGGCAGCGGATGTCCTTCGAAACTGTCTCAGTAGCGATATTGAAGCGGCCAACATGATAAATAGCATAGGCTCTTATTGCTTTGCACCACCAAAGGACACATATGAGCATATCAAGTACAAAATAGAAAGGCAGTACAGAAGAAGGTTGGCGATTTGGATGGCTCAGGTTTGCCATTCCCATTTCAGTAGTCCGTGGACGATTCTCGCTTGTTCGCCACTAGGCAGTACTTGCATTAACCGTTGTTCAAACATATTACACTGTCAATCCAAAACAATGAGAGGTACAAAATACTTCTACTTCTCCTAATTAAACTTGCTAATTTTCTTTCAAATATTTGAGTTTTATCAACATTGCTACTTTGACAATTTGCAGGGATTCAAACCACAATGACCAAGTATAAGACTCAAAGTTGTCCTTGGGAAGATCTATCGACACTTTTTTTTTTTTTAACATATATATTTTTTTGCTAGACACTCAACACATGTTAGTATTTAGATGTTTGCCCCAACTTTCTGTTTAAGAGAGAGAGAGAGAGAGAGAGAGAGAGAGAGATTGTTGGGGTGTTTTCCTTTTTATGTTTTCCTTCATTTGTGTCTTTTTGTTCAAATAGTGTTGCCAATATTTAAGGCAACAAATTTCAAAATATATATATATATATACACATATATATTTAAGGCAACAGAGCGGACTACTTTCAGTAACACGGCAGGTTAGCATAGGTAGCAGGGTAAACTACCACCAACGAAACTTGACAGTTGTATCCCGCCGGTAACCTTGTCGAATACCTATTAGAGGTACTATTTTTGGAGTTTCAAATATATGGCATGAAAACAGAAGAGAGAATCGACACCGATGACGATGTCCGCACTACAACCGGATCATAATTATTTTGGCAAGTTTCTATCAATATCAAAATAGGTAACAACCGAATAATTTTAATAAAACAGCGGACACGTTTAGTAACACAGCATGTTAGTATGGGTAGCGCGGTAGGGTAATCAACCTCCAGCACGAATTTTGGCAATGGTTTCCCGGTGGTAACCTTGTAGAGTACGTGTTAATGGTGCTATTTTTGGGGTTTTGAAGTTCTGTTGTGACATTACAACAGAGATTCAACACCAATGAGGACATCCGCATTGCTATCACAATTATTTCGGCAAGTTGCTATCAATATCAGCATATTACCGCCAATAACAGCCAATAATTTTTATAACACGGCGGACGACTTTCAGTAACACGGCAGGTTAGAACAGGTAGCACGGTAAATTACCACCAACACGAAAGTTGGCAGCGATTTCTGTTGGTAACATTGTAGCTAGAATACCTGTTAAAGGCACTATTTTCAGGATTTGGAACTTATGTAGTGGTATTTCTTGTAAGATAGATCAAAAGGGTGTAAAAGTGGGATTTGTCTTAAGTTGTTGAGTAACCTACAACAAATTAGTTTACTTAGTCCGCTTTGTACTCGAATTCTAAGGAAAATTTTCTACCGAGGTAACAATTGCTCCTTGAGTAAAACTTTCATTGAGAGGCAGAACTACGTAAAAAGTTTCTCCAACTTATAAAATGGAATTCATAAGTTGGGACTACTCTTAATTTTGGTTTCCCTGAACTTAAGGTAAAATTTCATTTTAATCCCCGACTCTCAAAGCATTGCAAAACGTGTCCTTTTTCTACTTATTCATCCAAACTACTCCATTTTAAAACCCAATAATCCCATTTGGGAGGCAAAATCTCCAAAGAATGTAGAAGCTAAGGATCATGACCAAACATGAAAAAAGACAGGAAAATTTAAGGGCTTTAACTCTTAAGGTTGCATGGGATGGGATAAGGATCCGGAAGTGGAACCGTGGCTGGGGTTATGGTTGGGAACTACGCCAAAATCGGAGTCAAGGTTTGGAGTCACACACGTGTGTCTTTGCCATTTGAACGTTTGCAAAACAAATTTTATAAAAAAATAAAAATAAAAAATGTGTATATATACATAACAAATAGACAGGGATGACAACAAACTAACACAATGATTTCTGTTAGGGGGAAAAAAGGAAAAAGGAAAAGAACAGAAGAAGAAGCAGAGACCCTTTTACACAATCCAAGACTGTTAAAGACTCAAACGACTCATATGAGGAAGTGCAATTACATCTTAAAAGGAAAAGACACAAACAACTTCTGAACAGCAAATTCGAAGCAAACATCAAAAGTACGTACCGTGCAACAACTTTTGATAGTCCAATAAAAAATAAAAAATAAAAAAAAAATTTGTTACATCTTCCCAATGAAAGTGTTGGCTGTTGTTTCAGCAAAAGACCACCGAGTAGTGCATTAATCTAACACACATGACATTGAACACAAAATGGCAGCAGCTAGTAGACGAGAAAAACGCAGAGGAAAAACAGAGGACAGAGAGAGAAGCAAAATCCCCCACTGTCATTATCAGATTTTTCTAGATACAAAAAAGGACATCCACTTCCTTCTTAATACACTTCTCAAGTTTCAATCTTAGTCATACAAGTGTCATGCTTATAGCCATTGATTAGCTATTAACTTAACAAGAGTCAACTTTACAAAATCATGGTCAAAATAATTAAAAGTGCAGCACATTAAATATTAACATTCTCCCCTTAATGTGCTGATCTTGAACTCCAAGCGTTAATCTGAGCTGCTGAAACTTTGCAATTGGGAGTGCCTTTGTGAAAATGTCTGCAACTTGTTCTTCCGTCTTGCAGTAGTTGAGTTGGACTTCACCATCCTCGATAGCTTCTCGAATGAAATGATATTTGATTGCAATGTGCCTGGACCTGCTATGAAAACAAGGATTTTTTGCCATTGCAATTGCTGATTTGTTGTCACAAAACAACTCTGTAGCTTCTTCTTGCTTTTCTCCAATGTCTTCAAGAATTCTTCTAAGCCATATAGTCTGTGATGTTGCAATTGAGGCTGACATATACTCTGCTTCAGCTGAGGATTGAGCAACTGACTGTTGCTTCTTGGACAGCCATGAAAATACACCTGTACCAAGAGAAAAAGCATAACCTGAGGTGCTCTTCATATCATCAGCACAGCCTCCCCAATCACTATCACAAAAGCCAATCAACTTCACTTTAGAACTCCTCCTAAATCTGATTCCATAGCTCAGTGTTCCTTGAATATATCTCAGCACTCTTTTTCCAACACCATAGTGCTTTTGACTTGGACTATTCAAGAATCTTGAAAGCAAACTTGCAGCAAACATAATATCTGGCCGTGTTGCCGTGAGATAAAGCAAGTTTCCAACCAACCTTCTATAAAGAGTCTCATCCACTTTCTTTTCCCCATCTTCCTTCACTAGTTTTTCATTGCAGACAAGAGGAGTGGCCACTGATTTACATCCAAACATTCTGAATTTTTTGAGAACTTTTTCAGCATAGTTCTTTTGAGAAATGAAGACTCCATCATCATCTTGATAGATCTCCATGCCAAGAAAATAATGCAACAGCCCCAAGTCACTCATTTCATATTTCATCATCATCTCCTTTCTAAATTCTTCAATCATCTTTTTATCATTTCCAGTAAACACCAAATCATCAACATATAAAGCAACAATGAGAATTCTTGACTCACCTTGATGCTTCACATACAAAGTTGGCTCACTCTTGCTTTTGCAGAAACCTTTTTCAAGGAAATACCCATCAATTTGACTATACCAAGCTCTCGGGGCTTGCTTGAGTCCATATAGGGCCTTTCTTAACTTGTAGACCTTGTCTTCTTCTCCTTTATCTACAAAGCCTTGAGGTTGTTCTACGTACACCTCCTCTATTAATTCTCCATTCAAGAAAGCAGATTTAACATCAAGTTGGTACAACAACCAACCTTTTTGGGCAGCAAGAGCAATAAGTGCTCTCACAGTGTCTAGGCGAGCAACCGGAGCAAAAGTTTCTTGAAAATCAATGCCGGGCTGTTGAGCGTAGCCTTTCGCAACAAGTCTCGCTTTTTTTCTTTGCACCGTACCATCAGAATTGAATTTGACCTTGTAGATCCATTTGACATCAATGACTTTCTTTTCTTTCGGTCTCTCAACTAGCTCCCAAGTTTGATTCTTTTCGATAACATCAATCTCATCTTGCATAGCCTTCCTCCAACACTCTTCTTTCACAGCTTCTTCAAAGTTTTCTGGCTCAAGAACACAGAAATTGCATCTTTCATAAACATCAGTCAAACTCTTCATTTTCTTTGGGGCTGAGGTTGGAGATGATGAACCTGAGCTTGACGGGCTGCTTGGTGCTGATGGCGTACTTGGTTGAGTATGCTCTTCTTCGTCTTCGTCTTCGTCTTCGTCTTCATTGGCTGATTCTTGAGGTAGAACAATTGGAGCAGCAACATCTCTTTCAACTTCTTCTTTTTCCCAATTCCAAGTAGCATTTTCGTCGAACAACACATCTCGACTAACAATAACTTTTTTGGTCTTCAAACTGTACAGCTTATAGCCTTTTGACTGAGTACTATAGCCAATAAATATGCATTTCTCACTAACCTCATCAAGCTTGTAGCGTTTCTCTTTTGGAACTTGAGCATAGCAAATACACCCAAAGATCCTCAAATGCTTTACTGATGGTTTCCTCCTGTTCCAAGCTTCAATTGGAGTCTTGTTCCATACGGCTTTCGTTGGGCATCTGTTAATCAAGTACACGGCTGTATAAACGGCTTCAGCCCAGAAAACTTTCGGCAATTTCTTGTCATGCAACATAGACATCGCCATCTCCATCACAGTTTGGTTTTTCCTTTCCGATACCCCATTCTGTTGTGGAGTATAGCGAACAGTCAATTGCCTTTCCACACCTTCATCTTCACAAAACTGATCAAATTCTCTTGATGTATACTCCTTACCTCTGTCACTTCTCAATACTTTTATAAAATGACCACTTTGCTTCTCAACAAAAACTTTAAACTTCTTGAAAATAGTAAAAACTTCGGATCTTTGCCTCATAAAATACACCCAAGTCATCCTTGTAAAATCATCAATAAAGAGGATGAAGTACCTGTTTTGAGAATGAGAAGGTGTCCGCATTGGCCCACACACATCTGTATGAACCAACTCTAACGGCTTCTTCGCTCTCCAAGCTACTCCTTTTGGGAATGGTTGCCGATGATGCTTCCCAAGAGCACAACCTTCACAAACTTCTTCTTTTTCTTCAATTTTTGGAAGCCCCTGCACCATATTCTTTTGATGAAGCAACTTGAGACCTTGAAAATTTAAATGCCCAAGCCTCTTGTGCCACAGCCATGAATCAGTAGTTGAGCCTATTCTCAAAGCTACATTTTCCCCATGCTTGAAATTCATTATAAAGCTCCGGTTCTCCATCTTCAGCTTTGCTAGAACCAACTTGTCTTTTTCTTTGTCAAAGATAGTGCAACTATCATCTTCAAAATAGAGTGCATAGCCATTTTCCACTAGCTGTCCAACACTCAGTAGACTTTGATCCAAATCTGGCACGTACAAAACACCGCGAATAAATCTCGAGCCTTTCTTCGTTTGAACTCCTATTGTTCCTTTTCCCTTCACATCCACCAGAGCACCATTTCCAAGCCTTACTTTTGAATTTGCAGCTTCCATATTGACAAAAAAACTTTTATCTGCTGTCATATGATTGGTACAACCGCTGTCCAAAAACCACTGACTTTCTTCATCTTTCGAGCAACTTGTGCTTGAGTAACATGCTTCATTTTTTGATTCTGGAGCACTCAAAGATGCGTAGAACAAATTAGATTCACCACCTTTCTCAGTAACACAATTAGCTTGTTCAGCGTTTTTGAATCTGCAATCCTTCTTCACGTGGCCAAACTTTTTACAGTTGTAGCATTGCTTCTTCCCTTTAAACCAGCAATCTTCTTCAACATGGCTGCTTCTTTTACAAATTTTGCACCTCTGTGACAATCCTACTTCACCAGAGTTTCTATTAAAATTGCCTCTGCCTCTGCCTCTTGAGTTTCTTCCTCCACCTCTGCCAAATCTTCCACCTTTACTTGACATTTCACCATTTTGCTCATTTTCTGGATGCTTGCCACTATTTTTGGGTCCAAGATTGAGTTGGGACTGAAACGCACTCTCAACTGGTTTTTCAAAGTGTCGAATCAATCTTTCCTCAGCTACTTTCAAGGAACCCATTAATTCTTCAACACTTAAAGTGGACAAATCTTTTGTTTGTTCTATTACAGACACAACATTATCAAACTTTTCAGGCATATTCATCAAAACTTTCTCCACTATTGTCTGATCAGTCAATTTTTCACCATATGTCTTCATTTGATTAACAAGCTCAATAAATCTATCAGAAAACTCCTTTAAAGTTTCATTGTCTTTCATCTTTGTATTTTCAAATTGTCTTCTAAGAGATTGAAGTTTTACAGCTCTTACCTTCGAATCTCCTAGATACTCCTTTTGTAGAATTTCCCATGCTTCTTGGGCTGTTGTGGCTCTCATGATTCTTGGAAAGATTGAATCTGCTACAGCTCTTTGGATCATTGAAAGAGCATTTGCATTCCTTTGTCTTGCTTCTTTGAGTTTCTTCTTTTGAGTATCTGACAAACCCTCTTCATTTTCAGGTTCTTTATGGCCAATCTCCACCATATCCCACAAATCAACAGCTAGAAACGACGTCTTCATTTTCACACACCAGAAATCATAATTTTTCCCATCAAAGACTGGAACATACGGTTGCTGGACATTAAAGTTTGGTCCACTTGTGCTGGCCATCTCTTCTTTTTGAACCTCTTTTCTTCTTTTTCCTGAGCCCTAGCTTTACTGCAAACCCAAGCTCTGATACCACAATCTGTTGGCTGTTGTTTCAGCAAAAGACCACCGAGTAGTGCATTAATCTAACACACATGACATTGAACACAAAATGGCAGCAGCTAGTAGACGAGAAAAACGCAGAGGAAAAACAGAGGACAGAGAGAGAAGCAAAATCCCCCACTGTCATTATCAGATTTTTCTAGATACAAAAAAGGACATCCACTTCCTTCTTAATACACTTCTCAAGTTTCAATCTTAGTCATACAAGTGTCATGCTTATAGCCATTGATTAGCTATTAACTTAACAAGAGTCAACTTTACAAAATCATGGTCAAAATAATTAAAAGTGCAGCACATTAAATATTAACAGAAAGTCTTAACTCCGACTAGCTTGCAATTTCAATTTTACAACAACATGGATAGCTGCAAGGAATCTGGAAGATCAAATACACGTTTTACAAAAACTCGAGAGAACTTACCATCTCCATAATCGACTTATGTTTAAACGTTTTTGTGGTATCCCTGGACCAAATTGTCAAAGCAGAAATGTTAACAAAATTTACAGATTTGAAATAAAATGAGCAATTTAATGAGAAGTAGAAGTATGTTTTTACCTTTCAATTTTTTGGATGGAGAGCATACCAAGTTTGAATAGCCGTTAATGCAAGAAGCGTTGTAGCGACGAAAAGAGCAATAATAGTCCACGGGCTACTGAAATGGGTATCCCAGACTTGAGTCATCCATATCGCGAACCTTCTTTTATAATGCTTTTCTATTTCATCCTTGACGTGCTCATAAGAGTCTTTGGGTGGTGTAAAGCAAAGAGAGCCTATGTTGTTAATCAATTGGGCAACTTCAACATCGCTACTCAGACAGTTCCGTAAAAGGTCCACTGCCCTTAGGTCTTTGACGTCTTGTTCGCTATCAATGAGCAGATCTAGCAGGTTTATGTAAGAAGCAACCCAACAATCTTCGTCATCATCAGGAGGCAAGCACATCTCGTAGGCGACCAGGTTCAACAACTTACGTTTCGTCGAATCATCTACTACTAGAGTGGGAAGCCTAAGTTGACCTGTGATAAAAAATCGAGTATGGAAAGATATGGTCGTTAAAGAATCAGTTGGCTTGAACTTTATTCCTGCTGTTTTAAGTTCCCCGACATTGCGAAAAGACAGCTTCTTGCCCTGATACATGCGGCCAAACAGTGCCGGCGGTGAGAGGTAAAACGGTGCCGGCGGTGCGAGGCAAATCGGTGACGGCAGTTCGAAGGCTATGCCATAACTCGGAAAGGGGAAAGCACATGAAGATAACCGATGACGTAACGCATCCAGCCGATGACGTAACGCATCCAAAAACTTAGTAATTGTAGAAAGGGAATCGTCACGAGGTATTAGCATTCTTCGTTTAAGGTCAAGAATGTGAACTGGCTTTACATCAGTCCCATGAACAACATGATGGAAAGATCTCTCATCTTTGGAACTCCTCGAGTCATTTGAAGCAATTACATTACTTACACGAATGAACCCGAGAAACTCCTCTTCCCATTCTGTAGTCTCATCCTGCGATTTCTTGTCCAACCCCATTAAAACCTCAAGGACTCGAAAGGGTATTTGGTTCTCCAATAGAAACAAATCCTGCTGGATTAAGAATGCTTGACCATTACTAATGTTAAAAATGTTCAGCGTCTGACTCATATAGCTGTGGATGAACCCTAGCATCGCACACCCATCCAAGAACAATAACCTGATCAACTCCTCATCGGTATACAATTCAATTATCTCCGCATCGAAGTACGCATTTATATCTTCAATGTTCTTAATTTCTTCGAGTAAATCTTCAACTGTTCCGTCACTTCGATAATATTCAATGAAATATACTACCAATTTAAGCTTGAGTTCCTTTTTGAACAAATTAGGGTCAACAGCATGAATCGGACCGATTGACAACTCCCTCGGTTTAAAGAACTTTTCTAAATCTCCATTTCTTTGCATGATCTCGGGAACCTTTTGTATCTTTGTCATGTAATGAGATTCACTCTTGAACATGTTTATTCTTGTTTCATTTATTTCATCGAAAAGCGCATTGTCTTCAATAACCCCAAGAACGTCTTTGAAGATGGCATCTTTAATTTCGACATCCTTAGAGCTTGTGCTAGCTTGACTGCTGCTGCTCGTTAATGTTGTTTCTTGATCAGCTAGCCGAATCTCCTCATGCTTTTCTGTGCTAGCCACACTGCGACCTTTGTGTGCACCGGACATATCTTCTGCGGTCTACCTAAACAAAAATTGCAAGTATCCAGGCAGCTAACCAGAATTAAATAGAAGAGTATTAACCAGAAGCCATATTTTCAGAATTTGATAGAAATTTATTTCTGATGATCAAGTAACGGCCAGTGCGGAGCCAAGATTTTGATCAGGGGGGCATTTACTAATGTTGTAAAAGATGCATGTGTAAAACTCTCAAAACATCCAATCTCAATATTATGTAGTAAAGTTTGTTGAATTTTTTCATATATGAATGTAAATTTTTTTTTTTTAGTTTATTAGAATTTTTTTCCTTTTTATCTATTATTCTCTGGAGAGTTCAGTTTAATAAAGAGAGAGAGAGAGAGAGAGTAGAACCTTTTAAAAAAGAGATTTTAATTAATGACACAAAATAGATTCAGGAAAAAAAAATTACTTCAATAGTAGAAAATAAGGAAAAAAAAAAGTATTAATGAGGAAAAAAATATTTAAAGGGACTATATATGTGGGAAAAAAATTTTAAAAATAAAGTTAAGTATGGATATATTTGGGAAAATTGCTTAAACAAAAGTTAACTACAGACAAAATATTTCAATTAGGCGAATCTAAAAATATGAGATTTAAAGAAAAAAGGGGGGAAAAAAAAAATCAACATCTATGCCCCCTCCTCCTTGCCTGGCTCCACAAGTGGCTGGCATTCAAATTATACACAAAACAAGACATCCCAATTAAGACTACCAAATTTCGTACGAAATATATAAAAAATTGTTCTCCTCAAAACAAGAAAAGAAAATAGCACGAACAAAACTAAGACAAGCCAGAGAAGAACAAGCGCAACTGCTACTAATTGAGTCATTTAGCTTGATAGTAATCTTGAACGAGAGGGATACCAAAAAAAAAAAAAAAAAAAAAAAGGGAGGAACAAAAAATGATATGATATTTCTTGCTCTAACTCCTTACTGAGGATGAAAAAGAAAACTTCACAAATTTAAGTACCTGTTTCAAAGAGTTCAAATCTTGAGCGTCAACGCAGGTGGGAGAACCACGCCCAAAACCAGAGGTTAATTATCTGGGGACAAGTTAATTACGTGTTCTTATATACATTTATTTTTCAAACTTTATATAATTTGACTTCTGTAAAATAGGATTTGTCTCATTTTGCCCTTCATAATTAAAAAAAATGTAACAAAACTCCCCATAAAGTTATCATAAATTACAATTACGATACTTCTAACATTGAAACGTCAATTTTTAATGTTTTAATTACGTGTGCTTGTCTGTGATAACACTCATGTGATTAAACTATTAAAACAACGAGAGATGTCAATTTTTAATGTTTTAATTACGTGTGCTTGCCTGTAATAACACTCATGTGAATAAACTATGTCAATTTTTAATGTTTTAATTACGTGTGCTAGTCAGTAATAACCCTCACATGATTAAACCATTCAAACAATGGGAGGTTTATTGACACTTCTCAGTTTATTTTTCTCACACCTTTTTTGAAGGGAAAAGCACCTAAATGACACAAATTTAATGACTATTGCACCAACATGACACAAAAACTTAACATTTGACTAACATGACATAAAATTAAACTAAAGTTAATTACAATTTGTGTTATGGTGGTCAAGAATTGATAATTTATATTATGTTGGTCAATAGATGAAAAACATATGGTTATTTAGTAATTTTTTAAACCAAAACCACCTTCTAAATTTTAAATTTCAAATATTACTTGTCACACCCCTCTATTATTTAAAAAAAAAAAAAAAGAATTGTTCCTACTAAATTATAATTTTTATCCTGTTTTCACCTAGCAACTAATAAGTCAATACTTAACCCCTTTTCTAAACAATGCTTTTCTTTTTTTTTTTTTTTTTTTTTTTGTCAGTCTTTACCTTTTTTTAAACAATCCTCCTCCATTTCATTTTTATCTTCTTCCTTCCTCCTAATTTTCCATCCAACGTATATCTCCTCTTCCTTGTGTTCCTCCCTTCCTTTTTCCATATTAATAAAATTTATTCTTCTTCTTCTCCACTGTTTTAATCTATTTTCCAAAATTAATAATCTTCTTCCTACTCCTTTTTTCAATCTTTTTTTTTTTCCCAGATTTATTAAATCAAACGTTTTCTGGACACACCGTTTCAATTTTTTGCTATATTTTCAGAACCTCAACAAATTAATAGTCTTGCTTTCAGTACGTGGATTACCATGTAAAGTTATTATAGAATTACAACATAATATTTGCCATGGTTTTATGACTTTGCCATTTTCCCTTCTTTTGTATTCACGACTATTTTCAACCACAAAAGGAAAAGATAAAGCAATGGCACAGGGACAATAAGCCTTGAGAAAGAGAGAGAAAGAGACGAAACTTGGGTGCAAGTCTAACGCCCCCTCATTAGGATGTCATGTTTTCTTTATAATTTATATAATACATCAGCAAAATCATTAGACTTATTAACAGAAGTGAACAAATGGGGTAGTTTGAATGGTTTTGTATATTTTAGGGGCATAATGAATGGTTTTTATAATTTAAGATGCAAAATAAAATAGGGTAAATGTATTCATAAATTAATCCATATATATATGTATGTATGTATGTTGAGTTATCCTGAGTTAACTATAGGATGGTGTATTTGCTTTATATATGTATAGATATATTTAATTTTAGGCAGGTGCAAAAGAAGATCGAACAAGCTGAGATATCAGCAACGATGAGTCAGGCTAGCATCTCCCATAATGAAGTTATTTTGGATATTCGAGATCAGGCACTGCTTAATGAACTAGGACGAATGGAAGAACTTTTCAAAACAGAAAGCCAACAAGATATAGCTGAGATAACAAGGATTCCAGAGATCTTGCTGAGTAACGAGAACTTCGCAAAGTATTTTGAACCAAGGAAGTGGACAATCGGTCCGATTCATCATGACAAATTTTTTTATGATGAAAAAAAGCGTAAATTGGCAGCACTTTTCATTTCGGGAAGCAGCAGTGCAGGGGAAGTTATACTCAAAGACTTCAAGAGTAGGATGACGGACATATGGATGTGCTTTGATGAGGTCATGATTTTTAAATTTAAAGATGAGGAATTGATGAGGTTGTTGTTCGTGGATGGGTGTGCAATGCTAGGGTTCATACACGGCTACGAGAACCAGAGGTTAAACGGTGTTGGCATCAGTGATGCACAAGCAGCTGAAATGGCGCGGGATTTGCTTTTGCTAGAGAACCAAATACCATTTCAAGTCCTTGAGGTGCTGATTCGCTTGGGAAACGAAAATCTGAAGAATAGTTTCCTAATATTCATTTCTCTTACTTGTCGGAATACTTTTCCAAGGCAGTCTCCCGAGTTCTTGTATGCATATTTGGAAAAATATTGTTTCTCCCTGGAAAGAAACGAGAATCAAAAGGCAGTTCACCTTCTTGACGTTTTTAGAGAAGCACTCTTATTCAACCCTCCTTTGTCTGATCCCTTTGGTTACATGCTAACTGTCATTCGTCGAACCTTCTGGATTTTATGTTCTTGTGGTTGTGTAGCAATTTATTATTTTCTGGACCGCTTCAAACAAGAATCTCATTTCACCATCAGGGGGACTAAGGAGTTTTTCCACAGTGTTCAGGAACTTAAAGCAGCACGGATAAAGTTTAAGCCAAGTCATTCTTTGAGAACCATAACTTTTCGTTGTCGATTCTATTTTAGACCTCAGCTCATGCTTCCCACATTAATTGTAGATGATTCAACGGCATCTAAGTTGCTCAATCTCGTCGCCTATGAGATGTGCCTATCTGAATCTCATCGAAATAAAAAACATTGGGTCACATCTTACGTGAACTTGCTAGATTCACTTGTTGATAACGAACAAGACATTAAGAACCTAAGGGCAGCTGATATTCTTCGGAACACTCTCAGTACTGATTTACGTGCGGCTGAATTGATCAATGAACTAGGCACTGGATGCGTTGCACCAACTGAAGATGCTTATATTGGTGTCAAGAATAATATAGTAAAGCATTACAGAACAACGTGTGCGATCTGGATGGCTCAATTCTGCAGTACCCACTTCAGTACCCCATGGACTATTACGGCTCTCTTTGCCGCTACAGCGGTACTCGTATTAACAGCTATTCAAACTTGGTACGCCGTGAATCCAAAAAAGTGAAAGGTACAAAATACTTCATAACTTTCCCAATTTACTAATAGCAGATTTCATTTCAAATGTCTAAGTTTGCTCACCAACATTGCTTCTTTGACAATCTAATCCAGGGATACTGCAAAGGGGCAAACATAAACCGACTCTAGAGATGTTTAATTCTTTCTAGTATCTGCCATATGTGGAGTTGAGCTTACTGATTCCCTGCATCCTTCCATATCGCTGTCGAGTCGGAATTGCCAAGTCCGAGTCAAGACAGTCTTTGGGAAGATCTATCATTTGTTTTCCTCTGTTTCCTTTTCCTTTTTTTTTTTCGATGAACTATCAACATTGTTACTACTTCTGTTGTTTGCTTCAAATTTGTTGTCTCTTTTCCTTTGGTTTGTTTAAGTGCAATTTCTTGTGTCACTCGTTTGAGTCTTTTTGTTGAAATTGTGTTACCATTATTAATGTTTTTCTTGTTTTTTTTTTTTTTCCTCCGCCTAGAAATCTATGTATGCGTGTTGTAATTATCTCAATATTTATTCTTTCTTCTTTTCTCAAAGCTCCTCTTTGGCCAAACATATATATATATATACATATATATATATATATAAAAGAAAGCAAGAAGAACCTAAAATTTGTGGTCCCATGGATCCGTCATAGTTGAATAAAAAACTTGAATACTCATATCTTATTTTTGAAGGCGCGAATATCAGTCTCTAACATATATTGTTTTGTAAAATTAGAATGTGTGTACATTCTGACAAGACGATCCCAAACCTCATTTGTATTCTCATACTTTCTTGAGTCTCAATTAAAGTGGCTGTAAGAAAACCCCACTTCTTTCTGCCCTTCATAAATTTCTTCATCTCATATACTTCAATATGAATAGTTTTTTCCATCCAATTGCACATTGCAAAACGCATGTTTGAGAATTGAAGCTCTGTTTCCATGGGCGAAATACCAAATGAAAAATAAACAGAATAGAAAAACAGAGAAAAAACGGCTACGATTTCGTATTAATGAAGTGCATGAAATATAATCATAACGCATTTAATCATTCCTAATATAACTCTTAATCATTGGACATATTAATGAAGTTCTTAATGAAATGTCTAATGATTAGTTGTGGTTAGATTTGATGTGGGTCCATGAAAACACAATCTAAATTTATCAGTAAACAAAGCACCATTTGGTCTCCTCTTTCAACTTTTTCACTTTAACCATTTGTGAAGAATAACTTGTTGTCTTTTTTTTCCTTCTTTTTTCTTTCCGTTGGTGAGTTCCCTGATATGCTATTTGGTTTTATGTAAACTTGCTCACATCAAATCCCACCGATTAAAAAAAATAAAGAAGAAGAAGAAGAAGAAGAAGAAGAATAAAAGATCAGATCAGGGACATGGGGAAATTAATCACGCGGCCGAAGAAAGGAGATCGGCTATAGCTATCTTTTCTTGTACATTGACGAATAAATAAAAATCATTAATTTATTTTTCAAGAGCAATGTGACTGAGTTGATCAATCATCCTTTTTTTTGTTTTTTTGTTTTATTGTTTTGAGTTTTTTTTTTGTCTCTTTCTCTCTCTTTCTCTCTCTCTCTCTCTCTCTCTTTAATAAAAAGAAGCCTTAAAAATCTTCTTTGGATTTTTTTGATAAAATTTCCTAGTGATCGCACACGATTGATCTAGAAGAAGATAATTGGAAGAAAATTTTTCAAAAATTTCCCCTAAACTCTGTTACTACTAGTATTAATATACCTCCTGAACTATGAAAAGTGCATGTTATACCCCTAAGCTTTTGACAAATGTGTTAAGTTGGCTTCTGTAAAGGTTTCCTAAAAATTTAGATGGAATTGGATGTGCAATGCACATGAAAAGAGTAAAATGGACAATTCATTAAAATTGTTAACTTACCCAATTGATTTTTCCTCTTAAAAAACCACCCAATTGATTTAGAGTTTTACTCATTTATTCTCCAATTAAACATAAATATTAAAGATGAAGGAAACCGTTATACATATACATGGAGAGAGAGAGAGACCCAAAACATCCTATCGTTAGGAAGCCAGGGGGAAGAAGAGGCAAAAGCGGCGTCGTATTGACCACTTGTTCAATAGTGTAGGTAAGAGAAAACAAATAGTAACTGAAATTGACCTTTTGTGAATTGTGTATTGATTGAATTGCAAACATTGAGAATAGACAAACGATCCAACTTACCATTTTCACATGATGAGAAAAAACATTAAAATCTCTTTGCTCAAAAAATAAAAATGAAAATGAAAATAAACCGTTCATATTGTGAGAATTTTCCTTTTCCTTTTTTTTTTATTTCTTTTTTCCTTTTTCCTTTTTCATTTTTGGATAAGAAAATTGTGAACGAGGTTAGTACTCGCATTTCGCTGTTAATGATCTGCCAACACTTAAATACACATTTTTATTTAAAAAAATAAAGAATAAAAAAAACTTACAAAGCTAAAGCAATGAAAAATAATTATTCCAGAAGCTCATATAGTTAGTAGAAATAGGAGTTCTTACACCAATAAATTCTATTAGAAAAACCAGCCAAAAATAAATAAGTTATATTAGGAAGCTATTCCCAAGAAGAAGAAGAAGAGAAGAAAGCTACTCACAATAAGAAGAAGAAAGCTTTTCAGAAAAAATGCTTTGCACACTCTCTTTAATATCACACTAATCCAGGGAAGACTAATTAGAAACGTTGCTTTTGTTTGAAGATATAAGTTCAAAACTGCTTGATTCAATTTTCACTTTCTGCATTAATTAAATTAGTACTTATTCTCATCAATATTTTATTTCCTGGTTTTGTGTTGGTTAAATTTTTTTTTTTTTAAGAAGAAAAACAACAACTGCAACAACAATAACTCAGCATTGTTTTGTGTCTCGAAAAAGGTTGTAAACGTACTTTTTTGAAGGCACGGTTCGATAACTTCCATACAAATGATCTGATCTAGTTGAAATCTCTACGACAATTTCCAATCTCGGTTTTGATTTTTCACCGTTATTTGATACTCCATTTAGCTTAGTGCAGTAATAGGATTTAACTTAAAATTCAAATTGCAAGCATTCGCAATATGTGTATGCAAGAAAAAGATGCTTTTAGCAACAACTTAAGTGAAAATGTTATTGCAAAGTTATAGTGGCTAAAAGTTTTTAGCGTCCATTTATATTATTGCTTTAAGTTTTGGTCCTTTAGTGACGACAAATGTTGTTTCTAACCTACAAAAGTCACCCATCCTCGTCATGGATGATCTCACTCAACAACATTTAGCGATAACTCAAAAAAATGGCAAGTCATAATCTCGACCAAGACTTTAATATATATGTCTTTTTTTTTTTTAACTTAATTTGACATGTTTGACATGACCTTACACATGCGTGCTAAACTATTAATTGCCTTGAACTTTATACCTGCTGTTTTAAGTTCTTGAACATTTCGAAAAGAGAAAGATTGAAATAGTGGAAAATTATTCACCGTTTTTTTTTTTTTTTTTCCGGTCCTTCTGTTCATGCAAGTGCAACGGTACTCATTCGGTAAGTACAAGTTTTGATTGCTTTTACAAATCCGATACTAGATTTGTAAACATTTAAATTTTTAATTTTAACCAAACTTATGGGAAAATTGTCACTTAGATTAAACATCTTTGCTACAATCTGATCGGTTTTGTTTTTTCGAACTTAAAAACCTTATCGGCTGCTCAGTTGCTGAGTACTCCAATTACAGTCTTCAACATAAAATTCAGATTTCAAGCATTCTGCAGTAGCTCTGCAATTTGATCAAGTTTTGCCTCATTTGGCATTCAAATATATGCAAAAAGAGGATCTTATCTCAAACATATCAGATCAAGTATAGGACGAAATCTAACTTGTAATAAATAGATCGTCAATGAATTAAAGGCTGTAGATAAATTCACTCACACACCAGTTACAAGATAATTACTTGAATGAATAATATTTAAAGAAAATTGAATTAAATTGTCATACGTGTGTGTGTGTGTGTGTGTCTATATATATATTAAGTAAACGGAGAGGAGGAAAATCCCCCACTCAAACTTATTAAAAAGATAAAACAAAAAAACAAATAAAAAGAGATTCAAAATCCATGGCCCTCAACATATTACATTGGGTTAATTTCAAATTTAGTCCCCCAACAACTAAAAATTGAACAGAATTCGCCCACGCTTATAATCGGTTACAATTTTGATACTACCCTTGAGGAGTAAATAAATAAATTTAGTGGTTTTAATCATATGTGGATCTCGTGACTTAATTTCTTAATGAATTAAATCATATGAGGGTTACCTAATGAGTGTGCATGATTAAAATTATTTTAAAACAAAAAAGTAATAATGACAGAAGAATCAAAATTATTTATAAACTCAAAAAAAGAGTTTTGTATCGACATTTTGAATTATAAGAGATAAAATGAAATAATAATTATTCTTTAAGATCTCTAGAGACAGGCACGGATTTAGGTGTGGGCAAGTAGGTGCCAATTGAATATTTTTCTTTTAATTTCATCCTAAAAATTTTATGGTTTTTTAACTTTACTCATATAAAAAAGTAAAAAATATCTATTTAACTTCCCACTAAAACCTCACCCTTTAGTTTTTATAAAATAATAATATTTATTTTTAAAAAAATTTCTGCATGTCTTGCTGAAGTTTTTGTCTGACTCCGTCGTTGGTCAGAGAAAGTGGGTAATGATCATTTATCTCTCGTCTCCAAGTTAAGCGCGCAAATTTATTATCTTGACAAGAATTTGATATTTGACTTTTTTTATTTTTCCTATTTGATATCGCCTCATATCTTTGAAATTTCTTGCGACCAATTCACTTTATCCTTAATTTAAAAGATAAATCTGCTTCTTAGATTTCTGTTGCCATGTGCTATCCAAATTCATGACAAAAGTCGGTGCAGTAATTTCCATGGGACATTGATGTAAACCATAGATGAAGTTAATAGATCAAAGCAATAATAATAGACAAGTGAAAACAATATTTATGTACGTGATATTAACTTAGAGCTTATCTACTTGCTACCAGTTACTAAGTCAATACAAAGTCGAATGAATTGGTGCAACAGGAAGGATATTTTTTTTTCCTTATTCTCTTCCCACATTGGCATAAATCCACAAGCATGGACACGTTAAGCAACATGACGATAGCGCGAAAACACTATACAATTTTTGTGTATTTTTTATAATTTTCTTATCAGAATTTTACTCTTTTTTTAATATTTTTTTCTTATTAAGACTTAATTTTGTTTAAGCTTTTACTTAATAAGTATTTATATCGTAGTTTATTCTATATAACGTGCTTTGTTTCTTTTTTCTTGTTTTTTTCCCCCCTTCAAACTAATGTTTTTAGTGTGTTCAGTACTAATATATTTGTTTATTTATTTTTCATTAAGGAAATTATTAATGGCATGAGTACGTTAAAGCCACCAACATGAATATGAATGGACTGTGAGCCAGGATTGATATGCTAGATTCTAAAAAACGAGCCCGGCACGCTTAGCATGATTTCATGTCGATCTAAAGTACAAACCAGATTGGTTGACAACTCTTAAACTAGATGTAGAGCAATGTGTCGAGAAAAAAAAGAAGTATTTATATCAAATAGTCATTTTTGAACCTCCTTTTTAAAAATGCTTAGAAACAAATTTATTTACGAATTCGAACAGATTTTTAAAAATCCACGATATGAATACTTTACTCTCTAATATGTTTTTTATTATGCGGATTGTCTTTTTATAGATTTTTTTTTTTTTTGTTACATAACCGGATTCCACGTTTTTATATATATCAAGATTCAACCTTTTATATACACACATATCCAGAATTTTGTGGTCATTGTGATAATAAAAACCATATATATTTTTATCAATTAATGTTTCGATATGGTGGAAATAATAATATTGTCATAACGACAATGATCATTTCGATGATTATGTTTTGACATACGATATTTGTAGTATGAGGATCTTAATATTATATTGCATATTTCTAATTAGCAACAATATGGTCACGACTTATATAACAATGAGTGTATTACTTTATAGAAAAACTTTATATTGCATATTATAGGTATTATCACAATCACTATCATATTGACCGCATCATTTAAAAAAAAAAAAAAAACATCTTCACCTAATATAATAACACAGAATATTGACTTCATCAATCTGATATTGATAGCAAATATACAATAATAAATAAATAAATAAAAATTCAACAACAAATAATAAAACATATATGATCAGTTTTTGGGACAAAATCTTTAGGTAAATGAGATTTTTTTTTAGGAAAAAAATCTTTTTGGGTAACTGATTTAAATAAGGCCTTTTTAATAGGATTTTTTTTAGTTTCTTCAATTAGAATTAGAGTTAATTTCACTTTTAGCACCTCTGAAAAAACTAATATTAAAAACAGCAGCACTTTTTGTTCTATTCAATTTCAGCACTTACTGTGGGGCCCAGTAGCATTTAATGTATATCAAAGTACAGGATTACCCTCATCTCCTACCCACGAAATAATCTCTCTCCCTCGCATGGCCGAAAAAAGTTTTTTTTTTTTAAACCACCATGTACAGTGGTTTAGAGAGAGAAAACTGAAATCTAGAGAGAGAAAACTGAAAACTTATTTCCGTCTAGCCCCCCCCCCAACCCATTTTGAAACCCGAAGCTTCATATAATATAGATAAACTTCCATGTAAAGAGAGAAACTTCCATTTACAGAGAGAAACTTCCATTTACAGAGATAAACTTCCATTTACAGAGAGAAACTTCCATCGAAAGTTTCTTTTTTTTTTAAATTATAATTTTTTGTCATTTTTAAGTAAAGGTCATAACCATTATGACCACCCGGTCATAACCGTTATGACCATAACCTGGCTTTTTTTTCATGGAATTTTACATTTTTTATTATTTTTTATCAATGGTCATAACCATTATTACCGCCTTGTCATAACCGTAATGAGCAGTTCTTTTAATTTTTTTTTTAAAGAAATAAAATTTTTCGTCTGTTTTATTTTAAAAGAACTTTTTTAACTATTATTTAGCTATGGTCATATCCATTATGACCACCCGGTCACAACCATTATGACCACGTTTTTTTTTTATAATTAAATTTAATTTTTTTTATGTCGAACTGTTTTCCCTATTTTTTTTATGCGAATGTTTATAAATTTATACCATTATGACCACCCGGTCACAACCATTATGACCAGTTTTTTTTTTAATTTTTTTTTTGTCGAAATTTTTGTCGAACTATTTTTTAGCGGTGGTGATATCCATTATGACCACCCGGTCACAACCATTATGACCAGTTTTTTTTTTTTTTTTTCGAAATTTTTGTCGAACTATTTTTTAGCGGTGGTCATATCCATTATGACCACCCGGTCACAACCATTATGACCATTTTTTTTTTGAAATTTTTTTTTTCGAACTTTTTGTCGAACTATTTTTTAGCGGTGGTCATGACCGGTCATAATCATTATGACCACCCGGTCACAACCATTATGACCAGTTTTTTTTTTTTTAATTTTTTTTTGAACTTTTTGTCGAACTATTTTTTAGCGGTGGTCATATCCATTATGACCACCCAGTCACAACCATTATGACCAGTTTTTTTTTATTTTAAAAATTTTTTTTTTTCGAAATTTTTGTCGAACTATTTTTTAGCGGTGGTCATATCCATTATGACCACCCGGTCACAACCATTATGACCAGTTTTTTTTTTAATTTTTTTTTTCGAACTTTTTGTCGAACTATTTTTTAGCGGTGGTCATATTCATTATGACCACCCGGTCACAACCATTATGACCAGCTTTTTTTTATTTTAAAATTTTTTTTTTCAAAATTTTTGTCGAACTATTTTTTAGCGGTGGTCATATCCATTATGACCACTCGGTCACAACTATTATGACCAGTTTTTTTTTTTTTAATTTTTTTTTTCGAACTTTTTGTCGAACTATTTTTTAGCGGTGGTCATATCCATTATGACCACCCGGTCACAACCATTATGACCAGTTTTTTTTTTTAATTTTTTTTTCGAACTTTTTGTCGAACTATTTTTTAGCGGTGGTCATATCCATTATGACCACCCGGTCACAACTATTATGACCAGTTTTTTTTTTTTAAACAGTTTGATGAAATCCATTTGGACTCGTTCTGCTTTCATGAATGTGAACAGGGGCAATACATTTCACTCTTATTAATAATAAAACGCGGTTTGCATGGATTAATTTAACCCTTACTCTTGAAATTGTATATGTTATTACACTATGACATATAAAATTAACAAAAAATTTAAATGTTCTACAATTAATGGGAATGTGTTAAATGAAAAAATAGTATATGTCTCAGGCGAATTCCTTGTCGACGTCGTCATCACTTTTTTAATATCCTTCAATTTTCTGGTTGGCATGCATCCACAAGTAACATGCTAGCCACTCCCGAAATAGCCTCATCCGTCCACCTATTACCCAGTAATTGACGTCCCGCCCTTCTATTAAGCATTCAGCAAATTTTATGGTAAACACTCCACAGTCACCCCTGTTGAACAAATGACAAAGATAATTAATTTTCACTTCAACTTTTGAATGCAGTATACTCGTTCCGAAATGGTGTTTTTCTTGCACTCACCCATTGGATTGTTGAGGGATGTCTTTCATTATGTTGATTGGTAATGGGTTTGTTCCAGCAGGTTCTCTTGGTTTGAATTGATACAAATCTAAGCGTTCAGCCAGCAATGGAATGAATATTGATAAACATTCCATGCCTGCTCGGACCTTGACATTGTGACCGCCTTCATGCTGCAGAGAGTCGTACATGTCAATGGTCCAGCTTGTCAGATCGAGCTTCGCTAATACCCAATGTTTAAGGTCAGCCAAATGCACCGGTATTAGCACAGTCATCACGTCAAACCATGATGCCCCACTCTGGACATTAACGCCAAGCATTATCTTGAGTACAGGCTCACAGGTTCCCCAATCGAACTTCTCGGGTGCACTCTGGTGTAGACGCCACAACGATCGAACCTTCGAA
Organism: Ficus hispida; assembly: GCA_025413025.1. Taxonomy (NCBI): domain Eukaryota; kingdom Viridiplantae; phylum Streptophyta; class Magnoliopsida; order Rosales; family Moraceae; genus Ficus; species Ficus hispida. Next base: position 2,845,167 of record CM046362.1, read on the forward strand.
CAAAAATAGGTGTCAACCGTTGTCACCCTCCGTTGCTCCAATTCGGGGAACTGCCTGATCTTCTTTCTCAAGTAATAAAAGGCGACATCAATGTGCTACATTAACATAACCAGGCGGTTAAAAGATACTGTACAATATTTGAGAAAGCAAACAATATAATAATGGCTGTGATAATGGTTGATAGCAGACTGCCGAATTTTAAAAAATGTCATGTACTTACTTCGTCCCATAGCCAAATCGGGGAGGTAGCTAATTCATAGTACCAGGTTTTTCTTCCTACCTCCATGCACCCGAAGTCATGGGGTTTGTCAAGTTTATCATGCTTGGCACTGTAACGTGGAGGCCGTTTACTGAACATCAAGCATACATATTCGAAGGACACATCAGTGCAATTCCAATTAACATCCTAAAAACAGACAATGTTAAGTTAATCTACATTACCCTTGAGGTATCTTCTTCAACAATCCTTGTTTTAACCATCCCTGAACTCTTCTAACCTCTGTTCAGGAGGTTCCTCTGCGAGACCTGCTGGGAGGGCATAATTCGTGTCCGCCGGTTTCTTCGAAGGGGATCCATCGTCAGTCTTAGGACCCGATGGCCGTTGGCCAAGCCTTGATAGTCTGGCCCTCTTCTTCTTGGGGATCTACAAATTGACAAATGTTAAACGAGTTAATCTAATTGACTGTTCCATTATTGGCAAAATTTTAATTCTCAGCTATGCGTCACAACCACGTCCGTTGACATATCCTCTCTGGATTGCTCGTCAATCATGACAAGATCATGTGATGGGATGTGGTCCTCCCTCTCTGGCCCCTCTTTCCCGACCCGTGACACTTCAGGCATTGCCCCCTCCCTCGCGCCAACGACTCGCGAATCCTCAACACTCGTCTCGGCGGCCTGTTCCTGTACATTGTATTTTCTTAAAATGTCATACAAAATTTATGAAAGATCCACACCAATCAGGTATATTCATGTATAATTCTACCTTTGTTATCTTCTCCTCGGCATCTGCATTCCAATCGATCCCCTTATCGGCAGTAAGGAACTCCATTGCTGCCTGCAGCCCTATATCCGCATAGACATCGAGCTCAGGGGAAGGAGTCTTCAATTCGTCCGACGCCTGCCTCTTAACATTAAGAACTTCGCTGCTCCCGACCTTCGAGTCATGCTGTGCCTGACCGTGCTGTTCGGCAGCATTCTTCGCCTTTAACAATTTCAGCACCCTCCTCAACAGTTTTTTCGAGCGGGCTTGTTCCTTTTGTATATCCTCTATCTTCTTATTCAAATTTTTAACATGTCCTCGGATCTCATTCTGGAACTCCACCCACGCGGTATTGATATCCGGGGTCCGCCGGGGGACTGACGACTTGGGAGCTGGTAATTATGGCAGGCCAGTCGGTCTATTCAAGAAAAGGCGAGCAACATTCCCGTTCTTCAACTCCTCCTCGGTTGGCATCAACTGAAAAGATATTGGCTGCACACATGGCGTAAAATTACTATCCCTATACTGAATGTATTATTATTATTTTATTATAATAACCCATAACGACGTTGTTAATCTTATTATGGTATGACCTTGTTGGTCATAACGATTTTGACCAGACGGTCATAACGGTTGTGACCTGTCTTAGTCAGTACGTTTATGACCAACACGGTCACCATGGTTATGACCGCCCGGTCATAACGGCTTTGACTACCACTTGTTATGGTATCGGACTGTGAATTACCTGTGATTCGCCAACCTCCATGAACGCCCGCTGAACGTCATCAAATTTCACAATCTCCGCAGTGGTCCAGGACGCCATACGCGGAAAGGCCTGTGAGTAGTTGGTTGTAAACTTGGATGCCATCGTTGGAAGTGTCTCATATGCCCATACGAGTATGGCATGTGGGAACCCAGGAATGCTGTAATGAACTGTGCTAACTTGTTTTTTTTGTCGTCTCTTCGAAGAAATCCTATTCTCCACTGTAGCACAGATTGCAGCACGGGTTGCCTCCCATGATAGCACACCCCAAGGAAAATCGTTGAAGGCATCCAAGTTGTCTGCCAAACCGAAATATTTGGGATCTATTTTCACCGTTATAGCATTTGACAAAGGGATCGAGAAAATAATGTACAAAAGGCTAAGTTTTACGGCATCTTCGTCGTTGTCAAACTTAGCATTGGACAGTTGTAGTTCCAAATTTTCCCTCGATACGCCCTTAACCGTCGAAAAATATCTTGCCATTAATCTGCTCTCGACGACCGGTAGATGCGTAGACCTGCACATTTTTGTACAGTAATTAGGTAGAACTCCATTATGGAGAATCTGGCCATGTCGTCTCCAATCTCGAACCACAGTGCGTCACCCATTGTTGTGTGGTTTGTAAGACGCATAACAATGTTGTGGAATAACTGACCAGCCCAACCTAGAGACTCTAGATGTAAGAAAGGTTGAACACATGGCTGGTCTTTGACGGAGGCCAACTGTCGTGGAGATAACCACAGGCTCAGTTTCTTCCATGTCTCGTTAATGTTTATGAAAGTATTGATTTTGGCCCGTGTTATCTCAGAGTCTGGTACGAGTCGGATATATTGCCCCTGTGTGAATGGATAAAAAAAAATAATATTTTTGTCATATTAGGTATTTAGCACCATGGACGTACCGCAAACTATTTTTTGACTAAATCAAACAGCGATCAAAGATTTTACCTCTTCCTCTTTCGATATCTTGGATGGAGTTATACTCGATTCGTGTACATCCATTTCTCCCTTATTTCTCTCAAAATTTGTAATTGTCACCATTCTACGGATATGGAAGCGGCGTGTATACGGCTATAGTAGGCGGTTTACGGCTACAGTATCTTTGTTTACGGCTATAGTAGGTGGTTGACGACGGCCATGCAGGAGACATCTGGTAGAAAACGATACGAGTTCTTCTTTCTCTCTCTAGAACCGGTGTTTCCCTCTCTAACCACTGTAAAAGCTTTTTTAAAAATTGAAAACCCAATAGCGGCATATGGTGACTCACTATTACGCGTGGAGGAGATGAGGGCAAATATGGTCTTTTGTCACTCAGAGTCGTACAAAAGACTGTTGGTATTCCATATCATATCGGTCATAATGGTTGTGACCGTCCGGTCACAACCATTATGACCAGGGTAAAAGCGTTATACACAAAGCTTCTCACTCTAGTCATAACCATAGTTACTGACGTGTCACAACGAAGTTGACCGTCTTCTTCGATTAGTTTCCCAAAAGTTAATGAATTTTCCCTGCAGGCATTTAATGCCTCGGTTATCGCGTAAAGTTACATCTAATAATAATATAATAATAATATTCGAAGGTTTAAATGGTTATTTTAATTAATATAATTTTTTATTTTTTTTTTTCAAACAGATAATGACTAAGGACTTCGGTCACAATGGTTTTGACCGCCCGGTCACAACGGAGAAGACCAGGGTAAAAGCTCCTGTTACACGGTAACTCACCCTAGTCATAACCATTGTTACCAGGGTGTCACAACGAAATTGACCGCCTTCTTCGCTACGGTTCCCTAGGTTAATCTAATGATGTTGTTGCCCCTGCAGGCATTTAATGCCTCGGTTATCGTGTAACTTTACCACTAATAATAATATAATAATAATATTCGAAGGTTTAAAAGGTTATTTTAATTAATATAATTTTTTATTTTTTTTTTCAAACAGCTAACGAGTCACGACTTCGGTCACAATGGTTGTGACCGCCCGGTCACAAATATTGTGACCAGGGTAATTGCTCCTCTTCCACAAAGCTTCTCACTCTAGTCATAACCAATGTTACTGACGTGTCACAACGAGCATCACCGCCTTCTTCGATATGTTTCCCAAAAGTTACTGACTTAATTTACTAAGCACACATTTAATGCCTCGGTTAGCGTGTAAAGTTAACACTAATAATAATATAATAGTAATATCGGAATCATTAAAAGGTTATTTTAATTAATATAATCTTTTGTTTTTTTTTACAAACAGATAACGAGTCAGGACTTCGGGCACATTGGTTTTGACCGACCGGTCACAACCATTGTGACCAGGGGAGATAATAATATAATTTTAAATATTTTATGTTCATTATTTTATAGTTGTTTTAGAAACCATATTGACAACGGACTTCGGTCATAACGGTTTTGACCACCCGGTCACAACCATTGGGCCCACGGTAAAATAAGCTTTACATAGGGCCTAACAATAATCATAACGATATTGACCAGGCGGTCACAACGGAGATTACCGCCTTTTTAAGGCCCATCCCCAAAAGTTGATGGCGGATATACAAATATGAATATACTGTCTCGGTTGGCGTGAACTGTTAAAACTAATAATATTCTATTAATAATAATAAAATGATTAACAATGTAATTACGTGGAAATTTTTCGGTTAATCTATTTTTTTTTTTTGCAAAACATTACATAACCACGGAGTTCGGTCACAATGGTTGTGACCGGATGGTCACAACCATTGTGACCATTGAAAAAATAGTAATACACAGATCTCGTCCCCTCGTCACAAGGACGGAGTTGGCTTTGTTCGACGGGGCGTTAAGGGTACTGAATTGGTACACGTTTGTCGGTTGTGTCCATAGCCATTGCATCTACCACAACGAACGGACTCGGGATCTCACCTTGGGACAAAATCCTTCGAACTCGTGGCCTTCCGGGACCACGCTTCGTTTTGGGAGGATTGACGATTTGTGACCGGATTGATTCAGCACATCCCAGCCATCAGAGCTGCCAATATGATGGACTACAGATGAATAACAACCATAAAGATAATCTTTCGTGTAGTATGCCGAGCAATAATTGTATGGATCTATCCGTCGGTGGTTACACACGGCCATGGCATGAGGCACGGAATTTGATCTACCTGAAATCGTCTACACGTACATGTCTTTTAGCTCATATCAACGATCCATATTTGGCTGGCATTGTTGGTGACAGCGTACTCAAACTGATCGGCTGGCCGCGGCTGTAAGAAGTGGAAATTTAACGATTTTAGTCAAGTTGGATTAAGGGAAAATCCGCATATACCATATACGTGGTGGCAGTTGGCATGATAACGTACCGTTACTTTTAGGCCTATTGAGAAGTTGGTGTGAAGCATCTTCTCAGCCTTTGGAGCAAGTTTCGAAGTCAATTTTAGGGCCTCCTCACGCCTGTTGACAAACCATCTTTGTTGTAGTTCCCTCAACCATTCCATTAAGAAACCAACTGGCATTAACCTGGCTTTCCGATCAACATTATTAAATGACTCCGCGATGTTGGTTGTCATGATTGCATACCGACGGCCGTTGAAATATGCGCGCGACCACTTTTTCGGATCGGCCTGCATGAGGTATCGGTGCATGTCGGGGTCACGAGTACGGATTGATTCCATATGACGATGGTGCTCACTTAAAAGATACGACCTCGATGCACCATCAAAATATGTCTTCAAAGGGCCTTTGAAATCCTTGTACTTGGTCTTCAGGTTTGCAGCCAAGTGTTGGACGCATATCCCGAAGGCAGCGTCCGGATACACGAGTTTGGCTGCATACTCGATACCCTTATGCCTATCAGCTACAATTACAAGAGAATCTCTAGGGCCGATTGAATCTCGGAGCTTCTCGAAGAACCATGTCCATGAGTCGTTGCTTTCGGACTGAACGATACCAAATGCAAGTGGAAATATGCAGCCATTTGCGTCGTGACCGCAAGCTGCAAGAAGCACCCCTCCAAATTTGGCCTTTAATGCGGATCC
>CM046362.1:2851024-2875559 GCA_025413025.1 Ficus hispida
CTCATTCTTTGACAACCGTATCTTTTCGTTCTCTATTCTTTTTAGACCTCGGCTCATGCTTCCCACATTATTGTAGATGATTCGACGGCATCTAAGTTGGTTAATCTTGTCGCCTATGAGATGCGCTTATCTGAATCTCGTCGAATGAAAACCTTGGGTCTCTTCTTACGTGAACTTGCTAGATTCACTCGTCGACGATGAACAAGACATTAAGGACCTAAGGGCAGCTGACATTCTTCGGAACACTCTCAGTACCGATACACTTGCGGCTGAATTGATCAATGAAATAGGCACTGGATGCATTGCACCAACCGAAGATGCTTATAGGAATGTCAAAGAAAAAATAGACAACTATTACAGAACAAAATGTGCTGTCTGGATGGCTCAAGTCTGCAGCACCCACTTCAGTAGCCCATGGACAATTATGGCCCTCTTTGCCGCTACAGCGGTACTTGTATTACAGCTACTCAAACTTGGTACGCCGTGAATCCAAAAAGTGAAAGGTACAAAATGATTCATAACTTTCCCATTTACTAATAGCTGATTTCATTCAAATGTTTCAGTTTGCTCACCAACATGCTTCTTTGACAATCTAATCCAGGGATTCCACAAAGGGGCAAACATAAACCGACTCTAGAAATGTTTACTTCTTTCTAGTATCTGCCATACGTGGAATTGAGCTCACTGATTCCCTATATCCTATCATATTGCTGTCGAGACCGAGTCAAGACTGTCTTTGGGAAGATCTATCACTCGTTTTCCTCTGTTTCTTATTCCCTGTTTTTTTTTATTTTTTATTTTTGGATAAACTATCAATATATTGTTACTACTTCTGATGTTTCCTTCAAATTTGCTGTCTTAATGTTGTTTGAGTGTATGTTTTCCTTGGGTTCGTACAAGTGCACTTCCTTGTGTGACTCGTTTGCTTCTTTTGTGTTAATAATTTTACCGTTAATAATATTCTCATGGATTGTACTAAATGGAAAATTCAAGTTTACCTTTTGTTTTCTTTCTTTTTTTTCCTGCTAGAAATCTGTGTATGCTTGTTGTGTTATCTCAACATTTATTCTTTCTGCCTTTCACAAAACTCCTCTTCGCCAAGGGGGAAAAACAAAAAAAAAAAAAAACAAAAAACTAAAAGCTTAAAAAAAAAAAAAAAACGAAGTTTAAAGTTTTTGATTGGTTTTCTGACGCAAGAAATTTTCTATAATGACTGTATGTTTGCCATTGTTTGCTGAAATCCGTCCAAAAGATTAGTAATAATTCAAAGTATTATCTACTGAACTTGATTCAAAATTAGGAAAGAAGAGTAAAATATCTAAGAGAGGGAAATAAAAAGAAAGGAAGAAAGTTTTTCTCTCATGATATTTGACACAAGAGAAAAAGAAAAGAGGAATGAAAATGTCTAATTTACTGTATTTTTTAATTATACCCTGTTACAAAGTAGAAGATGAAGATGAAGTAAGGACAAAATTGTTATTTTAAATACCATATTTTTGTCAAGCTTTTCCCTTCTCTTTTATTTTTGATGTTGGAAGGAATGTTTGGATCACATACTCATTTTTAATTGAAAATTTTCTTTTATGAAATGAGAAAGTCATTTCATTTTGAGAATAAGATGACGTTTTTGTGTGTAAAATATTTTCCTTCTTGAAAACAAAAAGAGTCTAAAATTATTCGAAAAGTAATAAAATTAGAAGAAAAGGAGTTGAGAATAGTGTATTGGGAGAAGAATTCAAAAATATTTAAAAGTGTACTGTACAAAATATATTTGAGAACATGAGATATCTAGCCTTTTTCAAAATGAGAAGAATGATGGAAAAAAATTGGAAAAAAAAAAACAAAAAACAAATTTGTTAATTTTTCACCCATTTTGAAAATGGCCATTCGAAACAAATAGGGGATAAAATATGATGAGCCCTATGGAATTGCAACTTTCGTTTTTTTCCCCATTTTTCACGCTATACCAAACAACCTAATATTTTCCTTTCTTAAATCCCTCTTTCAATGTCTATCAATGTTAGAGAGATTTTTTTTTTTTTTTGTTTTTTTTAAGGTAAGTGAGAGAGATCTCAATATCTTGTTTTCCATCTCTTTAATTGGTTCAAGTCTGAAACATAGCCAACTACAAAAGAGCAGCAAACATGTATTTTTGCCATTTGAACTTTTGCCAAAAATAATAATAATTACTATAATAATAAATAAAATAAATGTAAGGAATATATTCATGTGATGACAACAAGCTAACGCAATGATTTCTAGCAGGGGAATGCGATTAGAGTGAAGAAGTAGAATTCAAACTGCTAAGAGATTGGTTTTTCATCTTTAAAGGTTAATTTGTTAAGTATAGTGACTCAATATTCTTATATATCTAACATTGTTGTTGTGTATTTATGATATGAAACGTATGTCTTTTTTTTTTTAAACTCTTAACAGGAAAGAGAGAGAAAAAGAAAAAGAACATAGAAGAAGCAGAGGCCTTTGTACATAATCCAAGACAACATAAAATACTCAAACGACTCCTGTAAGAAAGTACAATCTTCTTATTGAAAAAAAAAAAAAAAAAAAAAGGAAGTGCAATCTTGAACGTAAAAAACACAAACAACTTCTGAACAGCAAATTTGAAGCAGACATCAAAAGTACCATGCAACGACTTTTGATAGTTCAAAGGAAAAAAATAATAATAAAATTCTGTAACATCATCCCAATGAAAGTCTCAACTCAGACTAGCTTGCGATTCCAATCTAACAGCCACATGGATAGCTGCTCTGCATTTTGCAAATGCTCGAGAGAACTTACCATTGCCAGAGTCGGTATATGTTCAAACATGTTTGCGGTATCCCTGGATCAAATTGTCAAATTGGAAAATCTTAATAAAAATCATAGATTCGAAAAAAAAAATTTTTTTGCAAATGGCTCATTTTACGCTACACTAGCTAGAACTTAAACTGGATTCATGTTACTCAATTGATCTAAAGTTGTGGTTTTTTTTATTATTAGTTAGATAATATGAATTTAGTTCATTCTCTGGTTAAATTAAACATCCAACATTCATTTTACCAAATTACCATATATTTATGTTTCATTCTATCACTTTTCAATATTTTCTATAATAGAGAGACTAATAGTGAAATATTTGATAAGCTTGAGTGTCCATAATTTGGTATTTTAAGTTCTAAAATTCAAATAAATTAACCCTTTTCTTTAAATAATGAGACTATTTTCACAACGAAAAACTTAAATAAAATAAAGTCGTTAAGACATTCTTTCTTTTTCTTTTATGAAGATATTCTATTATCTAATAAAACAAATTTTAAGCCTTTCAATAAAATAACATATGGAGGATAGGTCGACGTCAAAATACACTTTAACGTTGTTGTCGTCAGTAAATGTAAAACACCACACAAGTAGTAACTAAATAGAATTTCGGATTATTTTAATCTATTTATGTCATTTTTATTTTATCCCATAAACGTTAAAAAATCATGCATTATCATCTTAAATTTAAATTAGTCCCACTTTGTGACGACCCGCCTTGTACAGACCGTCACTACTTGACTTAACTTACTTGAACTTAAACTTGTTTTATCCCATTTTTCATCATAAAAATAGTGGGGATTTTTATATATATATATATATAGTTGTAACACCCGAATTTCTTCGGTTCATATTTTATAGAAATTTCGTGTAAATATTTACCGTAATCGGTATTTCATGAGGAAGTTCGTTTTAGAACTTAATTTGTTAAACGAGTTCTTAAGATTTATTAAGACTCAAAAACAAATTGCATGGACTCGCAAAAGACCTTTATGAGTGAAGGAGGTCGTAATTGCACATTTCAAGACAAGTTGACGTTGACCAATAAGTCAGTTAGACCAAAACGGTCGAAAACGTCAAATAAGAATATTTTTTTTTAGATCGCAGTATGAGTGAAATTACTGCTAAAAACTCATTTCGTGATCAAGATGAGTTTGAATAAGAATTGAAATCACCTTAGAAAAATCAAGCATACTAAGTTAGAGTTCAGGGCGAAAGGATTCAGAAAAAATAAGAGAAAAGATTTTCCGATCGAGTTTTTCACAGATCGAAAATTTTAATGCAATATAATTTTCGATACTGAGTATTTAAGCAATTCAGCATTAAAATTTATTGCAATGTGTTGAAATTACACAATTTTTCAAAAGATTGAACCAAACAAGCCTTTAAGCTTAATTTCATCACAATTAAGCTAAGTTAGGACTTAACCCTCCACACACATAGACCAATGAGCTTGTGACACCTCATCTATGAGTTGTCAACCACTCTCCCACTCCTTCCCCTTAGCAGCCGGCCACTCAAGCCCCTTTGGGCAATAGCTTGCAAAAATTGGAGGACTAAATAGCAAGATTTGAACCAAATTTACCCTGGAAAAGAAAGCCTAGGATTTTCCCTAGCTAGAGGCACTATTTCTAGGGATTTCAAACCCCAAAATTTCAGCAGCCCATAACCCATGATTAGCTTTTCCCATTTGGCATTTCTCCTCCAAGAAAATCCGAGAGAGAGAGAGAGAGAGAGCTAAGAAACCAAGAGAGTTCAAGCCAAAAAAGTTTGTGAAGAAACCACCCTTTTGTGAGTTGCTACCTAAGGAGATTCAAGGAATCTTAAGGTGAGATTTTTTTTGGGCATTTTCTTCTCTTTTCTAAGGTTGGTTGGGGGAGGAAGTTAACAAAATTTTTGTGACCATTGTTGAAGTCCAAACCGTGCACATTGGAGACTAATCTCAACTAGGAGCTAGCTTGTAATACCCGGAATTTTGATGAACCTATGATTTCCTTTTAGATAAGGAAAATCACAAGTTTGAATCTAGTATGTCGATATGAAACTCATAATCTGAGTTAAATATCAGTAAATGTTTAAGTTCTCATTTAAGTATCTACGAGACTCAGTAATAGCTTGCTTTAGTCAAGCGTGAAGCCTTTTGAGAAAAAGGGTAAAATAGGAATTTATGATTTTATGCCGGTCAATGTTTGACCAAGTTGATTTTATGTTTGTCTGAGACGAGACTGCAGTATAATTATCAGTATGAAAATTTTACTGCGACAACCGTCATTGCAAACAAATAAGTAGTTTCAAGTCTTAAGGAAATCCTATACGCAGTCCAGTTAAGTATAGATAAATTCTGGACAGTGGTCCAGTACAAATTATACTGTTGTTAGATGAAAATAGTATTTGAAATGGACTGTATTTAAGAGGATAGCCTATGGGGCCTTATAGGTGACACCTTGTCCTAAAAAGAATGACAAATGTCACTTTGAGAACCGGTCACCCTTAAAGGACTAAAATGTAAATATTTTGTCTTTAGGGGCCAATATGTAATTTTAAGAAAAGTGAATGGTTATGGATTTTAAGAAAGTTAAGATAGTTTTAAGTGATTGAGTAAGCAAGAATTGGAGGTCAAATGCTATCATCATAGTCGGCCACCTCACGAGGACTAAAGTGCAAATATTTTTGCCTTTAAGGGCCAAAGTGCAATTTTATGAAAATTGTGGTTCGATAGATAAATTATAAATTTATGGAACTATGGATTTTTCTAGTTAGATTTCCTAGTTCAATTTAGTTTGTGATGATTTTTAAATTTGGTTAACCTAGTTGGAAACCAAGGAATCAAGTTAGGTTTGGATTGGTTCAAAATTGACCAATCATTTGCCTATACTTGTACTTAAGGGAACCCGGCCACTTTAAGGGTTAATGAGCAAATATTTTACTCTTAAGGACCAATAGGCAAGGTATGAGAAATTTGAAGTTCATTAGAATTTGATACCACACAATTTTAACCTTGCCTAGTAAGCAAAGTAGTTTTGCATACTAAGCTATGTTGCATTTTGCAACTTTCACACTTAGCAAGGTATGGCCGGCTACCTTATGATGAATTTCAAGAAGGATTATGATAGATTTTTCTTACTAATTATTCAAATTCAACTAAGCCAAGGATTGATTACAAAGTGTAGTCACCATAGTTATGTTAAAAACTAAGGAAGTAAACTAAGTTTGTTAACTTAGTTAGCCTAATTATTTTCTTCCAATTAATTCTTCATGGCCGGCCACCACTTAGTTTCAATGAGTAATTATGCTACTCTTAGGAACTAATTTGCAGTTTTGAGATAATATTTCTCAAAAATTTTGAGAGAATGACAAGTGGTGTGCAAGTAGCTTAGGTGAACAAGCTTGTTTAGCTTGATAAGATCAAGCAATTGTTGCCACCTAATTGCCGACCAATACAAGGTGAAGACACCTAAGGTGTCTAGCTTTGATGAGCCAACATTTAGCTTGGATATGTGGCCAACTAGAGCCTTCATATTCGGACACCTAGAGGGACTTGGAAGCAATATGCTGTCCATGGAGCTAATAGGCAATATTAGAAGTGGGAAAGAGAATTCAAAATGGAATTCCCTTCCCATTCACCTATATATATACGTGTGGTGTGAGCCATCACAAGGTGAGGACACCTAATGTGTCTAGCTTTGATGAGTCAACATTTAGCTTGGTTATGTGGCCAACTAGAGCCTTCATATTCGGACACCTAGTAGGATTTGGAAGCAATTATGCTGTCCATAGGAACTAATAAGCAAATATAGGAATAAAGAGAATTCTAAATGGAATTCCTTTTTCCATTCACCTATATATACGTGGGGGTATGAGCATATATGATCCTTTAGACAATACAATCTTGAATGGGCAGCTTATTATCTGGCTTTTCTTTTCCTTAAGAGCCGAAAAAAAAAAATGAAATGAAGGAAAAGAGCTGGAAAAACAGATTCGGTTGATTGATGTTGGTTTAGTGAGAAAGAAAACCTCCAAAACCTTAAGCTAGAATTGTCTTGTGAAGCTTGAGGTAAACCCCTCTAATCTCTAGTTTCATTTACGTTTTTGATAAGAAGATTATGAGTGTGATGTTATGTATAAGCATGAGTTTATGAAAAGTAAATTCAAGTACTATGCTTTATGTGTAGTTGATAGTTTTCGGTTTCGATATGCTAGTTTCGAAATAGGATTTTTATGCAAGTTTAAGATTTTTGTTTTACAAAAGTTATATGAGTAAGAACTGAAAGTGTGATTATGAAATGGTTAGGTAACGCCTGCATGCTTGACTTAGGCTCACGGGGAATCCGTTTGAGGTAGTGTGCACGGTAGTTCACCTAAATCTCAAACGAACCGAAAACTGCCAGTTTCGGGTAAAACTGGACAGTAATTTTGAAAGCGATTTTTGAGGCCCTTAGAAGCCGAATCATGAAAAGGTCAAAACTACAAAGTTGTAGAGAAGGGAAAATCCTAGGGGCCAACGCGGACAGTTTTTGAAAATAAGGCCTCTAAGACCTTTGTTTTTACAAAAACCCGAGACCTATTTTAGGGTAATGAAAATGGTCGAAGAATTTTCAAAGGCAGAAACAAGCATGTTTAAGTCAGATTTGAGTTTTGAGTTAAAAAGAGAAGTTGTAGGAACCTTCAAGGTCTACAACTTTCATGAAGGAAATGTTTTCAAATTCGAAACAGATCTGTTAGAAAAGGATCAAATTTAAGGACTGATTTCAAGTACAGTTTTCAGAATTTAAGGGTTTTAAAAGATAGTAAGTTTTAAAGTTTATGTTATGTTTTTGATACCCTTGTACTAAGATAAGTTAATAACTAGGGTTATTCATGAATGTTGGTTAGGATACCAACATTTAATGATTATGATTTATGGTGAGATAGAATAAGAATAATTCTTATCTTGCACCCTGTTCGGAAACAGGAGTATGAACTATAGTTATGCCATGTATGGACAATAAACCAAGAGCATAGGACGACTGGTAAGTTCAAACCTCACCTACAGTATGGAAAATAGTAAATACTATTTTCAAGTATGATTGTTTTCATGTATATGCTATGTTTTATATGTTGCCATGTTAAGCCATGTTTTGTCATGTTATGCCATGTTATGACAAGTCATGTATGTTATGTTACGTCAAGCTATGATAGGTTATGATAAGATATGTCATGTGTATGTATATACTATGGTTGATATACAGTATGAGATAGTGACATCATGAGGCATGTTCACTAATAAGATCACACGTAAAGATTCTTAGTCTTGGGAATGTAACCAGACTAAGACTAAACCAAGAGAAGTAAGGTGTCGTACCAACCTCCTGTTGATGCAGGAGGATCATGTATGTTCAAGTTCAAGTATGTGATTATCAACCTCTCGTTGATGCGTGAGGGTAAAGTGATAATCAACCTTCCATTAATGTGGGAAGGGTTATGTTCATGTTTTCCAGAATTGTTAAGGGCCTTGCAAACCCTGACGTTCTGAGGCTGGCAAGCTTTTGGTACGTACACAAGGGGCCCAAATGTTAAGCAAGATAATAAGTTCAAGTCAATATTTGATCATAATAAGATACGTAATTGATCATAATTGGTTCATGCATAAGTTACACAATGTTGATTATGTTTTGTGAGATTATGTTTGTACTTGCTGGGCGAAAGCTCATCAGTATATTCCGTACTGTAGGTAAATGCCTGCAGCTTTACTTGGTGGGCCATGGAAACAATGCAGCAAGTGAAGGGCGGTATGGGATACCACTACGCAAGTTTTTCCGCAAACTATTTAAATTATCAAGTTGTATATGTATGTTTTAAGGAATATGTACCATGTTACATATGTGATGTTTTTAAGTTGTGATTTTAAAATAAAGTTTAAAGAAGAAAAGAAAAATTTATTCTGAAATTTTCTGTAAGGTTAAGAATAAGGTTTAAGTTAAGCAAGCAAGGTAACGGCCCACGTTTACGTAGTCGGCCCTACGTGGACGGTCGGGGCGTTACATAGCTAGTGACACCCGGATTTTTTTGAGGTAAAAAATCCGAACTTCACCCTAGTTCTTGGTTCAAATTTTTGGTTCATTTTCTCAAGGGTTTTACCATGTATTTTGAGCACAAAAGTTGTAAGAGCTTAAGCTCATAATTTTCGGTTTTAGCCCTAAATAGCTTAGGTTATATTTTTATGCTTGATTTAGGTTTTTTTGAGGTGATTATTTTGCATGTTTGGTTGGAGATATGCTCTATGATTTTGTGTGCTAGAGATGCATGCTAGGGTTTCTATTTAAGGGTTTCATGTCTCTATTATGTTTATCAAATTTCTAGATGCATGTTCTACGGATTGTATGATGTTATGGTTGAGTTTTGTTGTATGTATGTTTTTCTCTCAAAACCGTGGACCAAGGGGTCTCGGCCTTGAGTTGAATCCGAAAGCACGGGATTTAAAATTTTATGTGTATGAGGGACGTTAGAAGACGTGCATGTGTTAATAGGTCCCGCATTGGGCGGTCGAGCTAGAGCGACGCATAGGGACGTAAAATTTGGACTAACACCAAAACTGCTCTCGGGTCCAACACCCGGCAGTTCGGAAAAGTAGGACTTACAGGTCCTTGGAGGCCGAATGGGTAAAAAACTTAAAACACGAAAGTTGTTCGTTAGGGTATTTCCTAGGGGACAACGTGGACAGATTTTAAAAATAAGGCTTCAATGGCCTTTGTTTTGAAGAAAAACCGAGAACTAGTCAGGGTGACTAGGTTCCAACGATTCACATGTGTTCAAACAAAAACTGGTATCAATTGGGCCAGAATCAGAAAATGTTCAAAACATGAAAGTTTTAGATCTTTTTGTTAGCTATAACTTTTGTGAAGAAAGCGTTTCCAAATTCGTTTTATATTTTAAGTTATGAATTTTCAAACAAAATCCGTGCAGTGAGCAAAATCTCATGCACGGGATTTTCTAGACCAATGACTAGGAAAAACGTTTTTCTAACTTGCAAACATCATTTTCAAACCCGAAAACCGTTCCAAAGGCGGTTTTCGATCCCCAAATATTTTATAGAAATGTTTTCAAGTGTTTTGTAATTTTCAAGACAAGTTTGGGTGCTATTCACCAAACTTACTTAAATAAACAAGAAAATGATATTTTAAGCAAGTTCAAGGTTTTCAAGATTAAAATAAATAAGATACTGCGTTAGTAGCCGGAAAATTATTTCGAGTTACTAGGGCCTTGCCCAAGCCCAGAATTAATCATGCAGATTGAGGTTTAAGTTAAGATTATGATTCTCTATATGAACCCTTAATTAATAATTCCGTTGTGGGTTACGCCGTGTGACCCCTTCACATGTGTTAGTAGAGGGACATATAACCGAAAAAATATATATATGTTGGTTTAATCCGACATTAAACGATCTTAGAATAGAGACCTCACGTGTAAACGTCCATGGGCAGGAGGTGATCTGCGAGTGTGCTCGGGAAAGGAAATTTGATCACGCGAACAACGAAGACAAAGTAAGTACAACGCCGCCTACAACATAGGCTAGAGTTGTATGTTTACTTAACATGTTTACTTTATATTGTTTAAGTGTTAATTGATGATTTGCTCGATGGTTGCAATATGCTTACTGTACGATGAATGTTTCAAGTATTGTTATTATGCTTACATGAAAAAGTACACCTATCTATGCATTGATAGAACATGAGATTAGGAGACATCATATAAGTATGCTCACTAATCCATCAAGTGAAAAGATGTCAAGAAAGACCTACAAACAGAACGTTTGAGAAAAGGGCACAAGAGCCAGTGTCGTGCCCCCTGATGACGATCGGGTCGAAAGCTTGGGTAATCTCCTTAAGCTGCGCGCCGGGTACATGCACATCAAATTAACGGGCCCACAAGAAAAATCAACAAGATAAAGTGTGATACAAGAAAGCAAGCATAATTGGACATAAACGGTTCATGCATTTCATGACAGAATGTCATGTTTAAGATGATATGATGCCATGTTTATATTTTCATGTTTAAGGTGATATGATGCCATGTTTATGTTTTCATGTTTAAGATGTCATGAAAAAGGTTATGTATGTTTCATGTAATTGGTTCGCGGTATAGGAGTTGTACTTGCTGAGCTTTCGCAAAGTCGGTGGCTGTGAAATGATGAACGGGTTGGGATTCACAACTCAAAAGGATTTAATTAATATATCTATTTTGAGAAAACAAACAGTTATTTTATTTGTGTATGAGTGTTTGTAAATATTTTCTAAGTATACTGCTTCCGCTATATATATATATATATATATATATATATATAAAATCCCCACTATTTTTATGATGAAAAATAGGATAAAACAAGTTTAAGTTCAAGTAAGTTAAGTCAAGTAGTGACGGCCTGTACAAGGCGGGTCGTCACACACTTAATCTCCTTTATTAGAATTAATTTCAGACAAAACATAAAAAAATAAAATAAAATAAAAATAAATGCGATCATTGTGACCTTTTTTCCATTTGTTTTAGAAACCAATGACACACTATCCAAATCGACTCGGTTATTTTTCCACTCCATCAACACAGGATGTAAGCCAGTTCTCCTCCTGGAGAAACCTTTTAGCGATCCAAAATTTTCAGGAAGAATTAATAAACTCCTTTTCCCATTAATTAAAAACCAAAATAAATGAATTTTCCTCTCTCTCTCTCTCTCTCTCTCTCTCTCTCTCTCTCTCTCTCTCTCTCTCTCTCTCTCTCTCTCTCTCTCTCTCTCTCTCTCTCTCTCTCTCTCTCTCTCTCTCTCTCATTTTTGGATAAGAATTCTGTGAACGAGGTTAGTCCTTGCGGTTTCTTTGGAAGTTACTTGTCTCTATATTTTTATATATATGAAATTCTTGTTTACATTAATAAGCTGCTGACACTTAAAAAAAAAAAAACAAACAAACATATAATTTGTTTCTTCTTTTCAACTTGGTTCTCTGATCTCGATTCAAGTCCAAGATTTGAACTTCTTCGAGAGGTACTTTTTGTAGTTTTCTTTTCACATATACATATTCAGGAATAGGGTAAAGAAAGATTTTCTTTCTTTCTTTTTTTTTTTTCAGGAGTATTATTTAGCTAAATCATATCATCAACTTAATGGCTTTTGTAGTAATTGTGTTTGCTTTTTCTTGATGAATTTTGAAATTGTTTTGTCCATTAAAATGTAACAGAAGTTTATAGGGACCAACTTAGTAAGTTTTTAAACCATAAAAACTTGAATTTGTCTCTCTTCTTTGAGCTAGAAATTAAAGAAAATGGCCGGTGAACTGGATCCTCTCATTGCGGATGGCACGGAAAGGCAACCGGAGATCCAACTATCGGCTGAGGGAATAACATTGGAGAATAGTGAAGATAACACAAGCCAAATTGCCCAAACAAACGTTGTCACATTCAAAGACATTCTTGGGGTGACTGAAGAGAAGAAACTGCTGGAAAAAATAGAGGTAAATATAAACATTTGTTGTGGCAGTAGTGATGACACTATAAAGATACAAAAGGTTCCGGAGATCATGATACGAAACGAATATTTCAAAAAGTATTTTACACCGTGGGAGTTGTCAATTGGTCCTATTCACGCTGCTGATCCTAATTTGTTCAAAATGGAACTCAAGCTTAAATTGGTAGTGCATTTCGTTGAAAGAAGGAAACGCTCGGTGAAACTTCTACTCGGAGATGTTAGGACATAAAGGCGTGCTTTGCTAATGAGGTCATCGAATCGTATGAAGATGAGGACTTGATATGGTTGCTGTTCTTGGATGGGTGTTCAAGCAGCCTTGATCCAGCAGGATTTGTTTTTACTAGAGAACCAAATTCCGTTGCTAGTCCTTGAGGTGTTGATTCGAAAATCAATTGGCCGTGCAAAGACAATTTGCAAAATTATTTTTTCCGATTCATCTTCGCAAGTAATACTTCTAATTTTCCAAGGGACTCGAAGGATTTTAAAGGACCGGTACGTACTCCATGTAGAGAGACGGTTCATGTTCTAGACCTTCTCCGGTATGTAATTGTCATCCACAACACGACTAGTCTTGATTGTAGTCGGGAAATCATCCTAATTTGCCTCATGACACTTCGTTGTTGTGGATCACGTGCTCTATACAATCGCTATGGGATGAATCGCTTAAGTGAACAAAACATCCCGGAATATTGGAGCAAGAAGCAATCATTTCGTAACATTCAGGAACTTAAAACTGCAGGGATAAAGTTCAAGACAACTCAGTGTTTAAAAGAAGTATCTTTCCATTCTAGATTCTTTAGTACAGGTCAGCTTAAGCTTCCTACGTTCGTTGTTGACAATTCAACGCAGCATATGCTGTTGAATCTGGTCACCTATGAGATGTGCTTGCCAAATAATCATGCCAATAAGTACGGATAGGATCCTAATAGGAACATAAATGATTCTTGGGTTACGTCGTACGTAAACTTGCTAGATTTGCTTATTAATAACGAACAAGACGTTAAGGACTTAAGGGCAGCGGATGTCCTTCGAAACTGTCTCAGTAGCGATATTGAAGCGGCCAACATGATAAATAGCATAGGCTCTTATTGCTTTGCACCACCAAAGGACACATATGAGCATATCAAGTACAAAATAGAAAGGCAGTACAGAAGAAGGTTGGCGATTTGGATGGCTCAGGTTTGCCATTCCCATTTCAGTAGTCCGTGGACGATTCTCGCTTGTTCGCCACTAGGCAGTACTTGCATTAACCGTTGTTCAAACATATTACACTGTCAATCCAAAACAATGAGAGGTACAAAATACTTCTACTTCTCCTAATTAAACTTGCTAATTTTCTTTCAAATATTTGAGTTTTATCAACATTGCTACTTTGACAATTTGCAGGGATTCAAACCACAATGACCAAGTATAAGACTCAAAGTTGTCCTTGGGAAGATCTATCGACACTTTTTTTTTTTTTAACATATATATTTTTTTGCTAGACACTCAACACATGTTAGTATTTAGATGTTTGCCCCAACTTTCTGTTTAAGAGAGAGAGAGAGAGAGAGAGAGAGAGAGAGATTGTTGGGGTGTTTTCCTTTTTATGTTTTCCTTCATTTGTGTCTTTTTGTTCAAATAGTGTTGCCAATATTTAAGGCAACAAATTTCAAAATATATATATATATATACACATATATATTTAAGGCAACAGAGCGGACTACTTTCAGTAACACGGCAGGTTAGCATAGGTAGCAGGGTAAACTACCACCAACGAAACTTGACAGTTGTATCCCGCCGGTAACCTTGTCGAATACCTATTAGAGGTACTATTTTTGGAGTTTCAAATATATGGCATGAAAACAGAAGAGAGAATCGACACCGATGACGATGTCCGCACTACAACCGGATCATAATTATTTTGGCAAGTTTCTATCAATATCAAAATAGATTACCACCGGTAACAACCGAATAATTTTAATAAAACAGCGGACACGTTTAGTAACACAGCATGTTAGTATGGGTAGCGCGGTAGGGTAATCAACCTCCAGCACGAATTTTGGCAATGGTTTCCCGGTGGTAACCTTGTAGAGTACGTGTTAATGGTGCTATTTTTGGGGTTTTGAAGTTCTGTTGTGACATTACAACAGAGATTCAACACCAATGAGGACATCCGCATTGCTATCACAATTATTTCGGCAAGTTGCTATCAATATCAGCATATTACCGCCAATAACAGCCAATAATTTTTATAACACGGCGGACGACTTTCAGTAACACGGCAGGTTAGAACAGGTAGCACGGTAAATTACCACCAACACGAAAGTTGGCAGCGATTTCTGTTGGTAACATTGTAGCTAGAATACCTGTTAAAGGCACTATTTTCAGGATTTGGAACTTATGTAGTGGTATTTCTTGTAAGATAGATCAAAAGGGTGTAAAAGTGGGATTTGTCTTAAGTTGTTGAGTAACCTACAACAAATTAGTTTACTTAGTCCGCTTTGTACTCGAATTCTAAGGAAAATTTTCTACCGAGGTAACAATTGCTCCTTGAGTAAAACTTTCATTGAGAGGCAGAACTACGTAAAAAGTTTCTCCAACTTATAAAATGGAATTCATAAGTTGGGACTACTCTTAATTTTGGTTTCCCTGAACTTAAGGTAAAATTTCATTTTAATCCCCGACTCTCAAAGCATTGCAAAACGTGTCCTTTTTCTACTTATTCATCCAAACTACTCCATTTTAAAACCCAATAATCCCATTTGGGAGGCAAAATCTCCAAAGAATGTAGAAGCTAAGGATCATGACCAAACATGAAAAAAGACAGGAAAATTTAAGGGCTTTAACTCTTAAGGTTGCATGGGATGGGATAAGGATCCGGAAGTGGAACCGTGGCTGGGTTATGGTTGGGAACTACGCCAAAATCGGAGTCAAGGTTTGGAGTCACACACGTGTGTCTTTGCCATTTGAACGTTTGCAAAACAAATTTAATAAAAAAATAAAAATAAAAAATGTGTATATATACATAACAAATAGACAGGGATGACAACAAACTAACACAATGATTTCTATTAGGGGGAAAAAAGGAAAAAGGAAAAGAACAGAAGAAGAAGCAGAGACCCTTTTACACAATCCAAGACTGTTAAAGACTCAAACGACTCATATGAGGAAGTGCAATTACATCTTAAAAGGAAAAGACACAAACAACTTCTGAACAGCAAATTCGAAGCAAACATCAAAAGTACGTACCGTGCAACAACTTTTGATAGTTCAATAAAAATAAAAAATAAAAAAAAAAATTGTTACATCTTCCCAATGAAAGTCTTAACTCCGACTAGCTTGCAATTTCAATTTTACAACAACATGGATAGCTGCAAGGAATCTGGAAGATCAAATACACGTTTTACAAAAACTCGAGAGAACTTACCATCTCCATATTCGACTTATGTTTAAACATTTTTGTGGTATCCCTGGACCAAATTGTCAAAGCAGAAATGTTAACAAAATTTACAGATTTGAAATAAAATGAGCAATTTAATGAGAAGTAGAAGTATGTTTTTACCTTTCAATTTTTTGGATGGAGAGCATACCAAGTTTGAATAGCCGTTAATGCAAGAAGCGTTGTAGCGACGAAAAGAGCAATAATAGTCCACGGGCTACTGAAATGGGTATCCCAGACTTGAGTCATCCATATCGCGAACCTTCTTTTATAATGCTTTTCTATTTCATCCTTGACGTGCTCATAAGA
Source organism: Ficus hispida (assembly GCA_025413025.1). Lineage (NCBI taxonomy): Eukaryota > Viridiplantae > Streptophyta > Magnoliopsida > Rosales > Moraceae > Ficus > Ficus hispida. Next base: position 2,867,065 of record CM046362.1, read on the forward strand.
GTCTTTGGGTGGTGTAAAGCAAAGAGAGCCTATGTTGTTAATCAATTGGGCAACTTCAACATCGCTACTCAGACAGTTCCGTAAAAGGTCCACTGCCCTTAGGTCTTTGACGTCTTGTTCGCTATCAATGAGCAGATCTAGCAGGTTTATGTAAGAAGCAACCCAACAATCTTCGTCATCATCAGGAGGCAAGCACATCTCGTAGGCGGCCAGGTTCAACAACTTACGTTTCGTCGAATCATCTACTACTAGAGTGGGAAGCCTAAGTTGACCTGTGATAAAAAATCGAGTATGGAAAGATATGGTCGTTAAAGAATCAGTTGGCTTGAACTTTATTCCTGCTGTTTTAAGTTCCCCGACATTGCGAAAAGACAGCTTCTTGCCCTGATACATGCGGCCAAACAGTGCCGGCGGTGAGAGGTAAAACGGTGCCGGCTGTGAGAGGTAAAACGGTGCCGGCGGTGCGAGGTAAATCGGTGCCGGCTCTGCCGATGCCGACAGTTCGAGGCGTATGCCATAACTCGGAAAGGGGAAAGCACATGAAGATAACCGATGACGTAACGCATCCAGCCGATTACGTAACGCATCCAGCCGATGACGTAACGCATCCAGAAACTTAGTAATTGTAGAAAGGGAATCGTCACGAGGTATTAGCATTCTTCGTTTAAGGTCAAGAATGTGAACTGGCTTTACATCAGTCCCATGAACAACATGATGGAAAGATCTCTCATCTTTGGAACTCCTCGAGTCATTTGAAGCAATTACATTACTTACACGAATGAACCCGAGAAACTCCTCTTCCCATTCTGTAGTCTCATCCTGCGATTTCTTGTCCAACCCCATTAAAACCTCAAGGACTCGAAAGGGTATTTGGTTCTCCAATAGAAACAAATCCTGCTGGATTAAGAATGCTTGACCATTACTAATGTTAAAAATGTTCAGCGTCCGACTCATATAGCTGTGGATGAACCCTAGCATCGCACACCCATCCAAGAACAATAACCTGATCAACTCCTCATCGGTATACAATTCAATTATCTCCGCATCGAAGTACGCATTTATATCTTCAATGTTCTTAATTTCTTCGAGTAAATCTTCAACTGTTCCGTCACTTCGATAATATTCAATGAAATATACTACCAATTTAAGCTTGAGTTCCTTTTTGAACAAATTAGGGTCAACAGCATGAATCGGACCGATTGACAACTCCCTCGGTTTAAAGAACTTTTCTAAATCTCCATTTCTTTGCATGATCTCGGGAACCTTTTGTATCTTTATCATGTAATGAGATTCACTCTTGAACATGTTTATTCTTGTTTCATTTATTTCATCGAAAAGCGCATTGTCTTCAATAACCCCAAGAACGTCTTTGAAGATGGCATCTTTAATTTCGACATCCTTAGAGCTTGTGCTAGCTTGACTGCTGCTGCTCGTTAATGTTGTTTCTTGATCAGCTAGCCGAATCTCCTCATGCTTTTCTGTGCTAGACACACTGCGACCTTTGTGTGCACCGGACATATCTTCTGCGGTCTACCTAAACAAAAATTGCAAGTATCCAGGCAGCTAACCAGAATTAAATAGAAGAGTATTAACCAGAAGCCATATTTTCTGAATTTGATAGAAATTTATTTCTGATGATCAAGTAACGGCCAGTGCGGAGCCAAGATTTTGATCAGGGGGGCATTTACTAATGTTGTAAAAGATGCATGTGTAAAACTCTCAAAACATCCAATCTCAATATTATGTAGTAAAGTTTGTTGAATTTTTTCATATATGAATGTAAATTTTTTTTTTTATATTTGAAGTTTTTTCCTTTTTACCTGCTGTTTTAAGTTCTTGAACATTTCGAAAAGAGAAAGATTGAAATAGTGGAAAATTATTCACCGTTTTTTTTTTTTTTTTTCCGGTCCTTCTGTTCATGCAAGTGCAACGGTACTCATTCGGTAAGTACAAGTTTTGATTGCTTTTACAAATCCGATACTAGATTTGTAAACATTTAAATTTTTAATTTTAACCAAACTTATGGGAAAATTGTCACTTAGATTAAACATCTTTGCTACAATCTGATCGGTTTTGTTTTTTCGAACTTAAAAACCTTATCGGCTGCTCAGTTGCTGAGTACTCCAATTACAGTCTTCAACATAAAATTCAGATTTCAAGCATTCTGCAGTAGCTCTGCAATTTGATCAAGTTTTGCCTCATTTGGCATTCAAATATATGCAAAAAGAGGATCTTATCTCAAACATATCAGATCAAGTATAGGACGAAATCTAACTTGTAATAAATAGATCGTCAATGAATTAAAGGCTGTAGATAAATTCACTCACACACCAGTTACAAGATAATTACTTGAATGAATAATATTTAAAGAAAATTGAATTAAATTGTCATACGTGTGTGTGTGTGTGTGTGTCTATATATATATTAAGTAAACGGAGAGGAGGAAAATCCCCCACTCAAACTTATTAAAAAGATAAAACAAAAAAACAAATAAAAAGAGATTCAAAATCCATGGCCCTCAACATATTACATTGGGTTAATTTCAAATTTAGTCCCCCAACAACTAAAAATTGAACAGAATTCGCCCACGCTTATAATCGGTTACAATTTTGATACTACCCTTGAGGAGTAAATAAATAAATTTAGTGGTTTTAATCATATGTGGATCTCGTGACTTAATTTCTTAATGAATTAAATCATATGAGGGTTACCTAATGAGTGTGCATGATTAAAATTATTTTAAAACAAAAAAGTAATAATGACAGAAGAATCAAAATTATTTATAAACTCAAAAAAAGAGTTTTGTATCGACATTTTGAATTATAAGAGATAAAATGAAATAATAATTATTCTTTAAGATCTCTAGAGACAGGCACGGATTTAGGTGTGGGCAAGTAGGTGCCAATTGAATATTTTTCTTTTAATTTCATCCTAAAAATTTTATGGTTTTTTAACTTTACTCATATAAAAAAGTAAAAAATATCTATTTAACTTCCCACTAAAACCTCACCCTTTAGTTTTTATAAAATAATAATATTTATTTTTAAAAAAATTTCTGCATGTCTTGCTGAAGTTTTTGTCTGACTCCGTCGTTGGTCAGAGAAAGTGGGTAATGATCATTTATCTCTCGTCTCCAAGTTAAGCGCGCAAATTTATTATCTTGACAAGAATTTGATATTTGACTTTTTTTTATTTTTCCTATTTGATATCGCCTCATATCTTTGAAATTTCTTGCGACCAATTCACTTTATCCTTAATTTAAAAGATAAATCTGCTTCTTAGATTTCTGTTGCCATGTGCTATCCAAATTCATGACAAAAGTCGGTGCAGTAATTTCCATGGGACATTGATGTAAACCATAGATGAAGTTAATAGATCAAAGCAATAATAATAGACAAGTGAAAACAATATTTATGTACGTGATATTAACTTAGAGCTTATCTACTTGCTACCAGTTACTAAGTCAATACAAAGTCGAATGAATTGGTGCAACAGGAAGGATATTTTTTTTTCCTTATTCTCTTCCCACATTGGCATAAATCCACAAGCATGGACACGTTAAGCAACATGACGATAGCGCGAAAACACTATACAATTTTTGTGTATTTTTTATAATTTTCTTATCAGAATTTTACTCTTTTTTTAATATTTTTTTCTTATTAAGACTTAATTTTGTTTAAGCTTTTACTTAATAAGTATTTATATCGTAGTTTATTCTATATAACGTGCTTTGTTTCTTTTTCTTGTTTTTTTCCCCCCTTCAAACTAATGTTTTTAGTGTGTTCAGTACTAATATATTTGTTTATTTATTTTTCATTAAGGAAATTATTAATGGCATGAGTACGTTAAAGCCACCAACATGAATATGAATGGACTGTGAGCCAGGATTGATATGCTAGATTCTAAAAAACGAGCCCGGCACGCTTAGCATGATTTCATGTCGATCTAAAGTACAAACCAGATTGGTTGACAACTCTTAAACTAGATGTAGAGCAATGTGTCGAGAAAAAAAAGAAGTATTTATATCAAATAGTCATTTTTGAACCTCCTTTTTAAAAATGCTTAGAAACAAATTTATTTACGAATTCGAACAGATTTTTAAAAATCCACGATATGAATACTTTACTCTCTAATATGTTTTTTATTATGCGGATTGTCTTTTTATAGATTTTTTTTTTTTTTGTTACATAACCGGATTCAACGTTTTTATATATATCAAGATTCAACCTTTTATATACACACATATCCAGAATTTTGTGGTCATTGTGATAATAAAAACCATATATATTTTTATCAATTAATGTTTCGATATGGTGGAAATAATAATATTGTCATAACGACAATGATCATTTCGATGATTATGTTTTGACATACGATATTTGTAGTATGAGGATCTTAATATTATATTGCATATTTCTAATTAGCAACAATATGGTCACGACTTATATAACAATGAGTGTATTACTTTATAGAAAAACTTTATATTGCATATTATAGGTATTATCACAATCACTATCATATTGACCGCATCATTTAAAAAAAAAAAAAAAAAAAACATCTTCACCTAATATAATAACACAGAATATTGACTTCATCAATCTGATATTGATAGCAAATATACAATAATAAATAAATAAATAAAATTCAACAACAAATAATAAAACATATATGATCAGTTTTTGGGACAAAATCTTTAGGTAAATGAGATTTTTTTTTAGGAAAAAATCTTTTTGGGTAACTGATTTAAATAAGGCCTTTTTAATAGGATTTTTTTTAGTTTCTTCAATTAGAATTAGAGTTAATTTCACTTTTAGCACCTCTGAAAAAACTAATATTAAAAACAGCAGCACTTTTTGTTCTATTCAATTTCAGCACTTACTGTGGGGCCCAGTAGCATTTAATGTATATCAAAGTACAGGATTACCCTCATCTCCTACCCACGAAATAATCTCTCTCCCTCGCATGGCCGAAAAAAGTTTTTTTTTTTTCAAACCACCATGTACAGTGGTTTAGAGAGAGAAAACTGAAATCTAGAGAGAGAAAACTGAAAACTTATTTCCGTCTAGCCCCCCCCCCAACCCATTTTGAAACCCGAAGCTTCATATAATATAGATAAACTTCCATGTAAAGAGAGAAACTTCCATTTACAGAGAGAAACTTCCATTTACAGAGATAAACTTCCATTTACAGAGAGAAACTTCCATCGAAAGTTTCTTTTTTTTTTAAATTATAATTTTTTGTCATTTTTAAGTAAAGGTCATAACCATTATGACCACCCGGTCATAACCGTTATGACCATAACCTGGCTTTTTTTTCATGGAATTTTACATTTTTTTATTATTTTTTATCAATGGTCATAACCATTATTACCGCCTTGTCATAACCGTAATGAGCAGTTCTTTTAATTTTTTTTTAAAGAAATAAAATTTTTCGTCTGTTTTATTTTAAAGAACTTTTTTAACTATTATTTAGCTATGGTCATATCCATTATGACCACCCGGTCACAACCATTATGACCACGTTTTTTTTTTATAATTAAATTTAATTTTTTTTATGTCGAACTGTTTTCCCTATTTTTTAGCGGTGGTCATATCCATTATGACCACCCGGTCACAACCATTATGACCAGTTTTTTTTTTAATTTTTTTTTTGTCGAAATTTTTGTCGAACTATTTTTTAGCGGTGGTGATATCCATTATGACCACCCGGTCACAACCATTATGACCAGTTTTTTTTTTTTTTTTTTCGAAATTTTTGTCGAACTATTTTTTAGCGGTGGTCATATCCATTATGACCACCCGGTCACAACCATTATGACCATTTTTTTTTTGAAATTTTTTTTTCGAACTTTTTGTCGAACTATTTTTAGCGGTGGTCATATCCATTATGACCACCCGGTCACAACCATTATGACCAGTTTTTTTTTTTTTAATTTTTTTTTGAACTTTTTGTCGAACTATTTTTTAGCGGTGGTCATATCCATTATGACCACCCAGTCACAACCATTATGACCAGTTTTTTTTTATTTTAAAAATTTTTTTTTTTTCGAAATTTTTGTCGAACTATTTTTTAGCGGTGGTCATATCCATTATGACCACCCGGTCACAACCATTATGACCAGTTTTTTTTTTTAATTTTTTTTTCGAACTTTTTGTCGAACTATTTTTAGCGGTGGTCATATTCATTATGACCACCCGGTCACAACCATTATGACCAGCTTTTTTTATTTTAAAATTTTTTTTTTTCAAAATTTTTGTCGAACTATTTTTTAGCGGTGGTCATATCCATTATGACCACTCGGTCACAACTATTATGACCAGTTTTTTTTTTTTTAATTTTTTTTTCGAACTTTTTGTCGAACTATTTTTTAGCGGTGGTCATATCCATTATGACCACCCGGTCACAACCATTATGACCAGTTTTTTTTTTTTAATTTTTTTTTCGAACTTTTTGTCGAACTATTTTTTAGCGGTGGTCATATCCATTATGACCACCCGGTCACAACTATTATGACCAGTTTTTTTTTTTAAACAGTTTGATGAATCCATTTGGACTCGTTCTGCTTTCATGAATGTGAACAGGGGCAATACATTTCACTCTTATTAATAATAAAACGCGGTTTGCATGGATTAATTTAACCCTTACTCTTGAAATTGTATATGTTATTACACTATGACATATAAAATTAACAAAAAATTTAAATGTTCTACAATTAATGGGAATGTGTTAAATGAAAAAATAGTATATGTCTCAGGCGAATTCCTTGTCGACGTCGTCATCACTTTTTTAATATCCTTCAATTTTCTGGTTGGCATGCATCCACAAGTAACATGCTAGCCACTCCCGAAATAGCCTCATCCGTCCACCTATTACCCAGTAATTGACGTCCCGCCCTTCTATTAAGCATTCAGCAAATTTTATGGTAAACACTCCACAGTCACCCCTGTTGAACAAATGACAAAGATAATTAATTTTCACTTCAACTTTTGAATGCAGTATACTCGTTCCGAAATGGTGTTTTTCTTGCACTCACCCATTGGATTGTTGAGGGATGTCTTTCATTATGTTGATTGGTAATGGGTTTGTTCCAGCAGGTTCTCTTGGTTTGAATTGATACAAATCTAAGCGTTCAGCCAGCAATGGAATGAATATTGATAAACATTCCATGCCTGCTCGGACCTTGACATTGTGACCGCCTTCATGCTGCAGAGAGTCGTACATGTCAATGGTCCAGCTTGTCAGATGAGCTTCGCTAATACCCAATGTTTAAGGTCAGCCAAATGCACCGGTATTAGCACAGTCATCACGTCAAACCATGATGCCCACTCTGGACATTAACGCCAAGCATTATCTTGAGTACAGGCTCACAGGTTCCCCATCGAACTTCTCGGGTGCACTCTGGTGTAGACGCCACAACGATCGAACCTTGAACAAAAATAGGTGTCAACCGTTGTCACCCTCCGTTGCTCCAATTCGGGGAACTGCCTGATCTTCTTTCTCAAGTAATAAAGGCGACATCAATGTGCTACATTAACATAACAGGCGGTTAAAAGATACTGTACAATATTTGAGAAAGCAAACAATATAATAATGGCTGTGATAATGGTTGATAGCAGACTGCCGAATTTTAAAAAATGTCATGTACTTACTTCGTCCCATAGCCAAATCGGGGAGGTAGCTAATTCATAGTACCAGGTTTTTCTTCTACTCCATGCACCGAAGTCATGGGGTTTGTCAAGTTTATCATGCTTGGCACTGTAACGTGGAGGCCGTTTACTGAACATCAAGCATACATATTCGAAGGACACATCAGTGCAATTCCAATTAACATCCTAAAACAGACAATGTTAAGTTAATCTACATTACCCTTGAGGTATCTTCTTCAACAATCCTTGTTTTAACACTCCCTGAACTCTTCTAACCTCTGTTCAGGAGGTTCCTCTGCGAGACCTGCTGGGAGGGCATAATTCGTGTCGCGGTTTCTTCGAAGGGGATCCATCGTCAGTCTTAGGACCCGATGGCGTTGGCCAAGCCTTGATAGTCTGGCCCTCTTCTTCTTGGGGATCTACAATTGACAAATGTTAAACGAGTTAATCTAATTGACTGTTCCATTATTGGCAAAATTTTAATTCTCAGCTATGCGTCACAACCACGTCCGTTGACATATCCTCTCTGGATTGCTCGTCAATCATGACAAGATCATGTGATGGGATGTGGTCCTCCCTCTCTGGCCCTCTTTCCCGACCCGTGACACTTCAGGCATTGCCCCCTCCCTCGCGCCAACGACTCCGAATCCTCAACACTCGTCTCGGCGGCCTGTTCCTGTACATTGTATTTTCTTAAAATGTCATACAAAATTTATGAAGGAACCACACCAATCAGGTATATTCATGTATAATTCTACCTTTGTTATCTTCTCCTCGGCATCTGCATTCCAATCGATCCCCTTATCGGCAGTAAGGAACTCCATTGCTGCCTGCAGCCCTATATCCGCA
>CM046362.1:2875659-2926860 GCA_025413025.1 Ficus hispida
ATCTATTTTTCACCGTTATAGCATTTGACAAAGGATCGAGAAAATAATGTACAAAAGGCTAAGTTTTACGGCATCTTCGTCGTTGTCAAACTTAGCATTGGACAGTTGTAGTTCCAAATTTTCCCTCGATACGCCCTTAACCGTCGAAAAATATCTTGCCATTAATCTGCCTCGAGACCGGTAGATGCGTAGACCTGCACATTTTTGTACGTAATTAGGTAGAACTCCATTATGGAGAATCTGGCCATGTCGTCTCCATCTCGAACCACAGTGCGTCACACATTGTTGTGTGGTTTGTAAGACGCATAACAATGTTGTGGAATAACTGACCAGCCAACCTAGAGACTCTAGATGTAAGAAAGGTTGAACACATGGCTGGTCTTTGACGGAGGCCAACTGTCGTGGAGATAACCAAGGCTCAGTTTCTTCCATGTCTCGTTAATGTTTATGAAAGTATTGATTTTGGCCCGTGTTATCTCAGAGTCTGGTACGAGTCGGATATATTGCCCCTGTGTGAATGGATAAAAAAAAATAATATTTTTGTCATATTAGGTATTTAGCACCATGACGTACCGCAAACTATTTTTGACTAAATCAAACAGCGATCAAAGATTTTACCTCTTCCTCTTTCGATATCTTGGATGGAGTTATACTCGATTCGTGTACATCCATTTCTCCCTTATTTCTCTCAAAATTTGTAATTGTCACCATTCTACGGATATGGAAGCGGCGTGTATACGGCTATAGTAGGCGGTTTACGGCTACAGTATCTTTGTTTACGGCTATAGTAGGTGGTTGACGACGGCCATGCAGGAGACATCTGGTAGAAAACGATACGAGTTCTTCTTTCTCTCTCTAGAACGTGTTTCCCTCTCTAACCACTGTAAAAGCTTTTTTAAAAATTGAAAACCAATAGCGGCATATGGTGACTCACTATTACGCGTGGAGGAGATGAGGGCAAATATGGTCTTTTGTCACTCAGAGTCGTACAAAGACTGTTGGTATTCCATATCATATCGGTCATAATGGTTGTGACCGTCCGGTCACAACCATTATGACCAGGGTAAAAGCGTTATACACAAAGCTTCTCACTCTAGTCATAACCATAGTTACTGACGTGTCACAACGAAGTTGACCGTCTCTTCGATTAGTTTCCCAAAAGTTAATGAATTTTCCCTGCAGGCATTTAATGCCTCGGTTATCGCGTAAAGTTACATCTAATAATAATATAATAATAATATTCGAAGGTTTAAATGGTTATTTTAATTAATATAATTTTTATTTTTTTTTTTCAAACAGATAATGACTAAGGACTTCGGTCACAATGGTTTTGACCGCCCGGTCACAACGGAGAAGACCAGGGTAAAAGCTCCTGTTACACGGTAACTCACCCTAGTCATAACCATTGTTACCAGGGTGTCACAACGAAATTGACCGCCTTCTTCGCTACGGTTCCCTAGGTTAATCTAATGATGTTGTTGCCCCTGCAGGCATTTAATGCCTCGGTTATCGTGTAACTTTACCACTAATAATAATATAATAATAATATTCGAAGGTTTAAAAGGTTATTTTAATTAATATAATTTTTTATTTTTTTTTTCAAACAGCTAACGAGTCACGACTTCGGTCACAATGGTTGTGACCGCCCGGTCACAAATATTGTGACCAGGGTAATTGCTCCTCTTCCACAAAGCTTCTCACTCTAGTCATAACCAATGTTACTGACGTGTCACAACGAGCATCACCGCCTTCTTCGATATGTTTCCCAAAAGTTACTGACTTAATTTACTAAGCACACATTTAATGCCTCGGTTAGCGTGTAAAGTTAACACTAATAATAATATAATAGTAATATCGGAATCATTAAAAGGTTATTTTAATTAATATAATCTTTTGTTTTTTTTTACAAACAGATAACGAGTCAGGACTTCGGGCACATTGGTTTTGACCGACCGGTCACAACCATTGTGACCAGGGGAGATAATAATATAATTTTAAATATTTTATGTTCATTATTTTATAGTTGTTTTAGAAACATATTGACAACGGACTTCGGTCATAACGGTTTTGACCACCCGGTCACAACCATTGGGCCCACGGTAAAATAAGCTTTACATAGGGCCTAACAATAATCATAACGATATTGACCAGGCGGTCACAACGGAGATTACCGCCTTTTTAAGGCCCATCCCCAAAAGTTGATGGCGGGATATACAAATATGAATATACTGTCTCGGTTGGCGTGAACTGTTAAAACTAATAATATTCTATTAATAATAATAAAATGATTAACAATGTAATTACGTGGAAATTTTTCGGTTAATCTATTTTTTTTTTTTTGCAAAACATTACATAACCACGGAGTTCGGTCACAATGGTTGTGACCGGATGGTCACAACCATTGTGACCATTGAAAAAATAGTAATACACAGATCTCGTCCCCTCGTCACAAGGACGGAGTTGGCTTTGTTCGACGGGGCGTTAAGGGTACTGAATTGGTACACGTTTGTCGGTTGTGTCCATAGCCATTGCATCTACCACAACGAACGGACTCGGGATCTTCACCTTGGGACAAAATCCTTCGAACTCGTGGCCTTCCGGGACCACGCTTCGTTTTGGGAGGATTGACGATTTGTGACCGGATTGATTCAGGCACATCCCAGCCATCAGAGCTGCCAATATGATGGACTACAGATGAATAACAACCATAAAGATAATCTTTCGTGTAGTATGCCGAGCAATAATTGTATGGATCTATCCGTCGGTGGTTACACACGGCCATGGCATGAGGGCACGGAATTTGATCTACCTGAAATCGTCTACACGTACATGTCTTTTGGCTCATATCAACGATCCATATTTGGCTGGCATTGTTGGTGACAGCGTACTCAAACTGATCGGCTGGCCGCGGCTGTAAGAAGTGGAAATTTAACGATTTTAGTCAAGTTGGATTAAGGGAAAATCCGCATATACCATATACGTGGTGGCAGTTGGCATGATAACGTACCGTTACTTTTAGGCCTATTGAGAAGTTGGTGTGAAGCATCTTCTCAGCCTTTGGAGCAAGTTTCGAAGTCAATTTTAGGGCCTCCTCACGCCTGTTGACAAACCATCTTTGTTGTAGTTCCCTCAACCATTCCATTAAGAAACCAACTGGCATTAACCTGGCTTTCCGATCAACATTATTAAATGACTCCGCGATGTTGGTTGTCATGATTGCATACCGACGGCCGTTGAAATATGCGCGCGACCACTTTTTCGGATCGGCCTGCATGAGGTATCGGTGCATGTCGGGGTCACGAGTACGGATTGATTCCATATGACGATGGTGCTCACTTAAAAGATACGACCTCGATGCACCATCAAAATATGTCTTCAAAGGGCCTTTGAAATCCTTGTACTTGGTCTTCAGGTTTGCAGCCAAGTGTTGGACGTATATCCCGAAGGCAGCGTCCGGATACACGAGTTTGGCTGCATACTCGATACCCTTATGCCTATCAGCTACAATTACAAGAGAATCTCTAGGGCCGATTGAATCTCGGAGCTTCTCGAAGAACCATGTCCATGAGTCGTTGCTTTCGGACTGAACGATACCAAATGCAAGTGGAAATATGCAGCCATTTGCGTCGTGACCGCAAGCTGCAAGAAGCACCCCTCCAAATTTGGCCTTTAATGCGGATCCATCAACCACAATTACTGGCCGACAATAAGGCCAACCGTGCTTCGAAGCAGCTACGCACATGTAGAGACACTCAAAGCAATTTGATGAGTCGGTCTCGATGTCAATGTCGGAACCAGGATTTTTCCTCTTAACCATTTCAGCCCACGAGGGAAGAACTGTAATGTAATCAAGTTTACTTAACAGTTATTAAAGCCTATTATAAGACTTATAATGTCGGTTATAAACGTATTATAAGATAGAGTAAAGGGAAGTGCATTACCATTGTATGAATCTGAATCATTGCCCCTCAAGCTGGTTAGTGCTGCTTCCTTGCCTCGCCATGCTCGGAGATAATTGAAAGAGACTCCAAATTCGGCCTGCATGTCTCGCATGATTTCTCGAGGTCTATATGTGGTATTAGTCGGATCCAAGTATTTTGCCTTGACACACTCCCCAATCATCCAACTCTTGGCTTGACGATGATGCCCTTGAACAATTTCGATTGAGCAGTTATGGACGTCGTCGAACCGCTTCACGACAAACATTTCACTACCTCGCATCCTGGTCGCACGCAATTGCCATGGACATTTTTGGATATCTATACATATACCGTGTAACAGAGTAGAGGTCGACCTCTTCACCCTGAATTGATAGTGTTTACTCATGGCATCGTGATGAAGATGGTATTGCAACAACTTTTTGTTAAGAAAAATACAGTTTCTGCAAATTACGACAGGTGTATAATCAGCAACAACTACTGAGCCAGATAACCTGTCAGGGCTTGGTACAGTATCGGATTGAGATGTTAAGATATTGGCAAAAGAATGTTCTCCAATGCTGACGTCGACATTATTCTCGTTTGATTTACGAGCATCACCCCCAACATTCAATTCGTCAACATGAGGTGGAAGCTGAGGGCAACGAGTAATAGGAGTTGAAATTCTCAGATTTCTCTCATCAGCAAGTTGCATGGCCTCATCACTCTTTGCACCCACTCTGGAGAATTGGCCGTCTATGTGGTTGCTTTCACCTAGCTCCGGTGGCGTGACGTCAGCCGCAGTATCATCCAAAACGTCGACGGTAATAGGAAATTTACTAAGCACATGAACATCCTTCTTCTTCAATTGTATATAGAATTTAACGTCATCATCACACTGTATCCTGACAAGAGGCATACTAGGGTGAACACCGTATCTCATGACTATAGTATTGGTTGGGATCCTCATACCGATTGCCCGTCTGACCAACTCAATAAGACCTCCGTATGTTGCCGTCTCGGGCACCAATATTCCCTTCATTTCTCCCCCGATGTAACTCAATATGTCGTCCCATCGACCATTATACTTGATGAAAACACAAACGTCCTCCATTTACTGTAAAACTACAAACAATTATCCTGTCAAAGGGTTAAATACAATTTTCAAAAATAAGAAACAGTTAAGAAGCAAGGTAGGATGGCTTATGTCGTAGATCTGGTCCACGGAAACGGAGTTGACGCAGATCTGGCAGATTCGGCCGGTTTAACAGAGTGAAACAAGATGTGGAAGGAATTTTAATACTGGGAGACAGTTTCGATCAATGGGTAATGGTCCAGGGATGATTCGTGAGGATTGGGTGGGAGAAAATCAACGAAACTAGAGACGAAAAATTAAAATTTTCTATGTTCAGTTGGTTATATACTGTCGCTATGGATGTGGAGGGAATGGAGTGAGGATGGCGGGCTAGGACGAAATTTTTCAGCTTAGGGTTGGCTGAGGACATATATGACTTTATACATACCCAGAAAAATGTATGGTGACGTGGCAAAAAAAAAATGGTCATAATGGTTGTGACCGGGTGGTCATATCCATATGACCACAGCTAAAAAATAGTTCGACAAAAAGTTCGAAAAAAAAATTAAAAAAATAAAAAAACTGGTCATAATGGTTGTGACCGGGTGGTCATAATGGATATGACCACCGCTAAAAAATAGTTCGACAAAAAGTTTGAAAAAAAAAATTTAAAAAAAAAACTGGTCATAATGGTTATGACCGGGTGGTCATAATGGATATGACCACCGCTAAAAAATAGTTCGACAAAAAGTTCGAAAAAAAAAATTTTTTTTTAAAAAAACTGGTCATAATGGTTGTGACGGGTGGTCATAATGGATATGACCACCGCTAAAAAATAGTTCGACAAAAATTTCGAAAAAAAAAAACTGGTCATAATGGTTGTGACCGGGTGGTCATAATGGATATCACTACCGCTAAAAATAGTTCGACAAAAATTTCGACAAAAAAAAATTTTAAAAAAAAAAACTGGTCATAATGGTTGTGACCGGGTGGTCATAATGGATATGACCACCGCTAAAAAATAGGGAAAACAGTTCGACATAAAAAAAATTAAATTTAATTATAAAAAAAAAACGTGGCCATAATGATTATGACCGGGTGGTCATAATGGATATGACCATAGCTAAATAATAGTTAAAAAAGTTCTTTTAAAATAAAACAGACGAAAAATTTTATTTCTTTAAAAAAAAAAATTAAAAGAACTGCTCATTACGGTTATGACAAGACGGTAATAATGGTTATGACCATTGATAAAAAATAGTAAAAAATGTAAAATTCCATGCAAAAAAAAGCCAGGTTATGGTCATAACGGTTATGACCGGGTGGTCATAATGGTTATGACCTTTACTTAAAAATAACAAAAAATTATAATTTAAAAAAAAAAAAGAAACTTTCGATGGAAGTTTCTCTCTGTAAATAGAAGTTTATCTCTGTAAATGGAAGTTTCTCTCTGTAAATGGAAGTTTCTCTCTTTACATGGAAGTTTATCTATATTATATGAAGCTTCGGGTTTCAAAATGGGTTGGGGGGGGGGGGGGCTAGGCGGAAATAAGTTTTCAGTTTTCTCTCTCTAGATTTCAGTTTTCTCTCTCTAAACCACTGTACATGGTGGTTTGAAAAAAAAAAACTTTTTTCGGCCATGCGAGGGAGAGAGATTATTTCGTGGGTAGGAGATGAGGGTAATCCTGTACTTTGATATACATTAAATGCTACTGGGCCCCACAGTAAGTGCTGAAATTGAATAGAACAAAAAGTGCTGCTGTTTTTAATATTAGTTTTTTCAGAGATGCTAAAAGTGAAATTAACTCATTAGAATTAAGGTTATACTTTTGTCAAGACAACATGATCAATTTTTTTTTTTTTTTTTTTTTCACTTTTTTAGATAAAGTTGATTCTGGATTTTTTTTTTAATCATAATTATAATTTGGTCATATGTGTTCACCCGGGAAAAAATGCAACTAACATTTGCTTGCATCAAGGTTTCCAGTTTGTAACTTGCGAAGGGTGGAATTAAGTTAATTGTGATATAGTGATGTTATTCAAATTGATCATCGTCGGGCTACTCTAGTGTCATTCTTCTGGTGATAAAAAGTAATTGTTTTATTTTTTTTTTTTAAATTTTCAAAGGAAAAAATTGGAGTTTCTATGATTGGAATCTCTATTTTTCATCATCGGTTGAAACCCGTTTGATTTATTTTTGAACGATTTGATCTATAACTAAAAGTAGGTCTATGTCGCACACTGTAAATTATTTAACTTTTTTTTTTTCTCTTTTAATTGAATTTCAGTAATAAATTTCATGAAATATTAAAAACTTAACAGATACTGACTTAGTTAGGATGTACTAATATTATTGTTAAAAAAAAAAAAAAAAAACTCAGCTATGAATATATGGTGGCTAATTTTTTTTATTAGATATTATTTAGGATGCATATGATTTTAAATATTTCCTATATTCAGAAATTTAATTAGTTATTATGATAATTATAAGGGTTATTTATTTTTTTTATCATGTATTTTAATTTTATTTAAAAAGTGCTATATCATGCATTTGAATAATATATTCTTATATCATTATATTATATTTTATATACAAATTTATACGTCTTTTATATCAACACTTAATTTTAATTTTATATCGACCAAACCATCTTCAAAAGAAAAACTAAAATTAAGTGTTATTAATAATTTATAATATGTATTTTAATTTTATTTGAAAAACATATTGAGAATTTTAAAATTCTGTATTTTTATATTATTATATTACATTTAGAATATAAATCTTTAAATTTTTTAATTAACACTTAATTACATCTACAAATTAAGTTTGCAAATCATAATCTTGACGGCGATTCTGATGTCAGTCTCTTTTTATTGTCCTGTTTTGATATGACCCTGCATCTCTTAAATTTCTTAAGATCCGTACACACTCCATTTAACTTGCTTTTTAGGTTTTTGTTGTAATGAGCTGTCCAATTTCATAACAAAGGTTGTTGAAAGTAATTAAGAGGAATTTATCATGTGGTGGGTTATATAAGACATTGACGTGACTATATGAAGTTAATAGAAAACAATAATGTGCGTAAAAGTGACCGTACATGGAGCCTATCTACTACAACCAACTAAATAAATACAAATAATGAATTGGTATACGGTGAAGAAGGATGCATTTCTTTCTTCCCTTCCCAAGATTGCTCCAGTGATTTAATACTCCATAGTCCGACCTATTGGCATGAATTGCGTTGAATGTAATCCACTCTAAGTCCATCGTTCAAGTAAAATTAGATCATGTTCTTTTTGTTTTATTCTTAACTCTAGAAATTTCAAATTGATAAAGAGATATGACAGAATAATATCCATAATGCTATTTTTCATTACCAAAAGTAACCTATTATAGCTAAGTAAATATAATTAGAAATTTAAAGTTCTAAAGGACAAAATAAGATATCCCTTATTCTTTAGGGACCAAATTGAAATTAACCTAATCTTTGTAAACTAAATGTAACTTATAATTTAGTAAAAAAAAAAAAAATTCTTAAGAAGTTTGAATTTTTCTTTGTTAGTAATACATCTTACTTTCCAGCTAGTTATATATGATTTTAACGATAAAGAACTAAATAGCAGTTTTCAAAAACTAATTTAATTTAGTAGTATATTTTAAAATATTTAGAGTAAATAAAAGATTTATTAAGTAAATGATTTATTTATGTCATATAAATATATCATTTATTTAATAATTTTTTTTATTTAATTAATAATCTATTATTTATTTTAAATATTTTTTAAAATCAACTATTTATTTCAATTATTTTTCATAAAAATATTATTTATCATAATTTCTTATTTCCTATGGTTGTTTTATATGTCTCTTGAAGAAAGTGGGCCATAAGCATTTATCTCTTGTCTGGGATGCAAATTCTAGCGTACACATGCACAATTACATCTTGACCAAGACTTCGATAATTGTCTCTTTTTATCTTTCCTGTTTTATTTACCTTCATATCTTTGAAATTTCCTACCACCTGTTCACTTGCTTTTCAAAACGTGAAACTGCTTCTGAAGTTTCTGTTGCCATAATTTGTCCAATTTCCTGACACATCTAGGTACAAGTATTTATGAAGAGCCAGCTAAGTTATGTCGATGTCCTATTTTTATAGTATTGTGAGATATTAACAAATTTTAAGACGACATATTTTTTCAATCATTTTCCTGTCATTTTCACACTTTCAGAGGGCTAAATTTAATGTTCTCTAATAAAATATTATCTTTAATATTAAAATTATCCTATAACTAAATTTGATACAAATTTATCATAAAATACAGCTAATACTAATTAATTTAATATTTGATTCATATTTCATTGGTATCTTTACTTTTTTATTTAATTATTAATGTATTTTTATTTTTAAATTATTAAATAATAAAAGTTTAATTTTTTGAGTTTCAAAACTAGTAATGATGTCAAAAAGTAAAAATAGCGTTAACATTTTACATTAAAACACAAAATAGGATAATTTAATTATTCACACTTTTGGATGATAAGTATAGTATTGACATGGATATGGATATATATATTAAAGATCGTCTAAGAAGCAAGTGTAAAAAGTTTCAATAAGAAGGGTGAATATTAGCATTTCGTTCATATACATGAATCAAGAGCAATGTACTCGATCTAGGCACAAAAGATTCGAAAGGCTGCATTGAAGTGCCATAACCACACATTTTGGAAAGATTTATGCCATGAAAATTAAAATAAAAAACAAAAACTTTATCTCTTACAGCAAATGACAAACTAACAGATTTGGAGTACCAAAAGATTACCTTAAGGACCTGCTATAAATGGCAGGGAAAAAGCTCAATCTAAATAAGTTCAGGTTATTTCCAGCAAAATAAATATATAAATAAATAAAAGTTTAAGTTATAAACAGGTTAAAAATTTAACTTGTTGCCGGTTACAGGGTAGACCCTATTCCCCGTTTACCTATCCCGATTAATTATATGAAAGATTATTTAAGGTATTATATATTTTAAGGTTTTTAATATTTAAGGTATTATTTTATATTTAAGGTATTATATATTTTATGTTTTACAATGTATATAATTTTAAGTATTAAATTTTAATAGATTTGATATATGAAAGATTAAATATTATGGCTTTGATTTATTTTAACTTCAAATTCTTATATAGATGCGTTTTTATTTTTATTTTTGTTCTTATATAATAAAAATAGATAATCGGATTAACAGGATATTCCGCGAGTATCTTGAATCTGTGACAGGCAAATCTTCTCATCTTAGTCAATTTAAATAGATTACAAGATGAGCATATATGGAGAGTATTTTTATTTCGAGACAAACCAAACAAGCTTTTTAATTTTATTTGTACAAATACATTTTAAATTTGTACACTTTTTAACTCTAGTTATTCAAATGCCTCTTTAAACATAGAATTCAAATATTGTCTTTTTTTTCCCTTGAAAATTCAACCTCAATTTCACTATTCACATTATTATTACATTTTTGAAATTAAAACTTTAAAAGTCCACAGTATATACAAGTCCAGATGAGATTTTTTTTTAAATTGCATAAAATTTCGAGACAAACAAAATAAGCTCTTTATTTTATTTTTACGAAACACATTTTAAATTTTTACACTTTTTAACTGTAGTAATTCAAATGGCACCCTAAACATAGAATTCAATTCAAACCTAAATTTACCATTTAACCCTTGGCACCTAACACATTATGTACGGTATGAGTTGCTACATCGTAAACAGTTTGTCTGTTTTTGTTTTTTTAAACATTATTATAGTGGAGTTTTTTTTTTTAATTTTAATATAGTAGATAGGTATATAAATTAATCTTGCCACCCTTTAAATATTTTAGAGAGATTTTATTTACACCCATAATATTGATAAATACTCCCATAAAATCAATAAATATTTTTAATGTATTTTTATCCGATAAGAAAATTATCTTAAAACCATTAAGAATACTCATACGTCACATATCTATAAATTAAAATATTTTTTATGAAATAATTAAAAAATATACACCACTTTAACCATAAAATGTGAATAATATTTTAAAAAACTCCTAAGAAAATGTTCTAAATTGTTCTTCATCAATTTCTTAATAAATGTTTATAATTACTTGAAAATTTTCAATGGAGGGTTCAAGTGAAATAAAAATAAAATACAGATGTCTCGTAAAAAATCAACAACTATTGATTTTTTTTTCTTTCCTTTTAGAATTTGAAAATGGTTTTCTGTAGTTTTTTAAATGATTATTCTTTTTATTTATTTTTTCTTGCTATGTTCATTTACATGATAGTATATTTATGTATTTTTTTTTTAAATGTAGTATGACATTTCTTGATTTTTGATTTAGGCCTTACTTGAGTTTTTCTCTCTCTCTTAGAGATACTTTATGTTTTCTTTTTTATGATGAAAATATATCTTTTTTTCTTATTTAGATTTGTTAATTTATTTCTAACAAAATAATTTAAATTTAAAATAAAAAGTGGATGTATGAGAGAGTTAAATGTTGTTATATAAAAAGTATCAGTAAAAGGATATATTTACTATATTTATATTAAGAAATAGTTATTAGGTGGGGATTTTTATTAATATTATGTGTGAAAATTAATCACTCATATTTTATTATAGGGCAAATAATTTCAATTTGAAGAAATAAAATAATATTATTAAAAACAAAAACATCAATAGGTCTAGTGGCTTGACTGAAATATATTTTGGCCTTCCTGTTAATAAATCCTGGCTCCATCACTGTTTGGCACCAAGGCTTGGATTACAAATTACAACTCAAGTTTTGTACTTTTTTTCTAAAAATTCAACCTCAATTTTATTATTCATATTACTATTACAATTTTGAAACTCAAACTTTAAAAGTCTATAGTATATACAAATCCAAATAAAATGATTTTTTTTAATTGCATAAAGTTTTAAGACGAATGAAACAAACTCTTAACTTTTTTTTAACACATTTTAAATTTTTTTATTTTTTAACTCTAATAATTTAAACATCTCATCAAATATAGAATTCAATTCAAATCTAAATTCTATCATTTAATCAGTAGCACCTAACGCAATGCAAAGTCTCCTAAATTTGTTTCTTCTGTTATTTATTTATTTATTTTCCCTCAATAGTGTCGGTAAGGGAAACTTATCAAATGATCCAACTTTTCCACGTGGTGACGAAAAACTTTTAAAGGTCACTTTCAAAGAATTTTCACTATTTTATTTTTATTTTTATTTTTTTGTTTTTTTTTTTTCATTTTTGATTCAGATTATTGTGAACGGCGCTAGTCCTCGAGTGTTTTCTTAGAACTTACGAGTTTAATACCCGTGTGTTACATGGTAAAGGAAGAAAAAATAAATAAATAAACTGAGTATTATATAATAAAAGCAGTTGGTTAAGATAAATATTATAATTATAATAAGTATAATTCTTCCTAAAATCTCTCCCAATAATAAAGATGTAAAATCAAAATGAGAATAGTACTAACAATAATAAAAACGAAAACAAAAGCAAAAAAATAAAAAAAAATTCTTCTGTAGTCAAACTCATTTAAAGAAAAAAAAATTAAAAAAAAATAAAACAAAAAAAAGAACAAAAATCTTTAGACTCAAAAGAACCGGAAAAAACTAACCCTAAAAAAAATTATAACAAAATAAAATATATATCTCATTTTCTTCTTTTTTTCATTATTAAAAAAAAATAAAATTTTATCAGGTTATATACATGCAAAAATGTTTTAAAAAAGATATTTTTAAAACATAAAACAAAACAAACAAAAAAGACACCAAAAAAAAAAAAGGCATGTTGAATCCTTAAAAAAAAAAAGTGTCTTTAAAAAATAGAACAAAAGAAACAAAAAAGACACACACAAAAAAAAAACCCAGAAAAAAAAATCCAAAATAAAGATAAAAAATTTAAAGTAAAAATCGTTTAAAAAAAAAGGCAAAGTGAGTAAAAACACAATATAACAATAGATCGGAATCTAATGTTTAAAATTTAACGTAAAAAAAAATGACAAAAACAATATTAAGAAAAAAAAACTCTAAATAGGGGTAAAACCGACAACACACTGTAGGAAAAAGAAAAGCAACTAAAAAAGAGCGGTAAAACGGTAATTGTACTGTGCGGGTAGCTGGCAATTTATGCATAATAGAGCTAAAAAGGTCAACTCATTGTAGATGGAGGAAAACCAACTAAATCAAAGGGGCAAAAAAGACTCTGTACTGTAAAAAAAAAAGTAAAATATGTGAGGATAAAACTGTCTTTCAACTGTAGATAAACCAAAATCAACACATGAGATAGGGGCAAAATCGTCATTTTACTATAAAAAAGCAGCTATTATATATCACTGTAACAAAAAATACTGTACATTACTGTAACAAAAGCAAAAAAAAAAAAAAAAAAAAAAAAATCAAAAGTCACTGTTCTTTACTGTAGAAAGAACAGTTAAACCTTTACTCTCCTTTAGTATATTAGTATAATATCTACTTTATATACAAAACGAAGTGAAAAACTTACATACACACTTGCGAAACTCCTACTAGTTGCTCTTAAATCATCAAGCATATATTATTCGTTCCTGTTTTTTGACCTCCATCCAAGCACAAGATTTGAGCTCTTTGAAAGGTACTTTCTATAGCTTTCTTTTCATGTTTCCGGTTTCAGTTGGGGCCTAGAGTAAGGAAGATCAAAGTTGAGCGAAACACTAGAGTAAAAATGAAAGCTTTTTTTGGAATTCTGGACTACCTATGTTTTTTTTTAAATTAAAAAAGAATTGTTTTGGGTTTGTTTAATTTTAGGATTTTTAAAGCTTTAAATGTTTTTTTGTTTAATTTATAGTAGAATAATGTTTAAAACAATGCTCAATACGTACTAAAAATAAGGGTAGTCTATTTTTTTTTTTTTAAGTTACTGGTCAAGGGATTTCTTTTTAGTCTCCCGTAGGAGATTATTTTTTGCAAGTCCAAAACTTGATTAATTTTTATTTTCTTTTTCCAAAAAACTTTTGCTTTTAAAAAAAAGAAAAGAAAAGGATGCACTTCTTTCTTCTCTTCCCAAGATGCTGCAGTTCCTTTTATTTTATTTTTATTCTTCTCCAGTTTAGATACTCCAGTGATTTAATACTCTGTAGCCCGGCCTATTGGCCTGTATCGCTTTGGATGTTTGGTGGTGGAGAGTGAAATCTAATTAAGTCCATCATTTGAGTAAAATCAGATCATGTTTCATTCGTTTCATTGTTGACCCAAGAATTTTCAAATTGAGAAGGAGATAGGATAGGATAACACAAATAATCCTCCTTTTCATTATCAAAACTAACTATTATAGCTAAGTAAATATAATTAGAAATTTAAATTTGTAAGGGATAAAATGAGACATTTCTTATTTTTTAGAGATCAAAATGAAATTAACCCTAATTTTTATTTACTAAATGTGACATATAATTTTGTAAAAAAATTCCTAGAGTTTGGATCAATTTTCTTTGTCAGTGAGTTATGATTTTAGAGAGAAAGGAATAAATAACCGTTTTCAAAAAATAATTAAAATAAACAATAAGTTTTTAAAATATTTAAAATAAATAATAAATTTATCATTTAAATAACTTATTTACGTCAGGTAAATGATTATATATCATTTACCTAATAAATATATTATTTTTTAAAATATTTTAAAACATGTTATTTATTTTAATTATTTTCGTAAAAATACTATTAAATTACTATAATTTTCCATGATTTTTTATATGTCTCTTGATGAAAGTGGGCCATCTGCATTTATCTCTTATCTAGAACATGCAAATTCTAGCGTACATGCACAATTACATCTTGATCAAGACTTCGATATTTTTCTCTTTTTATTTTTCCTATTTTATTGACCTTTGTATCTTTGAAACTTCTTATCATCTGTTCACTTTTATTTTTAAAACGTGAAACTGCTTCTTAGATTTCTATTGCAATGAGCTGTCCAATTTCATAACAGATCTAGGTATAATTTATGATGTTTCTACTACTTCTTTGGTGTGTTGATGTCTTATTTTATGGTATTATGAGAAGGGGAATTCCACAATGAGATCCTCTCACTTTACCTTATCATTGGGGTAAAAAATTTTTGTCATTAGGTGACTTTTGAGGGTTGTGATTTAAAGGATGCACCAAACATTTTAAGAAGCATTACAACTAATTACAACTTAAAAAAACTGTTCAGAATTTCAATAATTTAAAAAATATTTCCAAAAAAAAAAAAAAACCTAAGTTTTGGCGATACAGTTACCAACCGTGGTTCCCCTGGAGAGGCGACGACCGGACTGAGAATCGGGTCAGAGGGAAGGACGGAGGGGGCGACTTTCCGACAGAGATGACGGCGTAGGAACGCCATGGCCGACGATCGACCTGCGCAGATCTGCCTACCATGGTGGTGCTACTCACGAAGTGGTCGACGTTGGAAAGCTTACGACGTTGGCGGAGGTGATTCGCTGTCACGCTGGAACTGCAACCACCGGCAAGCTCCTCTGACCTCAGAATTTCAGAGAAGCAAGAACAGCATGGAGCTGCGATGGATCTGGAAAATCATGATGGTCGACGTTCCCTCTACCGTCAAGCCGTCCAGACCCTTGAACGGTTGCGACAACAAGAATCCACTATTTAATTAAATAAATATAAGTTTTTGTGAAACATAACAAATTATAACATATTTTTATTTTTCAATTAAAACAGATTTACTTATTTACAATTTTATCCTTTTCTCTCTCCTCACTCTCTCTTTCTTCCCTTAGTCTTTCTCTCTCTCTATCTATCTCGTTAATTTACCATCACCGATGACCGACAGCAATGACGAAGAATGGCGGCAAAGGATCGCAACAACTACGAGGCTACTCCAGATGACTTCTCAGATCCCCCAGTGCGGAGATGAGGTTCGCAAGCGATCCATCTTTGGGCTCCAGGAGCATGGCGATCTCCAGGTTTTGTGAGCTTCAATCGCTCAACGGCTTTTAAGGTTCGCGATTGACGAGGACCCGAGGACCTGAGCTTCGATCTCTGCAAACTCCCCAGTGACATCACAAGCTCGATCGCGATGTCTAGACTAGTCGTGCGTCTTTCTCTGGTGATATGGCAACTACAACGGAACTTTTCCGGAACCTCGCTTCGTCGTTCATCATCATCGCTCTTCTTTTCCGACGATGGGAGTGGTGGTTGTGGCTATTTTAATTTCCTAGGGTTTCCAATTTGGGAATTTTTCATTTAGGGGTTTTTTCTTTTTCTTTTTTTTTTTTGTTTTTTAAACTAGCGGTGGAAATGATAATTAATAAATAAATAAAATTCTATTTTTCACCTTTTATTTACAAGAAAATAATACACAAAAATTAATAAATCCAATTATTTTCCTATTTTTCTTTTCAATTTATGATTGTTTGATAAATCCAATTTGAAAAAAAAAATTATAAATCTAATTATTTACCAGTAAATCCTTAAAAAATTGTAAATCCAAGTATTTACTAAGAAATCTTTTATATACTCAGACTTTGAAAACAAAAAAACTGTAAATCCAATTATTTAATAATAAATCCTTTTATATACTCTAAATCTTTTCCACACTCTGATTTTGAAAAAAAAAATTGAAAATTCAATTATTTATTAGTAAATCCTTTTATAGATTCTGATTTTGAAAAAAAAAAAAAAAAAGACGAAGTCTAATTATTTCCTAATAAATTCTAAAAAAAAATTGTAAATCCAAATATCTAATAGGAAATCCTTTATATACCCAGATTTTGAATAAATAAATAAACTGTAAATCCAATTATTTTCCAGTAAATCCTTATATACACTTTAATTTTAAAAAAAAATGTAAATATTGAATTTATGATATACTGATTTTTTAAATTGTTGTAAATATGTGAATTCACATAGTAAATATGGGATTGCCATAGTAAATATTAAGATTTAGTGAAATACAAAAAGTCTACAAAACACTCTAAAAAAGAATTTTTAAATTCGGATTTATGTGAAGATAACAAAAATTATAAACTTAATCAACTAATGAATTTATCGATTAAGTATTTTTTTTTTTTTTGAATAAGAATCACTTTATTAAGTAAAAGCATCAATAGAAACAACATTAGAGACTACATTGGGAGTCTCACTAATCCATACATTAATACGATTAGAATTGAAACCAAATCTAGCTAAAAGATGAGCAACGTGATTCGCACTTCGACAAATATGATGAATACCTGTACTCCGCAATTGGACACACAACTGATGAACATCCTCCAAAATCGGACCTTCCAAAGAAAGCTCCCGATTATCCGCAGCAGCTGAGACGACATTGATTGCGTCAGTTTCCACCTCAAGGTTAACACACTCTATTTCCTTAGCAAATCTCAAACCTTCACGAAGAGCTATGCATTCAGCCAAAAAAGGGGAAAATTTCCCTTCAACTGATTTTGCCACAGCGCCTAAAATAAACCCCTTCTCATCACGGATAGCAGCACCTATACCAATGTGGCCCGACCCCGGGAAGACCGAAGCATCAACATTTAACTTGAGATAACCCGATTGAGGTGGCAACCAAACATCTGAGCCTATGGCTTGTGATTGGGTCGGAACCCTATTCAAAGCCTGCCATTCACCATAACTGGCAATACTCAAATCAAAAATAGCTTGCGGGTCTTCAACCCCTCCACCATGGACAACCTTATTCCTCTCACTCCATAATTTCCAAGCTAACCAACACACCAGAGCAAAATCCTCCAAAGAAACTTCTGATTGCACAATTCTTAAGAAATCTGCAAATGGGAAAGCCCTCATATTCTCAATTACCTTCCAAAACCGAGAAATCTTCCACACCGCTTGTGATATCGGGCAATCGAGGATTGCGTGGGAAATGGATTCCATGCCATCATTGCATCTAGGGCAAACAACATCACATTCAATACCTCTATAGCTTAAGGAAACCATCGTGGGAAGAATATCATGGAAAGCACGCCATATAAACAACCGGGCTTTGGGAGGAATTGGTAAACTCCACATTTTCCTCCACCATAAAACATCTGAATTGACAATGGAAGAAGACCCACTACGCTTAGACTCCATAATAACCCTATACCCAGAACGTACCTTATAAAGACCTTTGGAATCAAAATGCCAAGCCCATTTATCACCACCAACACCATCTCCTAGAGGGATACCCATAATAAGTTCTTGGTCAATCGGCCAAAGAATATTCTCGATCTTACCCTTATCCCAGACACGGTTCCCTTCCACCATCAAATCAGCCACCTTCAAAAGTTCCCCTCCCACTGGCATCTTAGTTATCACACGAAAGGATGAAGGTCTCGGAAGCCATGGATCGCCAAAAACTCGAGTCGAAAGCCCATCCCCAATACGATGTCGAAGCCCAAGATTAATAACATTTCGTCCCCATAAAATACTCCTCCATAGATAGGACGCACCACTCCTCGCCTTTGCCTCAAGAAAATTGACACCTGAGAAATACTTGTCTTTTAAAACTCGAGCAACCAAAGAATCTGGATTTTGTAGGATTCTCCAAGACTGTTTCGCAACCAAAGCTTGATTAAAAGCCATAACATCCCGAAAACCAAGACCACCTTCCTCCTTTCTCCAACATAATTTCTCCCAACGCCACCAGTGTAGTTTCCTTGACTCGACTTCACTACCCCACCAGAACCTAGCCATCATGGCTTGGAGATCATCACAAAGAGCAGCTGGAAGACGAAAAACACTCATAGTATAAGTTGGTACTGACTGCGCCACTGATTTAACAAGAAGTTCCCGACCCCCCATCGAAAATAATTTCCCACGCCATAACTGCATTTTACTCCAAACTCTCTCTTTAATTGCTCTAAATGCTTCTCTTTTACCCCTGCCCACCAACGTAGGAAGACCCAAATATTTATCATGAGATTGTGTTTGCCCCAGCCCCAACATACCAAGGATAGAAGTACGCAATTCAACCCGAACATTCTTGCTAAATGTGATAGCAGATTTTTGCATATTAATGAATTGCCCTGAAGCCTTTTCATAGATAGCCAAAATCTCTCTAATCTGCAAACACTCATCAAGAGAAGCCCGACAAAACATGAGACTATCATCTGCGAAAAAAAGGTGACTAACCTTTGGTCCCATACGCGAACAAGAGAACCCAGAGATAGAAGACTCCCTTTCTGCAGTCGAAAGAAGACCCGATAGACCTTCGGCACATAAAAGAAAGAGATAGGGGAAAGTGGGCACCCCTGCCTCAAACCACGGGAAGATGTTAGTTGACCACAAGGATCCCCATTAACCACAAAAGAAAGAGTAGAAGTGGTAACACAATCCGTAACCACTCTAATCCACGCATCCGGGAAACCCATCTTCCGCATAACACCGAAAAGAAACGACCATTCAACACGATCATAAGCTTTACTCATATCCAACTTCAATGCCATCCAGCCCTTCCTACCCGAGTGAATTTTACCAAGAGAGTGCATTAGCTCAAAAGCTACTATAACATTATCAGTGATTAAACGTCCCGGAACAAAAGCACTTTGATTGGCTGAAATTAAGGATGGTAAAATAGTCTTCAAACGAAAGGCAAGGGCCTTTGTAACAATCTTGTAAATTACATTACAAAGGCTAATGGGACGAAAATCCGCCATCTTCCTAGGAGCCGCCACCTTAGGTATAAGAGCAACATTAGTACTATTGAACGGTCGAATCGAGTATTTCCCTTCCAGAATCCCAATACAGACGCGAGAAATCTCATGGCCTAACACCGACCAATTTTTCTGGAAGAAAATAGCATGGAACCCATCAGGACCCGGAGCCTTAGACGGCCCCAAACTAAAAACCGCCCGTCGAATATCTTCTATCGAATAAGGGGAGATGAGAAAATCACTCATTGTATTATTAATTTTCCTGTCAATGCAATTAAGTACTACCTCAACATCCGATGCCTGAGGATTTGAAGAGGAAAAAATCTCCGAGAAATAATAACAGACCACATCCTTAATCTCCTTATCATCTTCCCTCCAATGGCCCTCCCTATCTTCCAAGCCCAGAATCTCACTCTTTTTCTTCCTAGAGGAGGCTTTAGCATGAAAAAATTTAGTATTTCTATCCCCGTTTCTGAGCCACTCCACTCTCGATCTCTGATGCCAATATTCTTCCTCCCACCCTAAAACCTTATCAAACTCCTTTTCTACCTCTCGAATTCTAACCATAGACTCACTATCGCGAGGCCCCTTATGAAGTGCCTCCACCGATTGTTGAAGTCTGGCCACTCTTTTAGGGATGTTGCCAAATATCCTTGATCCCCATCTCCTTAAAGATCCAACACAAGAGGTCAATCCAGAAACAAGTCGACGTGGGGAGCCATCAAGTTGTAGATTCTTCCAACAATCCTCAACAATCCTGGAACATTCCACATGTTTCACCCATAAAGGCTCAAACCGGAACCCACTAGACTTCATTTTATTATTCTGTCTCCTGTTCGGTGCAGGTTGGAGCAAAATGGCCCTATGATCAGACCCCCAAAAATCCAGAACAACCACCTTAGCTCTCCGAAATTTAAGTCGCCAGCTAGTATTAGCAACAAAACGATCAAGGCGAACTTGGATATTTGCATCACCGCTTCTACGATTATCCCATGTTAGTTTTGGTCCAACAAAACCCATATCTGTCAAATCACACCAATCCAAAGCCTCCCTAAACTTCAATATCTCATTAAGAGACCGCTCACCTCCACCGACAACTTCCGACGGATTTAGAATCTCATTAAAATCACCGCCACATAGCCACGGCACCGCCGGATTCGTACGCAAACGCTTCAGCAATTCCCAAGCATGACGACGAGTCTTTTTTTTCGATGGACCGTAAAATCCCGTGAACTGCCATTTATCACCAAGGTTAGAGATAACATCAACATCAATGTGCGAACGCGAGGAGCTACGAAAATGAACTTGCCAAGTGTCCCTCCAAAGCAGCGAAAGACCACCACTTCGGCCCTCACAATTTACATAAAACATACCATCAAAGCCTAACATTCTCCTTAGATTAGCCGCTCTCCTCCCAAACAATCTGGTCTCTGAAAGAAAGACCAAACCTGGGGAAGTACTTCGGATAAGTTTCCGAAGCCTTTTAAACGCTCGGGGATTCCCCAAACCCCGAACGTTCCAGCAAAGAACATTCATTGGCCTTGGCGGGGCTGAACCATAGCCTCCGCCAATTCAGCAACATCCGTAAAAGGTCCATCAGTTCTTCGTAGTTTAGTCGCATCACCAGCAACCAAATCCACTTCTATTTTTCTCTTTGCATTCTTCGGCTTCATTAATGAGGAGGAACCTACACCACTAACACCTTTAAGCCGTGCCTCCTTCTTCCATTTGCCGGCGCCTTTTTTAACTGACTTTGCCACTCCAGCCGAGAAAATAAATCCATCTGCTGGCCTATCCTCCACGTGAACAGTACCATGCATGCTACTTGTATTTGGCAATAATAACTCGGGCACTGAGGAAGAAAGTTTAACACTAGACCCAGCTGTGAGTGATTTATCCTCAAAACACACCGTTTCATTAATGGGTGTTGTGCCACTCACGTGACTGGGCAAGGGCATGTCATTTGTCAAACCCATCCCTGAATTTGAAAGTTTGTTGCCCGGCTTCATCGCGCTCGCCTCCCCCGAATCACGTTTCACCTTAGGGATTAACTCAAGCTCCCTAGAAATCGGGATTTGTAGATCAGGTGAATCCCGAATTTTCTCCATCGTTCTTGAAGGCTGATCTTCAGTCAGAAAATTCTGAGCAGCCGGCCCGGAAAGTTGTGGACTACCCAACCGTTCACTCCGACTAGACACCGGGATTTGCCGATCATGTGAATCCTGAATATTCGCCACCGTTCTGAAGGATTGATTTTCAACCGGCCTGGAGAGTTGTGGACTGCCCAAACGTTTACTCCGACTACTGTTGCCGTCACGACGTTCTCCACCAACCTTCCCCACCCCTATGGATCGGTCACTCCGAGCATCCACCCTTAAATCCGGACTGTAAAGCAAGCATTCAGACGCATTCGCATACCGAACCGTAGCATCAAAACACTCCAATCTCCCGTGACCAATTCGACCACAACCAAAGCAAAAATCTGGCAGCCTTTCATATTTGAAATTCGTCCAAACCTTAGCACCATTACTCCCAAGTTGCATCATCGCCCCCCTCCGTAGAGGCTTGGAAATATCAATTTGCACTCTCAAACGCATATACATCCCCAAACAACGACCATTTTTATCCGTAACCACATCTAAGAATCTCCCAATCCCGTTCCCTATCTTCTCACCAATCTCCCGGATCATCCCATCATACGGGAGATTATAAACTCTAATCCAAAAACACGTAAGACACCAATTATCCCACTGTAAAACTTCATCACCATTGACAACTTTCAGAAGAAACAACGATCTATTAAATGACCAGGGTTCCATTGCCAACACTCTAGCCCTATCCTGCTCCTTCTCAAAAGAAAAAAGAAAAGTATCACGTTCGATTACCTGAGCCGAGAGATCACCATCAGCAGCCCACATCTTGACCATGGTAGACATCACCGAACCCTTATTATGAGGTTTGGAAGATAAGATTTTCCCCAGCAGTCCAAATCTCGCCTCCTTTCGAGCCTTCTCTACAACATCATCAGGAATACCAATCACCATAGCTTCCTCCTCCGTGATCGAGAAAGAACTCATACGTCCTAGCATCTCTTCCATAGTCACCGCCACAACTCTCACCAAGAGGGAGAGACAACTCCTCTCATAGATGACCTAGAGAGACTTTTTTTTTAAATCCTATCATAAAACTCATTTTTTAAAAATTTTATTTATCGATTAAGTATTAGATTTACCTAGTAAACATTGTCATTTTTAATAAATACTATAATGTAAATATTTGTATTTACTAGTAAATACTATAATGTAAGTATGTGGATTTACTAAAAAAAAATATAGAGAATGTGATTAAAAGATTTTTTCAGCAAATAATATATTTACAAGTAAATAAAGTATTTACCAGTAAATATATCTATTTGCTCTAACTGAAAAATATATTTACTCCTAAATAAAATTTTTACCACTTTTTGTTTTTTTATTCTTATTTTAAAACCTTTTTATTGTTTTTTTTTTCTTTTTCCAAAATGCATTTTTTAATTTAATTTATATCCACCCCAAAAACTATTGAAAATCTTAAAACCACCTCCAAATCTTTATCCCCAAAGCTGTCAGAGAAGTCGTCGCCTGAGAAGACGACGACCTCGGCGACTCGGAGGAAGCAGGCTCGCGCGAGATGGCTGGTGACGCTACGCCGACGCCACCGAGAATCGCGAGTTTTTAGATTACGATTTTGGATGTGTTTTTGTATCGCGATTCTCCAGCAATCCTGGCCGGCGATCTCGCCTTGACGGTGGTTGCTTGCTACAGGGACAGCTAGCAGACAGGAGAAGAGGTAGAAATCGACGGCGACTGCGATTTCTTCAGTGGCGGAGAGAAGGTGAGCGATGGACGGTGCGATACTCGGTTCCGCGACTTTCCGGCGTGGGGATTGAGATGATCCGAATCTTGCGATGGTAGCAGCGACTGGAACGGCAAGCGTGCTCGCGATGGCGACGACGTCCGGAACGGCTAGCATGCTCGCGACGTCAACGGTGGCTGGAATTGGAATGTTAAATTCTTCTATTACTTTAAAACATTATCTTGTATTATGTTATGCTATTTTCACTAATCACCCATAAATAATAAAGGCAAATATTGTTGTCTTGGTCAAGACTGAAGATGATAAATTTGCGCACTTTGTAGATGTTAGCTGGCTTTTTTCTTTTTTTTTGTTTTTATAATTATAATCAACTTCATAATTTTTCGTTCTTTTTGGAAAAATTTCGTAGTAGTACTTAATTAGTAGATTTTGGAAGCCTTTAAATAATTATATATATATGAAGCTGAGTCATCCTCAATTAACTCTATGAAGGTGTATCTGCCATAAATGTTCTTTTTAGTTTTTAAACAAAATTTCAAGAGGCAAAAGCACAACATGTTATAGGTAAGATGTCAAGTTTTCTACTGCAGCTGTGGATTTTTAATTTTAGCTGCACATTGCTGTGGTATTTAGAAGAAGAACCAGAAAGGAATTATTATTTTGAAAAAAAAAACAGAAAAGAACTGAAAAAAAAAAGAAAGAGAGAGAGAGAGAGTTTTATGTGATTTTGATGATATAAGTGAGATTAATATACAACCTTCTTCTTACTCTTCTTATAAACCAAAAGAAACAAAGAAAGAAAACAGGGAAAGTAAAACTTTTTCCCCCCTTTTAACTAGTTTGTTTTTGTTTTGTGTTGTTTTCGTTTTTTTTTTTTTAATTTGTTTTGTTTTTAACTAGTTGATCATTTTGGTCCAAAATTTTTGCTATAGGACATAGCTTTCATGATGGGACCACAATCAATTAAATGCATTCAATTATTTTTTCTTTTCTTTTCTTTTCTTAATGCATTCTATTCTTCATACAATTGTTCTGAGCTTGTTATCTCCTTTATTTATTATTATTATTATTGTTATTATTTTGATCTGATGTTATCGGCATTTTCGTTATTATTATTATTAATTTGATCTAATGTTATCTCCTTTATTTATCATTAGGAGTTTATACTTTGCATAGTGCCCAGTCTGCCTAAACAAAGAAGGCACGTTTATGATCCTACACCCAAAAAAGTAAATAATAATAATAATAATAATAATATAACAGTTAAGTAATTAAACTTAAAGAGTCTATTTAGATAAAGAATTTTGTATAAATATAACCCCCACTAGAACCTTACCCTTTAGGTTTTATATATTTATAATATTTAAAGTTTATATTCATTGTTGACCGCAGAATTTTCTGTAGCTATCTTTACATTTTACATTGGGGAATTAGGGTAAAGAAAGATTACCAATTTCTTTTTCAAGAGATTTGTTTTCGAATAAGCATTATAATTCTTCTTTCTTTCCTAAAAATTTTAGTAATGCTTGCAGTCCTCAGTTAGCTATAGGATGGTGTATTTGCGATTTTTTTTTTTCAAATTTTTTTTTTTTTGGTAGGTAGGTGCAAAAGAAGATGTCCGATGAAGACCACAATCGCGGGTTGGAAGGCACAGAAATTCAAGAGGAGAGCGAACAAGTTAAGATATCAACATCGCAGAGTCAAGCTAACTCAAGCCATAATGAAGTTGTTTTGAATATTAGAGTTGAGAAACTGCTTCCTGAACTAGGACAGCTGCAAAAACAATTTTACCCAACAGAGAGGGAAAGGGAGCGCCAAAAAATCAAAGTTGAGATAAAAAAGTTTCCAGAGATCATGAAGAGAATTAAGAAATTCGAAAAGTATTTTACGCCAGAGTGGACATTCGGTCCGATTCATTATCGCCATTCTTTAAAACATGACATAAAGCTTAAATTGGCAGCACTATTCATTTCGGTAAACGGCAATCCAACGGAAAATATATTTGAAGACTACAAGACGAACATGGATGCCATAAGGGCGTGCTTCGGTAAGGACATAATTTCTGACATAGGAGGTGAGGAATTGATGGGGTTGTTGTTCTTGGATGGGTGTGCAATGCTAGGGTTCATACACTGCTATGTGAACTGGCGGTTAAAAGAGGTTGGCATCAGTGATGTTGAGGCAGCCGATATCGAGCGGGATTTGCTTTTGCTAGAGAACCAAATACCATTTCAAGTCCTTGAGGTGCTGATTAACTCGGGAACGAATGAAGGACAACAACGCCTGAAGGATAGTTTGGTCAAATTCATTT
This sequence comes from Ficus hispida, assembly GCA_025413025.1. NCBI lineage: Eukaryota > Viridiplantae > Streptophyta > Magnoliopsida > Rosales > Moraceae > Ficus > Ficus hispida. Next base: position 2,901,507 of record CM046362.1, read on the forward strand.
ATCTTATTAGCATGGGTACTTTTCCAGGGCACTCTACCGAAGGCTTGTATGAAAATTTGGAAAAATATTGTTTCTTTCCAGAAATAAACAAGAATCGAAAGGCGGTTCACCTTCTTGATGCTTTCAGAAAAGCACTCTTGTTCAACCCTTCTTCGTTTGATCTCTTTCGGTGCTTGCTAACTGTCATTCGTGGAACCTTCTGGATTTTATGTTCTTGTGGTTGTTTAGCCATTAGTTATTTTCTGGGGCGCTTCAAACCAGAACCTCAATATAACATCGTATCTCTTTTTAGGAGGGTCAAGGAGTTTTTTTTCAGTGTTCAGGAACTTAAAGCAGCAGGATTAAAGTTCAAGCCAAGTCATTCTTTGAAAACCGTATCTTTTCAATCTCTATTCTTTTTTAGACCTCAACTCATGCTTCCCACATTAATTGTAGATGATTCGACGGCATCTAAGTTGGTCAATCTTGTCGCCTATGAGATGTGCTTATCTGAATCTCGTCCAAATAAAAAACCTTGGGTTACTTCTTACGTGAACTTGCTAGATTCACTCGTTGATAATGAACAAGACATTAAGGACCTAAGGGCAGCTGGCATTCTTCGGAACACTCTCAGTACCGATCTACTTGCGGCTGAATTGATCAATAACGTAGGCACTGGATGCATTGCACCAAGCGAAGATGCTTATATGGATGTCAAAGAAAAAATAGACAACTATTACAGAACAACGTGTGTGATCTGGATGGCTCAATTCTGTAGTACCCACTTCAGTACCCCATGGACTATTACGGCCCTCTTTGCCGCTACAGCGGTACTCGTATTAACAGCTATTCAAACTTGGTACGCCGTGAATCCAAAAAAGTGAAAGGTACAAAATGCTTCATAACTTTCCCAATTTACTAATAGCTGATTTCATTTCAAATGTTTCAGTTTGTTCACCAACATTGCTTCTTTGACAATCTAATCCAGGGATTCCACAAAGGGGCAAACATAAACCGATTCTAGAGATGTTTACTTCTTTCTAGTATCTGCCATATTGCTGTCGAATCCGAGTCAAGACTGTCTTTGGGAAGATCTATCACTTGTTTTCCTCTGTTTCTTATTCCCCTTTTTTTTTTGGATAAGCTATCAATATATTGTTACTATTTCTGATGTTTCCTTCAAATTTGCTGTCTTAATGTTGTTTGAGTGTATGTTTTCCTTGGGTTCGTTCAAGTGCACTTCCTTGTGTGACTCGTTTGCGTCTTTTTGTGTTAATAGTTTTACCGTTATTAATATTCTCATGGATTGTACTAAATGGAAAATTCAAGTTTACTTTGTGTTTTCTTTCTTTTATTTTCCTATTAGAAATCTGTGTATGCTTGTTGTATTATCTCAACATTTATTATTTCTGCTTTTCACAAAACTCCTCTTGGCCAAGGGGGGAAAAAACAAAAAAACTAAAAACTAAAAAAAAAAAAAAAAAACGAAGTTTAAAGTTTTGGATTGATTTTCTCACGCAAGAAATTTTCTATAATGACTGTATGTTTGCCATTGTTTACTGAAATCCCTCCTAAAAGATTAGTAACGTGGATAGATGCCCTAGAGTCTAATTACCACTAATTCAAAGTATTAATGGATTCAAAATTAGGAAAGTCTAAGAGAGGGAAATAAAAAGAAAGGAAGAAAATTTTTTTCTCATGTTATTTGACACAAGAGAAAAAGAAAAGAGGAAAGAAAATGTCAAATTTACTGTATTTTTTTAATTATACCCTGCTATAAAGTAGAAGATGAAGATGAAGTAAGGACAAAATTGTTATTTTAAATACCATATTTTTGTCAAGCTTTTCCCTTCTCTTTTATTTTCGATGTTGGAAGGAATGTTTGGATTGCATACTCATTTTTGAATTGAAAATTTTTCTTTTCTAAATGAGAAAGTCATTTCATTTTCAGAATAAGATGACGTTTTGATGTGTAAAATATTTTCCTTCTTGAAAAAAAAAAAGAGTCTAAAATTTGTTCGAAAAGTAATAAAATTAGAAGAAATGAAGTTGAGAATAGTGTATTGGGAGAAGAATTCAAAAACATTTTAAAAGTGCACTGTACAAAATATATTTGAGAATGCATGTCTAGCCTTTTTTTCAAAATGATAAGAATGATGGAAAAAAAAAAAAAACAACATTTTGTTAATTTTTCACCCATTTTGAAAATGGCCATACAAAACAAATAGGGGATAAAATATGATGAGCCCTGTGGACTTGCAACTTTCTTTTTTTCCCCATTTTTCACGCTATACCAAACAACCTAATATTTTTCCTTTCTTAAATCCCTCTTTCAATGTCTATCAATGTTAGAGAGATTTTTTTTTTTTTTTTTTTTTTTTTTTTTTTTTTTTTTTTTTAAGGTAAGTGAGAGAGATCTCAATATCTTGTTTTCCATCTCTTTAATTGGTTCAAGTCTGAAACATAGCCAACTACAAAAGAGCAGCAAACATGTATTTTTGCCATTTGAACTTTTGCCAAAAATAATAATAATTACTATAATAATAAATAAAATAAAATAAAATAAATGTAAGGAATATATTCATGTGATGACAACAAGCTAACGCAATGATTTCTAGCAGGGGAATGCGATGATTAGAGTGAAGAAGTAGAATTTCAAACTGCTAACAGATTGGTTTTTCATCTTTTCTTTAAAGGTTAATTTGTTAAGCACAGTGATTTAATATCCTTATATGTCTGGTATTGTTGTTGTGTATTTATGATATGAAACGCATGTTTTTTTTTTTTTTTTTTTTTAAACTCTTAATAGGAAAGAGAGAGAAAAAGAAAAAGACCATAGAAGAAGCAGAGGCCTTTGTACATAGTCCAAGACAACATAAAATACTCAAACGACTCCTGTAAGAAAGTACAATCTTCTTATGAAAAAAAAAAAAAGGAAGTGCAATCTTGAACGTAAAAAACACAAACAACTGCTGAACAGCAAATTTGAAGCAGACATAAAAAGTACCATGCAACGACTTTTGATAGTTCAAAGGAAAAAAAAATAATAATAATAATAAAAAAATTCTGTAACATCATCCCAATGAAAGTCTCAACTCAGACTAGCTTGCGATTCCAATCTAACAGCCACATGGATAGCTGCTCTGCATTTTGCAAATGCTCGAGAGAACTTACCATTGCCAGAGTCGGTATATGTTCAAACATATTTGCGGTATCCCTGGATCAAATTATCAAATTAGAAAATCTTAATAAAAATCACAGATTCGAAATTTTTTTTTTTGCAAATGGCTCATTTTACGCTGCACTAGCTAGAACTTAAACCGGATTCATGTTATCCAACTGATCTAAAGTTGTGGTTTTTTTTATTATTAGTTAGATAACATGAATTCAGTTCATTATCTGGTTCAATTAGACACCTAACAGTCATTTTATCAAATTATCATCTATTTATGTTTCATTCTATCACTTTTCAATATTTTCTATAATAGAGAGACTAATAGTGAAATATTTGATAAGCTTGAGTGTCCATAATTTAGTATTTTAAGTTCTAAAATTCAAATAAATTAATCCTTTTCTTTAAATAATGAGACTATTTTCACAACGAAAAACTTAAATAAAATAAAGTCATTAAGACACTCTTTTCTTTCATGAAGCTATTATTTAATCTGATAAAACAAATTTTAACCCTTTCAATAAAATAACATATGGAGGATAGGTCGACATCAAAATATACTTTAACGTTGTTGTCGTCAATAAATGTAAAACACCACACAAGTAGTAACTAAATAGAATTTCGGATTATTTTAATCTGTCTACGTCATTTTTATTTTATCCCATAAACGTTAAAAAATCATGCATTATCATCTGAAATTTGAATTAGTCCCACTTAATCTCCTTTATTAGAATTAATTTCGGACAAAACATAAAAATAAAAATAAAAATAAAAATAAATGCGATCATTGTAACCTTTTTTCCATTTGTTTTAGAAACCAATGCCACACTATCCAAATCGACTCGGTTATTATTCCACTCCATCAACACAGGATGTAAGCCAGTTCTCCTCCTGGAGAAACCTTTTAGCGATTCAAAATTTTTAGGAAGAATTAATAAACTCCTTTTCCCGTTAATTAAAACCAAAATAAACGAATTTTCCTCTCACTCTCTCTCTCATTTTTGGCTAAGAATTCTGTGAACGACGTTAGTCCTTGCGGTTTCTTTGGAAGTTACTTGTCTCTATATTTTTTTATATATGAAATTCTTGTTTACATTAATAAGCTGCTGACACTTGAAAAAAAAAACAAACAAACAAAACAAACAAACAAACATATAATTTGTTTCTTCTTTTCAACTTGGTTCTCTGATCTCGATTCAAGTCCAAGATATGAACTTCTTCGAGAGGTACTTTTTGTAGTTTTCTTTTCACTTATACATATTCAGGAATAGGGTAAAGAAAGATTTGCTTTCTTTTTTTTTTTTTTTTTTTCAGGAGTATTTAGCTATATCATATCATCAACTTAATGGCTTTTGTAGTACTTGTGTTTGCTTTTTCTTGATGAATTTTGAAATTGTTTGGTCTATTAAAATGTAACAGAAGTTTATAGGGACCAACTTTGTTAGTAAGTTTATAAGCCATAAAAACTTGAATTTGTCTTTCTCTTTTTAGCTAGAAATTAAAGAAAATGGCCGGGTTTTCTCTTAGAACTTATATCAACTTTATATATAAAACGAAGTTAAAAACTTACGGACACACTTGCGAAACTCCTACTAGTTGCTCTTAAATCGTCCCTGTTTTTCGACCTCCATCCAAGCACAAGATTTGAGCTCTTTGAAAGGTACTTTCTGTTGCTTTCTTTTCATGTTTCCGGGTTCAGTTGGGGCCTAGAGAAAGGAAGATCACAGTTGAGCTAAAGACTAAAGTAAAAATGAAAGCTTTTTTTTTGGAATTCTGGACTACCTATGGGTTCGTTTGGTGAATGAGTTTGAGTTGAGTTTTTGAAGTTGAAATAGTAAATTTTGTTAACTTTTTGAGAAAAAAGACAAAATTTTGAGGAAAAAGACAAAATTTGAGCTTGAAAAATCAAGTTTGAGCTTAGTTTCCAAACAAGTTCTATGTTTTTTTTCTTTTTTTTTAATATAAAAAAGAATTGCTTCTGATTAGTTTAATTTTAGGATTTTTTTTAAGCATTAAATGTTATTTTGTTTAATTTATAGTAAAATAGTGTTTAAAACAATGCTCAATACGTACTAAAAATAAGGGTGGTCTTTTTTTTCTCTTTTTTTTTTTTTTTTAATTTTTAAAGTTACTGGTCAAGGGATTTCTTTTTAGTCACACGTAGGAGATTATTTTTTACAAGTCCAAAACTTGATTAATTTTTCTTTTCTTTTTCCAAAAAAAAAAAAAACTTTTGCTTTAAAAAAAAAAGAAAAGAAAAGAAAAAAAAAGAAAAGGATGCACTTCTTTCTTCTCTTCCCAAGATGCTCCAGTGCTTTTTTTTTTTTTTAGATGCTCCAGTGATTTAATATTCTGTAGCCCGGTCTACTGGCCTGTATCGCTGTAAATGTTTGGTGGTAGAGAGTGAAATCTAATTAGGTCCATCATTTGAGTGAAATTCGATCATGTTTCTTTTGTTTCATTGGTGACCCAAGAATTTTCAAATTGACAAAGAGACAGGATAAGATAACACCAATAATTCTCTTTTTTATTATCAAAACTAACCTATTATAGCTAAGTAAATATAATTAGAAATTTAAAATTGTTAGGGACAAAATGAGATATTTCTTATTCTTCAAGACCAAAATGAAATTAACCCTAATTTTTGTATTGTAAACGTGACATATAATTTTGTAAAAAAATTCCTAAGAGTTTGGATTAATTTTCTTCGTCGGTGAGTTATGATTATAGGGATAAAAGAATAAATAGCCATTTTCAAAAAATAATTAAAGTAAACAATAAGTTTTTAAAATATTTAGATTAAATAACAGATTAATCATTTAAATAATTTATTTATGTCAGATTTATCAGGTAAATAATTTATTTATGTATTGTATATATATTATCTACCTAATAAAATTTTTATTTACTTAATAAATATATTATTTTCTTTAAATATTTTAAAATATATTATTTATTTCAATTATTTTCGTAAAAATACTATTTAATTACTATAATTTTCCATGATTTTTTATGTCTCTTGATGAAAGTGGGCCATCAGCATTTATCTCTGATCTAGAACATGCAAATTCTAGCGTAGGTGTATAACTACATCTTGATCTGGACTTCGATATTTGTCTCCTTTTATTTTTTCTATTTTATTGACCTTTGTATCATTGAAATTTCTCACCACGTGTTCACTTTTATTTTTAAGACGTGAAACTGCTTCTTAGGTTTCTATTGCAATGAGCTGTCCAATTTCATAACAGATCTAGGTATAATTTATGATGTTTCTACTATTTCTTTGGTGTGTTGATGTCTTATTTTCTGGTATCATGAGAAGGGGAATTCCACAATGAGATCCTCTCACTTTACCTTATTATTGGGGTAAAATAATTTTGTCATTAGATCATGACTTTTTGAGGGTTGTGATTTAAAGGATTCACCAAATATTTTAAGAAGCATTACAACTTATTACAACTTACAAAAACTGTTCAGAATTTCAATAATTTAAAAAATATTTCCAAAAAAATTAACAAAAATAAAACCTAAGTTTTTGGCGATACAATTACCAACCGTGGTTCCCCAAGAGAGGCGACGGCCGGACCGAGAATCGGGTCGGAGGGAAGGACGGAGGGGGCGACTTTCTGACAGAGATGACGCCATAGGGACGCCATGGCCGACGATCGACCTGCGCAGATCTGCACTACCATGGTGGTGCTACTCGCAAAGTGGTCGACGCTGGAAAGCTTACGATGTTGGCGGAGGTGACTGGCTGTCACGCTGGAACTGCAACCACCGGCAAGCTCCTTTGACCTCAGAATTTCAGAGAAGCAAGAAGAACATGAAGCTGCGACGGATCTGGAAAATCACGATGGCCAACGTTCCCTCCACCGTCAAGCCGTCCAGACCCTTGAACGGTTGCTACAACAAGAATCCACTATTTAAATAAATAGCATATTTGATATCTACTATATAATTAAATAAATATAAGTTTTTGTGAAACATAATAAATAATAACATATTTTTATTTTTTAATTAAAACAGATTTATTTATTTACAATTTTATCCTTTTCTCTCTCCTCACTCACTCTTTCTTCCCTTCAGTCTTTCTCTCTATGTGCTCTATCTTGTTAATTTACCAAAGCAGGTGTTCACCCACGACTGACAATGATGATGAAGAACAACAGCGAAGGATCGTGACGACTACGAGGCTGCTCCAGATGACTACTCGGATCCCCCCGGTGCGATGATGAGGTTCGCAAGAGATCGATCTCTAGGCTCCAGAAGTGTGGCGATCTTCAGGTTCTGTGAGCTTCAATCGCTCAACGGCTTTTAAGGTTCGCTATCGATGAGGACCCGAGGACCTAGGCTTCGATCTCTGCAAGGATCGATGAGGACCTGAGGTTCGAAGATCGATCGCGAACTCCCCAGCGACATCGCAAGCTCGATCGCGATGTCTAGACTGGTCGCGTGTCTTTCTCTGGCGATAGGGCAACTACAGCGGATCTTTTCCGGAACCTTGCTTCGTCGTTCATCATTGTCGCTCTTCTTTTCCGGCGATGGGAGGGGTGGTTATGGCTATTTCAATTTCCTAGGGTTTCCAATTTGGGAATTTTCCATTTAGGGGTTTTTTCTTTTTCTTTTTATTTTTTTTAACCAGTGGTGGAAATGATAATTAATAAATTAATAAAATTCTCTTTTTCACCTTTTTTTTTTTGAATAAGAGCTATTTTATTATATAATAGCATCAAAGGAAACAGCATTAGAGACTATATTAGGAGTCTCACAAATCCATACATTGGTACAATTGGAATTGAACCCAAATCTAGTTAAAAGATGAGCTACATGATTAGCACTACGCAGAATGTGATAAAACACCTGGATTCCACAACTGGACAAGCAATTATTTAACATCCTCCAGAATCAGACCTTCTAAAGAAAAATCCGTGTTATCCGAAACAACCGAAACGACATTGATGGCATCAGTTTCTACCATAAGAGTAACACTCTCCAATTCCTTCGCAATCATCAAACCTTCACAAAGAGCTATACACTCAGCTAAAAAAGGAGAGAAAGTCCTCTCCATTGATTTAGCTATGGCGCCTAAGATTTTCCCTTTCTCATCACGAATAACGGTACCTAAACCAATATGATCTGATCCTGGTGAGACCGATGCATCAACATTTAGTTTGAGATATCCCGATTGAGGAGGTAACTAAACATCTGAGCCTACTACTTGTGATCGGACCGGAACTTGATGCAGAGCCTGCCATTCGCCAAAACTGGTAATACCCAAGTCAAGAATATCCTGCGGATCACTCTCCTCTCCCCTGTGCACTACCTTGTTTCTCTCACACCACAATTTTCAAGCTAACCAACACACCAACGCAAAATCCTTCAAAGGAATTTTTGACTTTACAATTCTTAAAAAGTCAGCAAATGGGAAATCTCTCCTATTCTCTACTACCTTCTAAAACCGAGAAAACTTTCAAACCGCTCGCGACATCAGACAATCAAGAATTGCATGGGAGATAGACTCCATCTTATCTTTACATTTAGGACAAACCACATCACAGTCAATACCTCTATAACCCAAAGAAACCATCGTCGGGAGAATCTCGTGAGAAGCATGCCACACAAATAGCTGGACCTTGGAAGGTATCGGCAAACTCCACATCTTTCTCCACCAATTAATATCAGTATTGGCATTGGATGAGGACTCTAAACGCTTAGAATCCATGATAGCCCTATACCCCGAACGAACCTTGTAAAGACCTTTGGAATTAAAATGCCAGACCCATTTATCTCCTCCTTCACCATTACCTAGAGGAATACCTCTAATAAGTTCTTGATCGACTGACCAAAGGGTATCATCAATCTTCCCCTTATTCCAGACCCGACAATCTTCCAACATCAGATCAACCACCTTCAAGTGTTCCCCTCCTTCTGGCATTTTAGTAATCACATGAAAAGAAGAAGGTCTTGGAAGCCATGGATCAACAAAAATCCGTGTAGAAAACCATCCCCAATACGACGTCGAAGACCGAGCTTGATGACATTCCGTCCCCACAAAATACTCCTCCACAGATAAGACGCGCCATCCCTTGTTTTTGCCTCAAGAAAGTTTACATTTTTGAAATACTTATCTTTTAAGACTCGAGCAACTTTAGAATCTGGGTCTTGCACAATCCTCCAAGATTGCTTCGCAATCAATGCCTGATTAAAAGCCGAAACATCCCAAAACCCCAGACCACCTTCCACCTTTCTCTGACACAATTTTTCCCACCTTCACCAATGAATTTTCCTTGACTCACCCTCACTCCCCCACCAGAACCTTGCCATCATGGCTTGAAGGTCATCATAAAGAACAACTGGAAGGCGAAAAATGCTCATGGTATAGGTTGGTACTGATTGTGCCACCGATTTGATAAGGAGTTCCCGACCACCCATCGAGAACAATTTTCCTCGCCGTAATTGCATTTTACTCCAAACTTTCTCCTTAATCGTTCTAAATGCTTCTCTTTTTCCCCGTCCCACCAAAGTAGGAAGACCCAGATATTTGTCATGGGGTTGTGTCTGCCCCAGACCAAACGCTCGAAGGATAGAAATTCGAAGTTCAGCGCGAACGTTCTTGCTAAATGTAATAGCAGATTTTTGTCTATTAATAGATTGTCCAGAGCCTTTTCATAAGTTGCCAAAATCTCCCTAATGCGCAAGCACTCATCAAGAGAAGCCCGACAAAACATAAGACTATCATCAGCAAAAAAGAAATGGCTAACCTTTGGTCCATTACGCATACAGGAAAACCCAGAAAATAGAAGAATCCCTTTCAGCATTCGAATGAAGACCCGACAGACCTTCAGCACATAATAGAAAAAGATAGGGAGAAAGTGGGCACCCCTACCTTAATCCACGAGAAGGTACTAGCTGGCCACAAGAATCCCCATTAATAATAAAAGAAAGAGTGGAAGTAGTGTCACAATCCGTGGCCACTCTAATCCACGCATTTGGGAACCCCATCTTTCGCATCACACCAAAAAGAAACGGCCATTCAACACGATCATATGCTTTACTCATATCCAACTTCAAAGCCATCCAACCCTTCCTACCAGTACAACCCTTACTACGTGAATGCATTAGCTCAAAAGCTACTATAACATTATTAGTAACCAAACGTCCCGAAACAAAAGCGCTTTGATTGGCTGAAATTAAAGATGGTAAAATATTCTTCAAACGGAAAGCAAGAACCTTAGTAACAATCTTGTAAATAACATTACACAGACTAATGGGTCGAAAATCCGCCATCTTCCTAGGAGTAGCCACCTTTGGTATAAGAGCAACATTAGTGCTATTGAACGTTCGAATAGAGTGCTTCCCTTCAAGAACACCAATACAAACTTGAGAAATCCCGTGTCCTAACGCTGGAAATTCTCTTTTTCACCTTTATTTGCAAGAAAATAATACATTAAAATTAATAAATCCAATTATTTTTCCTTTTTTTTTTTCTATTTATGATTGTTTGGTAAATCCAATTTAAAAAAAAAAACTATAAATCTAATTATTTACTAGTAAATCCTTAAAAAATTGTAAATCAAAGTATTTACTTGGAAATCTTTTATATACTCAGATTTTGGAAAAAAAAACTGTAAATCCAATTATTTACTAATAAATCCTTTTATATACTCTAAATCAAATTTTTTTTACGAATAAATCTTTTATATACTCTGATTTTGAAAAAAAATTGAAAATCCAATTATTTACTAGTAAATCCTTTTTAGACTTTTTTTTTAAAAAAAAAAATCCTTTTATAGACTCTAATTAAAAAAAAAAAAAAGACTGTAAGTCTAATTAATTTCTAATAAATTCTAAAAAAACTGTAAATCCAAATATCTATTAGGAAATCCTTTATATACTCAAATTTTGAATAAATAAATAAAATGCAAATCCAATTATTTTCTAATAAATCCTTTTATACACTTTGATTTTGAAAAAGAAAATGTAAATATTGAATTTATGATATACTAATTTTTTAAAATGTTGTAAATATTTGAATTCACATAGTAAATAACGGATTGACATAGTAAATATTAAGATTTAGAGAAATATAAAAAATCTACAAAACAATCTAAAAAAGAATTTTTAAATTTGGATTTCCGTGAAGATAACAAAAATTATAAATTAAATCAACTAATGGATTTATTGATTAAATATCAGATTTATCAAGTAAACATTGCATTTTCTAATAAATACTATAATGTAAATATTTGTATTTACTAGTAAATACTATAATGTAATTACGTGGATTTACTAAAAAAAATATAGAGAATGTGATTAAAAGATTTTTTGAGCAAATAATAGATTTACAAGTAAGTAAAGTATTTATCAGTAATCATATCTATTTGCTCTAACTGAAAAATATATTTACTCCTAAATAAAATTTTTACCACTTTTTATTTTTTTTATTCCTATTTTAAAACCTTTTTATTGTTTTTTTTTTCCTTTTTCAGAAATGCATTTTTTAATTTAATTTATATCCACCCCAAAAACTATTGAAAATCTTGAAACTACCTCCAAATCTTTATCCGCAAAGCTGTCGAAGAAGAAGTCGTCGCCTGAGAAGACGACAACCTAGGCGACTCAGAGGAAGCAGGCTCGCGCGAGATGGCTGGTGACGCTACGCCGACGCCACCGAGAATCGCGAGTTTTTAGATTACGATTTTGGATGTGTTTTTGTATCGCGATTCTCCAGCAATCCTGGCCCGCGATCTCGCCTGGACGGTGGTTGCTTGCTACAGGGACAGCTAGCGGACAGGAGCAGAGGTAGAAATCGACGGCGACTGCGACTTCTCCAGAGGGGGAGAGAAGGTGAGCGATCGACGGTGCGATTATCGGGTCCGCGACTTTCCGGCGTGGGGAGTGAGATGATCCCATTCTCGGGCTCCTTCGCCATGGTAGCAGCCACCGGAACGGCAAGCTTGCTCGCGATGGCCATGACGATCGGAACGGCGAGCATGCTCCCGACGTCGACAGTGGCCGGAACTGGAATATTAGATATGAGAGAGATGGATGAGAGAGAGTGCTAGGAGCATATTTGGTTTTTGTTTTGTTATTTGTTTTAATTATACTATTTTATACCAGTAGTTTGAATTATGTTATTATTTTAAAACATTTTCTTGTTTTATGCTATTTTGATTAATCACCCTGTAAATGATAGAGGCAAATTAATATTGAAGTCTTGTTCAAGACTGAAGATGATAAATTTGCGCACTGTGTAGACGTAAGCTGTTTTTTTTATTTTTTATTTTTTATTTTTTTATTTTTAAATAATTATAATGAACTTCATAATTTTTCGTTCTTTTCGGAAAAATTTCGTAGTAGTACTTAATTAGTAGATTTTGGATGCCTTTAAATATATATATATATATATATATATATATATATATGAAGTTGAGTCATCCTCAATTAACTCTATGAAGGTGTGTATTTGCGATAAATATTCTTTCAGTTTTTACACAAAATTTCAAGAGGTAAAAACACAACATGATATAGGTGAGATGTCAAGTTTTCTACTGCAGTTGTGGATTTTTAATTTTGGCTGCACATTGTTGTCGTATTTAGAAGAAGAACCAGAAAGGAATTATTATTTTGAAAAAACAAGAATATAAGAAATGAAAAAAAAAAAACAGAAAGAGAGAGAGAGAGTTTTATGTGATTTCAATGATATAAGTGAGATTAAAATACAATCTTCTTCTTACTCATCTTATAAACCAAAAGAAACAAAGAAAGAAAAACATGGAAAGTAAAACTCCTCCACCACCCACACCCCTTCCCCACTACCCCCCCCCCCCCCCCCCCCCCCCCCCCCAACACAACTAGTTTGTTTTTATTTTGTTTTGTTTTCGTTTGTTTTTTTTTTTTGGTTTGTTTTTTTTTTTTAACTAGTTGATCATATTGGTCAAAAATTTTGCTATAGGGCAATGCTTTCATGATGGGACAACAATCAATTATATGCGTTCAATTCTTTTTTCTCTTCTTTTTTTTTTTCATGTATTCTATTCTTCATGCAATTATTCTGAGCTTGTTGTCTCCTTTATTTATTTTTTCTATTATTATTTTGATCCGATATTATCTCCTTTATTTATTTATTTATTTATTTATTTATTATTATTATTATTATTATTATTATTATTATTTTGTTCTAATGTTATCTCCTTTATTTATCATTGGGAGTTTATACTTTGCATAGTGCCCAGTCTGCTTAATCAAAGAAGGCACGTTCATAATCCGACACCCAAAAAAGTAAATAATAATAATAATAATAATAATAATAATAATAATAACAGTTATGTAATTAAACTTAAGAGTCTATTTAGATATGATTTTTGTAATACCCGAAACTTTTATGACTTATGATTCCCTTAGAAACAAGGAAAACCTAAGTCTGAATCATGATCGGAGTAGAATATCAGTATAAGTTTGAGTTCTCGATTAATTAGCTACGAGACTCAAAAATAGTTTGCTTAGGCAAATATAGGCCTTTTTTTGGGAAAAAGGGCAAAATAGTAATTTTGACTTTTATTCCGGTCAAAGTTGACTAAGATGATACTGCAGTGTAATTTATCGGTATAGAAACTATACTGCAGAAAACTGCCGTTACGGACGATTAAGCGAGAATAAGGTTTGAGACGACGCTAGAGGAAAATCAAGCACGATTTTTAGGACATGAGGGACTAAATGGTTTCAAGTTCTAAGAAAAATCCATATTTAGCTCATTAAGTGCAGATGAATTCTGGACCGTAGTCCAGTATGGCAGTACTGTTTTAAGTGAAAAACAGTAATAGTATTATTTAAATTAATAAGGAATTGGATTGTATCTCTATATTTAGGGATTTTTGGGAATTAAGTGGACCATTATGTATGAATTAGAAGTCAAGTAGCTCCACTTTAGTCGCCACCTCACAGGGACTAAAATGTAAATATTTTGTCTTTAGGGGGGCTAAAGTGTAATTTTTGGAAATTACTGCGAAAACCGTCTTTACGGTTGAGATAGCTAAAATAAGCTATGAAACCACCTTAGAAAATCAAGCACACCTAGTGGGAATTAAAGACCAATAAGGCTCGGAAGTATAAGAAAAATTTTATACAGTCCATTTTTACACAGATAAATTTTGGACTGCAGTCAAGTAAAACAGTACTGAATTGTACTGTATATTAGTAAACACAGTATTAGATTTATCTGTGTTAGCTTAAATGGGTTTGCTTTTCAAAAAGTAGCCAAACAAGGCCTTAGGATGACATCATTTACCTTTTAAATTATGACATCATTTTTATTTGGAATTATGACATCATAATTCCATGAACCAAGCCTTGAATGACAAGTGTCATGTTCTAGAACAAAATTTTGCTTCTTCCACAAGGTGATGGCCGGCCACCTCACCCTTTTTTTTTGTGTAAATTTGTGCTCCTTTTAGGGCCAAAATAGAAATATTTTTGTTCATGGACTTGTAGGAAAAAGGAGAACCAAAAGTATTTACAAAAAAGGCCAAAATTTCACCTATAAATAGGACCTTGGGGGGGGGGGGGGGGGGCGGTTTTTGGCTGAAAAAAATGGGAAAAAGCAGCCAAGCTCTTGCCAAATTCTCTCTCAAAAATCCGAAAATCCAAGGGTGAGCTAGAACTAAGAAAAATTTTGCAATCCTTAGGGAAAAGGGTTGTTGGGGGGCGGTTTTTCCTCTACTCCTTCAAGAAAGGATTTTGAAAAATTTTGTGTCTTTTTCAAGCCTTGAGGCCGACTGTTTTAGGGAGGAAAAGTGAGGAAATTTTTGGTTGGTTAGTGGTTAGTTTTGGTTCAAGAAATTACCAAGGATTCAACTCAAGTTTTTGGGTGCAAAACTTGGTGGAAGAACCGGTTGGTGGAGCCAAGGTGGGAGAAAAATTTCAAGCCAAACCCTATGTAATACCCGAAACTTTTATGGCTTATGATTCCTGTAGAAACAAGGAAAACCTAAGTCTGGATCAAGATTGGAATGAAATAACAGTATAAGTTTGAGCTCTCGGTTAACTAGCTACGAGACTCAACGATAGATTACTTAACCTGGTATGGGCGTTTTGAGAAAAACGGCATGACAGAATTTCATGATTTCATGTTGGTCAAAGTTTGACCAAAAAGTCAAAGTTGACCAAGAACAGTCAAAGGTATGACTGTACCATAATAGGATAAGCAGTATGAGAAATATACTGCGAAAATTATCTTTTTGGACAAGATAGCTGGAATAAGCTTTGAGACCACCCTAGAAAAATCAAGCACACTAAGTTGGATATCAAAGTCCTAATGACTTTCAGAAATAAGAAGAAAATTTTTACAGTCCATTTTTACGCAGATAAATTTTGGACTGCAGACAAGTATAACAGTACTGAATTGTACTGTGTATTAGTGAACACAGCATTGGATTTATCTGTGTTAGATTAAGATTGGATTGCTTTTTCAAAAAGTAGCCAAACAAGGCCTTATGGTGACATCACCCTATCTTAGAATTATGACATCATTTTGATTTAAGGAAATTGTGGAAAGAAATCTTTGCCACCTAAGCACCATAATGGCCGGCCACCTAGGGGGCATTTTTGTAAGAATTTTCACTTTTGGGGCAAAAGTGCAAATTTTGGAAAATATGATGATGTAAGCATGAGGTAAGCACATGATGTCATCAAGATGATGTCATCATGATGAGGTAAGCAAAACTTGGGCTCCAAGGCATGCAATGGCCGGCCAACACTTGTAGGGGTCAAAGTGCAAATATTTTTGCTTCAAGGACTAAAGTGTAATTTTGGAAAAATAATTAAATCCAAATTCAAGGACTTTTTAGCAATTTTGAAAGTTCAAAATCAGCTATAAATAGGGCCAAGGGGGGGCGGATTTCAGCTCAAAAAAATTAGAAAAACAAGCCAAACTATGGCAAAATTTTCCCTCACCCATTTTCTCCACCAAAACCGACCCTAGGAAGAGAAAAAATAAATGGTTGGCTGGATTTTTGGTAATGGCCAGACCTTATGTGAGTGTGTGAGGCTCAATTTAATTGGCCAAAATTTTTGGAACCCAATTGGAGGGGAGGCCGGTTGTGTGGAGCCAAGGAAAAAGGGAGAGAAAAATTGGAATCAATCAAGCCAATCTCTTGGATTGATCTAGGTAAATCTCTAAACCCTTAAGTTTTTCTATTGAGATTGAAACTAGATATTTATGTGGTTGTTTTTCATGAGGAATGGCCGAAAATTGGAACCCATTTGGGGGAGGAGAATCGGCTGCAATGGCAGCCAAAGGGGAAGGAGAAAAAGTTGGAACCCAAGCTTGAAAACCAACTTCCAAACCCTAGAGGTAAACCTTATGACCTTAAACCTTTCTAATTTGAGCTTAAATTTGGGAAATTTAAGTGTATTTCCATGTTTGGGATGTAAGAGCATAAGCTCATTATCTTATGCCATGCAATAAGTTATGTGCTTGATTAGGGTGCTAAGGTCTCAATTGTGGTTTGGTTATGTTTATGCTTGATGAATGTCTAGGGTTTTGTATGTTGATGCATGATGAAAATTTTGATTTGCATGGATGCATGTTTTACGTTAGAAGCGCTGCATGTTTGCTGTGTAAGCTCCCGAAGTGGTCGGTCGAGTTAGAATCCGCGAAATAGGACGTAAACCGGACTTAACAACCGAAAACTGCCATTTCGGGTAGAAACTGGCCAGTTTCGGGAAAAGTGAAATTTGAGGCCTTTAGATGCCGAACTAGGTAAAATCAAAACATGAAAGTTGTTCAGAATGATTTTTCCTTGTGGGCAACGCAGACAGTTTTCCAAATTGAGGCTCCAATGGCCTCCGTTTTTACAAAAACCCGTGGCTAGTTTGCCCAGACCCAGTTTACAGGGTCAGCCAGTTTCAAATTAAAACTGGTACGAATCCAAGCAGAACTGGACTTTTCGTAAAACACGAAAGTTTTAGAATTTTTCGAGATCTACAACTTTCATGAAGACAACTTTTTCAAATTCAATTCAGATTTTTAAACTGACACGGATTTCTATAGAGTGTGCAGGAAACAAGAAATTCCTGCACAGGATTTTCTAAAACAATACAGGAAAACTGTATTTTTGCACCAACACCAATGTTTTGACTGTGGGAAACTACTCCAAAGGCAGTTTTCAACAGTTAATAATTTTTACAAACCTTTCTCAAAGAATTACAATTTTTCAAAGTTAAACTAGAATTTTTGAACAAAGAGAACTAAGTTTTTCCAAAGCAAAGAGAAAAACAAGTTTTTGGATTCAAAAGTTATCTTACTTTTGGTAACAAAACAATGATGGACGGTAACCGGGAAGGATACCCGAGTTACGGGATGGAGTCCAAAGCCCAAAGTTGACTTAGGATAATTGAACTAAGTTTGACTACCTCAAGGGTTACTCAAGGTAACCCAACAAGGTATAAAAATTGAGTTTGATCTTAAAACCCAAAAAGGATTAAAATTAAAAATGACAAGGCATAGGCCAAGGTTAGGATGATACCTAACCCTATTCATATATGATTGGGATTAATACCCAAGGTTACCTTAAGTAACCAAGTAAGTCATCATAAGTTATAAGGGAGACTTACAGCTAGAATTTCGTAGGCATGTTGGTATGGTCACCAACATTCCACAATACTAATTAGACCCTTACCTATGTCCTTCATCAAGCAGGAGGAAGCCTGCTGTGACGACCCGCCTTGCACAGGCCGTCACTACTTGACTTAACTTACTTAACTTACTTGAACTTAAACTTGTTTTATCCCATTTTTCATCATAAAATAGTGGGGATTTTTTTTTTTTATTTTTTTATAATAATAGCGGAAGCATTATACTTAGAAATATTTACATACACTCATACACAAATAAAATAACTGTTTGTTTTCTCAAAATAGATATATTAATTAATTCCTTTTGAGTTGTGAATCCCAACCCGTTCATCATTTCACCGCCACCGGCTTTACCCGCCACCATGCAGTCAATTCAAGACAGGCTGTTTACCTACAGCATAAACTTCAAACAATGAGCGAAAGCTCAGCAAGTACAACTCCTATACCGCAAACCAAATACACGAAACATACATGACCTTTTTCATGAAATCATAAACATAGCATCGTATCACCTTAAACATGAAAACATATCATGGCATCGTATCATCGATTTCTTCATCTTATACATGAAAACATAACATAGCATCATATCATCGATTTCTTCATCTTAAACATGAAATTCTGTCGTGAAATGCATGAACCGTTTATGTCCAATTATGCTTGCTTTCTTGTATCACACTTTATCTTGTTGATTTTTACTTGTGGGCCCGTTAACTTGATGTGTATGTACCGGCGCGCAGCTTAAGGAACTTACCTAAGCTTTCGACCCGATCGTCATCAGGGGGCACAACACTGGCTCTTGTGGCCTTTTCTCAAACATTCTGTTTGTAAGTCTTTCTTGACATCTTTTCACTTGGTAGATTAGTGAGCATACTTATATGATGTCTCCTAATCTCATGTTTTATCAATGCATAGACAGTCGTACCTTTTTCACGTAAGCATGATAACAATACTTAAACATTCATCGTACAGTAAACATATTGCAACCATCGAGCAAATCATCAAATAACACTTAAACAGTGTAAAGCAAACATGTTAAGAAAACATACAACTTTAGCCTATGCTGTAGGCGGCGTTGTACTTACTTTATCTTTGTTGTTCGCGTGATCGACTTTCCTTTCCCGAGCACGCTCGCAGATCACCTCCTGCCCATGGACGTTTACACGTAAGGTCTCTATTCTAAGATCGCTTAATGTCGGATTAAACCAACATAAATATTTTTCAGTTATAAGACCCTCTTCTAACATAAGTGAAGGGGTCACACAGCGTAACCCACAACGGAAATGTTAATTAAGGGTTCATGTAGAGGATTATAATCTTAACTTAAACCTCAATCCGCATGATTAACTCAGGGCTTGGGCAAGGCCCTAGTAACTCGAAATAATTTTTCGGCTACTAACGCAGTATCTTTTTCATTTTAATCTTGAAAACCTTGAACTTGATTAAAAATATCATTTTCTTGTTTATTTAAGTAAGTTTGGTGAATAGCACCCAAACTTGTCTTGAAAATTACAAAATACTTGAAAACATTTCTATAAAACATTTGGGGATCGAAAACCGCCTTTAGAACGGTTTTCGGGTTTGAAAATGATGTTTGCAAGTTAGAAAAACGTTTTTCTTAGTCATTGGTCTAGAGAATCCCGTGCATGAGATTTTGCTCACTGCGCGGATTTTGTTTGAAAATTCATAACTTAAAATGTAAAACGAATTTGGAAACACTTTCTTCACGAAAGTTATAGCTAACAAAAAGATCTAAAACTTTCATGTTTTGAACATTTTCTGATTCTGGCTCAGTTAATACCAGTTTTTGTTTGAACATATGTGAATCGCTGGAACCTGATCACCCTGACCAGTTCTCGGTTTTTCTTCAAAACAAAGGCCATTAGAGCCTTATTTTTAAAATCTGTCCGCGTTGTCCCATATGAAATACCCTAACGAACAACTTTCGTGTTTTAAGTTTTTACCCATTCGGCCTCTAAGGACCTGTAAGTCTCACTTTTCCGAGCTGCCGGGTGTTGGACCCGAGAGCAGTTTTGGTGTTAGTCCAAATTTTACGTTCCTATTCGTTGCTCTAGCTCGATCGCCCAATGCGAGACCTATTAACACATGCACGTCCTCTAACGTCCCTCATTCACATAAAATTTTAAATCCCGTGATTCGGATCCAACTCAAGGCCGAGACCCTCCCTTGGTCCACGGTTTTGAGAGAAAAACACCCATTCAACAAAACTCAACCAAAACATCATACAATCCCTAGAACATGCATCTAGAAATTTGATAAGCATAATAAAGACATGAAACCCTTAAATATAAACCCTAGCATGCATCTCTAGCACACAAAAATCATAGAGCATTAATCCAACCAAACATGCAAAATAATCACCTCAAAAACCTAAATCAAGCATAAAAATATAACCTAAGCTATTTAGGGCCAAAACCGAAAATTATGAGCTCAAGCTCTTACAAATTTTGTGCTTGAAATACATAGTAAAACCCTTGAGAAAATGAACCAAAAATTTGAACCAAGAACTAGAGTAAGATTCGGATTTTACCTCAAAAAATCCGGGTGACACTAGCTTGATCCTAGTTGAAATTTAGCCTCCAATGGTGCACGGTTTGGACCTCAAAAATGGTCACAAAAATTTTGTTAACTTCCTCCTCTAACCAACCTTAGAAAAGAGAAGAAAAATGCTCAAAAACCTTACCTTTGAACTCACAAAAACCGAGCTTTAAGGGGGGGTTCTTCACAACTTTTTGGCTTGATTTGCTCTTGGTTTCTTAGCTTTCTCTCTCTCTCTCTCTCTCTCTCTCTTTCTCTCGGATTTTTGGAGTGAAAGTGCCGAAGGAATGGCTGAGAAAGGGGTTAAGAGAGGCTGAAATATTGGGGTTTGAAATCCCTACAAATAGTGTTTCTAGCTAGGGGAAATCATAGGCTTTCTTTTCCAAGAAAATTTGGTTCAAAACTTGCCAATTGGTCCTCCAATTTTTTGCAAGCTTTTGCCCACAAGGGCTTGGGGTGGCCGGCTGCTATGGGGAGGAAAATGGGGGAGTGGTTGACAACTCATAGATGAGGTGTCACAAGCTCATTGGTCCATGTGTGTGGAGGATTAAGTCCTAACTTAGCTTAATTGTGATATAATTAAGCTTAAAGGCTTGTTTGGTTCAATCTTTTTGAAAAATTGTGTAATTTCAACACATTGCAATAAATTTTTAATACTGAGTTGCTTAAATACTCAGTATTGAAAATTATATTGCATTAAAATTTTCGATCTGTGAAAAACTCGATCGGAAAAATCTTTTCTCCTATTTTTCCGAATCCTTTCGCCCTGAACTCTAACTTAGTATGCTTGACTTTTCTAAGGTGATTTTAATTCCTATTCAAACTCATCTTGATCACGAAATGAGTTTTTAGCAGTAATTTCACTTATACTGTGATCTTAAAAAAAAATATTCTTGTTTGACGTTTTCGACCGTTTCGGTCTAACCGACTTATTGGTCAACGTCAACTTGTCTTGAAAATGTGCAAATACGACCTCCTTCACTCATAAAGGTCTATTGCGAGTTCATGTAATTTGTTTTTGAGTCTTAATAAATCTTAAGAACTCATTTAACAGTTTAAGTTCTAAAACGAACTTCCGCATGAAATACCGATTACGGTAAACATTTACACGAAATTTCTATAAAATATGAATCGAAGAAATTCGGGTGTTACACCTGCGGCTGCCCGGAAGAGGAGCAGCTTTACGTAGGACATAGTAAAAGAGGTAAGTACAAACCTCACCTGCAGTATGGAAAATAATAAAAGATATTTTCCAAGTATACATGCTATGCTATGTTATGCTATGCTATAATGCTATGCTATGTTATAATGCTATGCTATGTGATGCTATGCTATGTTATGATATGAGATGCCATGTAATGATGTGATGCTATGACATGTTACATATTATGCCATGTTTTCTAAAATGTCATGGTTTTAAAAATGTCATGTTTTCAAGAATGCCATGATATGGCAAATGTTAAGTTTGGATTTGACCTTGTGACATCATGAAGCATGTTCACTAATATTGAACCACATGGTAAGATAAATCAAGTAAGGTGTCGTACCAACCTCCCGTGATCGAGGAGGCTACATGTTCAAAACCAGTGGTGACATTTACCTCTCGTTGATGCGTGAGAGTCACGTTATGATTCCCAGAACTGTTAGGGCCTTGCAAACCCTAGCTTTGTCTGGAGGTTGCGCGCTTTTGGTACGGACACTAGGGGCCCACATGTAATCAAGATAATGAGTAAAAGTGCCTAAAAGATTTATAATTGGACATAATCGGATCATGCATAAACTACATGATGATTGATATGTTACTTGATGTTTGAAAAGATTTTTGTGAGATCATGTTTGTACTTGCTGGGCGAAAGCTCATTTGTATATTTCATACTGTAGGTAAGACGCCTGCAGCATTACTTGATGGGCCATGGAGACGATGCAGCGAGTGAAGGGCGGTGTGGGATACCACTACGCAATATTTTCCGCAAATGTTTTTAAGTATGATGTTGTATATAGATGTGATGTAATGTTTCCAAGGTCCGATTTAAAAGGTCATGGTAACCTTATAATCGGCATAACAAGTAAAAGGGGTAGACATGATGAAGTTTACCCGTCAGTACAAGTTAATTCAAGTTGAGTTTCGAGTTATGATTTTTAAAATAAAATTTAAAGTTTTAAAGTTTAAAGAGAAAAAAAAATTTTATACTGAAATTTTTTCGATAAAACAAAGATTTAAGTTTAGCAAGTTTGGTAACGGCCCACGTTTACGTATTCGGCCCTACGTAGATTTTGGGGGCGTTACAAAGTTGGTATCAGAGCGGTATCCTGCCAGCCTACTTCACTTTGCTTCACATCGTTTCTGCAAGTGCTCAAGTAAGTTAATTTATTTTTTCCTTCGATTAGAAATGTGAGGAATTAAGAACTAGAATTAGAAGATGGTTCATCGTGCATACGAACGAACCAAATTTTTGCAAGAGTCTAATCTTGCAACTATAGTGATTAAGTTATAACGATAATTGCTGGAATAGCAACAAGAAAAGAATAGGCTTCGAGATCATATAGCCTATCGCTTCATCTCGGGTATAGTGATATTAAGAAATTATTTTCCTTCTAAGGAATGGATCAATATCATGGAAGTTAAGTTTTTTGATTGAGAAACTTTTGCCCCATAAGAGTATTATTAGATACGGGGAAAATTTTGATGATGCCTTAGTTTGGGGGTAGCAACTAGGCATTATGCCAAAATAAGTTTGATGCTATCAACAACAATTTATTAGGCTATGATAATGATGATGGCTATGAGTCTGATGATCAAGTTAGTGAGGTTGAGATCAATAGTAACAACCTTGGAGTCGATATATAATGGTTTGACTAATGTCGACTATATACGACCTTTTAAGTAATGGAAATCATGAAATGATGATGGAAAGTTTTACATATTCCTTAGAGCTATGATTATGTGCTATAAAGGAAATGTCCGAAGCAATGAGAAAAGCTTCTACTAGTTAACAAGTAGCTAGTTGATATGAGGATATCTTTCACTGCATCACTCGAACAGTAATACGTTTCAATAATACTATTTATTATTGTTTTCCATGATTAACTTGGAAAAGATTCCAATAAGTTATTTTATGTATGGTGCTTGATCTTATGCTTATTAGAACCAACTCACGTTATGTTGTGATATGTTATGGGCTGAACCCTTGAGGAATAGAGTTCCAAGAGAGGGGCCATCATGTCAAGAAAAGGGCCGATCCTTGAGGAAGAAAAATATTTCCAAGATAGGGGCCATCATGATAAGAAAAAGGGTTCTAATAGCAAAAGATTAACATTGTACCAGAGGGTTCTCAGCTTTAGTTAATTGAAAGAAAAATATTTTCAATATGATATATTCGCTGAGCCCTCAAATAAAGTTAAAGAAAAGTATCTTAATTATAAGATACAATATGTTTTCTTTTCAAGTATGGAAAAGTTATATCTACTTTTCAAATATAGCAAGTAATATGATATACTTGCTCAGTTTTTCATGTAAATAGTTCTTGTGATGCAGTATGAAAGGAAAGTATGAGGACATGAAAACATGGGAGTATGAGGATATAAATTATGAAGATATAGAAAGAAGATTATGGTTCTATATAAGAGACATGATCCCATTAAGATGTTAAAATGGGAACATGAACAAGTTATTCAATCTAAAGTAACTTGTGAAGATTGATAGTGGATTCAAGAAAAGCCACTTAGGATTATTCGAATTTTCGAGGACGAAAATCTTTTAAGGAGGGTAGAATGTAATACCCGAAACTTTTATGGCTTATGATTCCTGTAGAAACAAGGAAAACCTAAGTCTGGATCAAGATTGGAATGAAATAACAGTATAAGTTTGAGCTCTCGGTTAACTAGCTACGAGACTCAACGATAGATTACTTAACCTGTATGGCGTTTTAAGAAAAACGGCATGACAAATTCATGATTTCATGTTGGTCAAAGTTTGACCAAAAAGTCAAAGTTGACCAAGAACAGTCAAAGGTATGACTGTACCATAATAGGATAAGCAGTATAGAAATATACTGCGAAAATTATCTTTTGGACAAGATAGCTGGAATAAGCTTTGAGACCACCCTAGAAAAATCAAGCACACTAAGTTGGATATCAAAGTCCTAATGACTTTCAGAAATAAGAAGAAAATTTTTACAGTCCATTTTTACGCAGATAAATTTTGGACTGCAGACAAGTATAACAGTACTGAATTGTACTGGTATTAGTGAACACAGCATTGGATTTATCTGTGTTAGATTAAGATTGGACTGCTTTTTCAAAAAGTAGCCAAACAAGGCCTTATGGTGACATCACTATCTTAGAATTTGATCATTTTGATTTAAGGAAATTGTGGAAAGAAATCTTTGCCACCTAAGCACCATAATGGCCGGCCACCTAGGGGGCATTTTTGTAAGAATTTTCACTTTTGGGGAAAAAGTGCAAATTTTGGAAAATATGATGATGTAAGCATGAGGTAAGCACATGATGTCATCAAGATGATGTCATCATGATGAGGTAAGCAAAACTTGGGCTCCAAGGCATGCAATGGCCGGCCAACACTTGTAGGGGTCAAAGTGCAAATATTTTTGCTTCAAGGACTAAAGTGTAATTTTGGAAAAATAATTAAATCCAAATTCAAGGACTTTTTAGCAATTTTGAAAGTTCAAAATCAGCTATAAATAGGGCCAAGGGGGGGGCGGATTTCAGCTCAAAAAAAATTAGAAAAACAAGCCAAACTATGGCAAAATTTTCCCTCACCCATTTTCTCCACCAAAACCGACCCTAGGAAGAGAAAAAATAAATGGTTGGCTGGATTTTTGGTAATGGCCAGACCTTATGTGAGTGTGTGAGGCTCAATTTAATTGGCCAAAATTTTTGGAACCCAATTGGAGGGGAGGCCGGTTGTGTGGAGCCAAGAAAAAGGGAGAGAAAAATTGGAATCAATCAAGCCAATCTCTTGGATTGATCTAGGTAAATCTCTAAACCCTT